>BMAU01018466.1:0-600989 GCA_019973935.1 Trichonephila clavipes | reverse complement strand
ACTGTAACCAGTTAAAGACTTAACTGTGACTGAGTGGAGGATTGTATATAAATAACACGCAACTATGAAATTGTATCGGTAATTTGTAATGTGTTGTACCAGTGAAATAGATATATATTAAAATAATATATTTGAGGAAGTCGTTCAAATGTGCATCTAATTATAGTTTGAACTCACACAACACAACAGTTGGCGACGAAGATGGGATATATTGGAGATTCTTTTGGATAAGGCATTGCCTGAAAACTGCTCAAGGTAAAGGAAAATTTTTCTCTCTCTTTAATCGGAAGGAACCATGGAACAGCAAATTGCAGACTTACTCCAGCAGAATCAAGATTGGATTCGAGCGCTGCAAATTAGAGACGATTCTCATAGTCATAAAGTAACTGTACAGTTTGACAAATTTGATGAAGAAAATGAAAAAATTTCGATAGTTTCCTTGAAAGATTCGAAACTTACTTAGATGTACAGAATGTACCAATAGCAAATCGAGCTAAGGTTTTTGTTTCGTCTCTTAGTGCAAAATTGTACCAGTTACTAAAGAATTTGCTTGCACCTGACATTCCTTCCGACCAAACGTTAGATAAATTAAAAGAGGCACTTAAGAAACATTTGACCCCAAAACCTTTAATTATACCTTCTCGTCACAAATTTTTAAACAGAAAACAGACTGAAGGGGAAGGTATTAGTACATACATTGCCGAGCTTCGGGCTCTAGCAATGAATTGTGATTATGATAAAGATATGTTGAATATTATGTTACGCGACGTATTTGTAAGCGGGTTGCGGGATAAAATGATTTTAGATCGATTATTTGAGGAAGATAATATTAATCTCGAGAAAACGCTAAATATAGCACTGGCTATGGAAAAAGCTTTTAGAGGGACAGATGATATTATGGGCCGAGCAATAAATTCAATGCGAACTTTTAAAAAACACATGGATAAAAAAAATCCAATTTTACAAAAAAGCCGAAAGAAAAAATTATATTGTTCACGATGCACAGGTACCAACCATGCAAAAGAGAATTGTAGATTTATTTCAAGTAAATGTAATTTCTGTGGGAAAATTGGGCACATTAAACAGGCATGCTTCGCATCTAAAAAGGCAAATGCGAAATCGGTTAAACAAAAACAGGTAACTCTATTAAATGAAGATAGAAATAGAATTCCACTATACGAATTAAAAATTCAGGATTATATATTACACGAGGAAGAACCAAAACGACCTCCAATTATGATAAATTTAAAAATTGAAAACAAAAGTTGTTCTATGGAATTGGATACGGGGGGAGCGGTTAGTGTAATGAGTATTGGAAATTTCAGGAAAATTTCAAATAAACCAATTAAACCTACAAATATAGTTTTTAAAACATATAAAGGAGATTCAATTATACCATTAGGATATGTTACTGTAAGGGTACAATATAAAAATCAAAATGTAAACTTGAACTTATACATTGTGAAAGAAAACTTAGATACTATTCTGGGTCGGGAATGGCTCTATAAAATTCATTTAGATTGGCCGGCTATTAAAGCTTTTAGAGCAAAAACTGAACAAAATTTAAATAACCTTCTAAGAGAGTATAAGGATATTTTCGATGATAAATTAGGAGAAATAAACAATTATGAGGCTAAATTAAAACTCAGACATGGAATAAAACCTATATTTTGTAGGGTTCGAACAGTACCCTTTGCTCTCAAAGGTAGAGTTGAAAACGAAATTGACAGACTTGAAAAGAGGGTATCATAGAAAAAGTCGACAGCTCTGAATGGGCAACCCCAGTAGTCCCTGTTGTTAAATCCGATGGTAGTATAAGACTATGTGCTGATTATTCAGTAACCCTGAATCCAAATTTAATTGTTCCTCAGCATCCTTTACCAAGATTGGATGAAATTTTTGGTAGTTTAAATGGGGGAAAACAATTTACAAAAATTAGATTTTAAGCATGCATATTTGCAAATGAAAGTCCATCCCGACAGTCAGAAATTAATGACTATAAATACCCACAAGGGATTATATATTTGTAAAAGACTTATGTATGGATTAAATGGGGCACCTGCTATTTGGCAGCGCTATGTTGACGGACTATTTCAGGGTATGGATGGAGTCAAGGTCTTTATGGATGATGCTAGAATAACAGGGAGCGATGAAATTTCGCATTTTACAACTTTAGAGGAATTTTTTAAGAAATGTAGAGAACACGGGCTAAAGCTTAATTTAAACAAAAGTAAGTTTTTCCAAAATGAAATAAATTTTCTTGGGCATAGAATCGATTCAAAAGGGTTACATAAAACTGACGAAAAGATCTCAGCCGTTGTAAATGCTCCTGTACCCGAAATGTTCATGAAGTAAAAAGTTTCTTAGGGTTAGTTAATTTTTAAGGGAAATTTTGTGAAAATTTAGCTACTATTGCTAATCCTCTTAATAATTTAACAAAAAAAAAAAAAAAAAATGTTAGATTTTTATGGTCGAAGGATTGCCAGGTTGCCTTTGAGCAAATAAAGAAGGAAATTTGTTCACCTAAAATTTTGGTGCATTATGATCCTAGCCTACCTTTAACTTTAGCTAGTGATGCATCTCCAGTTGGCATTGGTTGTGTTCTGTCACACGTGTATCCAGATGGCTCTGAACGTCCGATCGCGTTCGCATCAAGAACTTTATCTGGGTCCGAGAAAAAATACTCCCAAATTGATAAAGAAGCTCTTTCAATAGTTTGGGCAGTAAGAAAGTTTTATCTATATTTGAAAGGTAGAAGATTCACTTTGATAACAGATCACAAACCTTTGATAGCTATTTTTGGTTCAAAAGAAGTTTACCAGTGTTGGCAGCTACCCGACTTTTTACATTATGCGCTCATTTTGCAGTCATTTGAGTTTGATATAATATTCCGTAAAACGATTGAACACGGAAATGCAGACTTTCTTTCTCGTTTACCAAAAACATCCGAAGAGCTTGAAGTTAAAGATGACATCACAATATTTCAGATGTCACAGATTGAAGCATTACCGGTTACTTCTAAGGAGTTACGACAGGAGACGAGTAAAGATATAGAGCTGGGTCCACTCTTAAGAGCCTTAAGGGAAGGTAAAGATTTGCAAGGGAGGGAAGCCCAGTATACCATTGAGGATGGTTGTATTATGTACGGACAAAGAGTCTGTATTCCAAGGAAATTTCGGAAGAACGTTCTGGAAGAATTACATGCTGGACACTTAGGAATAGTAAAAATGAAGGCTATAGCTAGATCGTTTGTCTATTGGAAAAATATAGATAACGATATTGAAGAAGCCGCAAAAAACTGTGTCGATTGTGCTAGATATAAGGCTGATCCTCCAAAATCTAAAGTTCATTACTGGGAATATCCCAGTATGCCCTGGGAACGTATTCATGTAGATTTTGCTGGACCAATTTTTGAACACACGTTTTTTCTGATCGTTGACGCTCATTCCAAATGGTTAGAAGTATACCCTATGAAGGTAACCACAACCAAGAAAACCATCGAATGTCTTCGAGATAGTTTTGCAAGATTCGGATTACCTAGGTACTTGTCAGCGATAATGGATCTCAGTTTACATCCTATGAATTTCAGCGATTTATGCATAAAATGGAGTTAGGCACAAAACTAGTGCACCTTTCAAGCCTTCTAGTAATGGACAAGCAGAACGTTATGTTGCTACTTTAAAGCAATCATTAAGAGCTATGCATAAATACGAAGGTACTATACAGCAGAAATTAAGTACATTTTTAATGCAATACCGAAAAGCTCCTAATGTAACTACAACACTTAGTCCAGCCATGTTATTCTTAAAAAGAGACATTAGAACCAGGATAGATTTACTTTTACCTGAATTGAAAACAAAAATTCAGGATAAATTACGAAGAGATAATTTCGAATTCCGAGATAGGAAATTTGATGTTGGAGATCGAGTGGCTGTGAGAGTTTACAGAGCAGCTAATACTAGATGGAAGTTTGGTACCATTGTAAACCAGGATGGCGTACTCCACTACATCATTGATGTTCAAGGAACCCTCGTGAGACGACATGTTGATCAGATCCGTCCAGTGGGGGATAAAGTGCAAGAAAACATCATTCCACTTATGCACCAGAGATTCCCATCATCAGAACTTAAGCATTTACTGTGACAAATTGATATAAATAACCTGACTAAAATGAGGAGAATATATTAAAATAATATATTTGTTGAAGTTCTACTCAAGTTTAGTAGCATAGGCAGCAACTTTGTTATCTAAACCCAAAATAGTATTTTCTGACTCATAAAATGGAAGGTTTAAATTTTTTGAGCATGATTCTGTAATTAGAGAGGTCTGAGACCCACCATCAATCAAGGCTCGACAGTTTACATACTGTCCTTGACTATTCTTAACTCTAACAATGGCTGTAGAGAGCAAAATTGAATTGGAATAAATCATTTGTCCTGCAAGGCAAAACTGTTCCTGAGATGTAGCCAATGGCTGAACTACATTCTGGTCACTAGTAGCAGCTAGATTTTGGTTTGAATTACTAACAGGGATTTCTCTAGGACTACTTTGGAACTGGTGAAGTACGGTGTGATGCCTTTGCTTGCAAGCACGACAAGAAGTTGTAAATTTGCATGAGGAAACATTATGATTCCCTCGCAGACAATTAAAGCATAACTTTGACTTTTTAACAAAATTCCAGCGATTATTTATATTCATCTTTAAAAACTTTTCACATCTATGTAATGAATGAGAGGAAAAACAAAGTTTACATGAGTCATCTGACTCTACAGTAGTTTTAAGTGAATAAGGCTTGTGAGATACTTTATTTGATTTTTCGTTGAGTGGTGTAATTTTGATACTTTGAAGACTTCTGTCCTGCTTTTCAAGAAATGAAAGAAATTTATTTAATGAAGGAAAATTTTTATCTTCAAGGGTTAGTTCCCATTTGACTTTGATAGAATCTTCCAACTTATCTTGAAGAGAAAATACTAATCGAAGTTCTACCAATTGATTGCATTCTAATCCTAATGTTTTTAAATTTCTGAGTACTTCATTACAAACGTCTATCATGGCCCAAATTGATTCTGAAGTGGGTTTAACATTTCTTAGAGAGAAGAACCTTTTGCATTGGGAAAATGCCAATTCTCTCTGATTATCATACCGATTCAACAGTGTTTCCCATGCTTGTTTATAATTTTCATGAGTTATTGCGAATCCTTTTATTAATCTAGAAGCATCTGAAGTGACAGCATTTTGTAAATAGTGCAATTTTTGAATATCTGTTAAAGATTCATTAGAATCAATTGAACTAGAGAATATAGATTTAAAACTCAACCAAGAGTTGAAGTCACCTGCAAATTGCGGAAGATCATATTTAGGAAGATTTATGTTAGAATAAGCATTCACTTTCGATTTATTTTCTTCTAATTGTAGTTTGCTATTAATACTAGTCAAATATGACTCAATTTTTTCTAATGCCAAATCAGCCAAATCTTTAGAATTAGTAAAGTTTTCATATTCCACATCTTCCACAAATTCTTCCAAAACAGAAAACTCATAATAATTGTCTTCTAATCTTTCTAGACATTTTAATATATTACATTTTAAGGCAAAAACTCTCTCAATATATTATCAGATTCTATAACATTATCAACATTTTCAGAATACCTTTTGATTTCTCTCTTTTATCTGAGTTTGGAACACTAATGGTATTTTATTTTTTCCTTTAGTAGGAGCCATCTTTTAAATAATAACTCAATGCAACTATAGAACTCAAATACAGCTTTTCAGAATTAGTTACTATAAATATACAGTCACTCAGAATAATAAACAAAATCTTCGAATTTACTAATTCAGATTTCTTGCATTTCGAATTCACAAATAATAATAATAATAATTTTCGAATTAATTCACATACGTTTCTTGACTCAAATAATAGAATAATAAACACATCAAAAGATTAAGAATTCTTTCAGACGAATTTCATTTTCAGAATACATCTAGTTTCGATTATATAAGATCATTATCGTTTTCGATTCTAGTAAGAATAATAAACATTCTACTTTCCAGGAAATGATCTACTGAATTAAACTTGATTTATGACGCATACATCAACATTGAATACATTCCTCACTGGTGGCTCCATGTTAGATTTGTAAGTTCATTTAATAGTAAAATGATTGGCTTACCTTTTTTCCCGGAAAGCTAAAATTAAATAAACTCACCAACATTAATTCTGAAAATGAGAAACAATAGATGACACTCCTTTTGGGGATTTTCTTGAGATTTATTCGACTTGAATTCACACCACAAAATTAACCATCTTTATTCGATTTCAGAACTGACTCAATAAAAAAATGGCGTTACAGAAAACAGATACATATTTTTAAAAGTCTTTGTCGTGGCGCCCTCTGTTGACGGTAGTTGTAAACAATAACTAAAAGTTCCACATTATGATAAGTGAAGTTTTCAATTTTCAAATTAACTTTACAAACACCCTCTGTTTCAGTCACCATAGAGGAGTTTGCCATGGATATTTTTCCCAAATATGGTTCAACTTTCAATTTACATTTCGCCACATGTTTTTCGTTAAGAAAACTAAGAGAGCTTCCTGTATCGATTAATGCACTGAGCTGAATATTATTAACCAATGCCTTAATTATTGATTTCTGGAGACAGTGAGTAGATCCCGAAATAGCTACCAGTGTGTTTGAAGAAGCCACCACATTTGAAGAGTTTCTCCCAGGTTTACATTTGCACACTCGCTGGTAATGTCCCTTTTTCCCACAGTTTCTGCAAGTAACATCTCTAGCTGGACAAAGGGTTCGTGAGTGTAAGTCATTTCCACAAAAGAAGCATTTTTGAGACCTTGAGGAGGAGGAGGAAGCCGCTGATGTTACAACGGTTTCTTCTGAAAAATCTTCTGTTTTCATAGCTGCAGATTGTACAGGGAATGAACTTCCCTTATAAGAAGCTACATGGACTTCAGCTGATTCAAGTGTTCTAGCTTGCTCAAAAGCTTGATCAAGAGTCATCGATGTATTTTCGAGGAGTCGTAGACGAATACGAGGACATTTTAATCCTCGTATGAAAGCATCTCTAATATACTCTTTTCGGTACTCTTCAGCCTGCACATCAGTAAAGTCACAGTCTTTGCTCAATTGATTTAAAATTTGTAAATATTCACTGACCGTTTCTTCAGTTTGTTGATTTCGCGTTGACAAGCAATGTCTAGCGAATATAACGTTACGTTTCTTTATAAAAAGAGAATCAAGTATCGCAATAGCTTGAGCATAAGTTGTGCAATCATTAATAAACTGATAAACATTTGAGGTTACGTAATCACATAGCAAAGGAAGTTTATTTTCTTCTGTAATTGTTTTTATGCCTCCTAAAAAGTTTTCAAATGTTTTTTTTCCAATGGCGCCATTTTGTTTCCGAATTAGAACACGTAGGATCTATATCAAATCTTTCAGGTTTCAGCAATTGTTCCATTATCAAATTTAAAACAGAAACGATTCAAGAAGATTTCTAAGTCATTAAAATTGTACTATAAATAAAGTAAACGGAGTTGAATGGACGGAACTTAGCTTTTAATGACTTAGAAGAGAGGTTACATGATTGTTGTTTTCACAATGACTGTACAGGGTGTTTCCAATCTAGAAAACAAAATTAAGTGATGCCAGATTACATAAGAATAATATTACAAAAGGTATTTTTGCAAAGATACTGAACATTACACCGGAAGTATTGTTGGGCTCCAGGTCAATGTTGTCGTTTACAAAATAGAACTTCTCCATAGTTATTATTGAAAATAATCTTAAAATGACAACAAAAAAAACAATGGTGATCAACTGCATACTTACTCACTAGTTACAGAGCATCTAGAATAGATCAAATAAGTGGTACCCTAATCTGTGTGTTTCTTTATGTTGGCAAAATTAGAATTCTTCGAATTCGAAATGCTCAGAAAATATATCACTCTTTTTAAAACTTGAAATATCGTCGGCGTATTTGATAAAAACAAAAAATATTAAAAATGAAATAATTAAAAAGTACTCGCATTTCAGTCGAAATGTCTTTTGGAACATCTTTTAATTTCTATGACATTGAAGATTTATTCCTTCTCTGCAAAATTTGATTAGATGTTGGCTCGAAAAAAAAAATTTTGTGGGCACTGAATTCGGTTTCAATGGACTCGATTCATCACTAGAGGACGCTGCGATCATTCCGATGACACGTGATTTTCCATGTGCGTTTAAGTAAACAATAACAGCCGATCGTTTTACCCTTCTGGTTGTGCGCTAACTTTCGAATTTGCTATTTTATATTCTTTAAATTCTTTTTAGTACGTTAAATATTTTCTAGTCTTTTTAGTTTTTTGTTTCGTGACTAAATATATATATATATATCAGCTAAGATGTTACAAACTTTTCTAAAAAACCTGTTTATATATTTATTCGTTTTATATATTATTTATAAAATATTTAGTTTTTTTGTTATTATAGTATTAGATTTTAAATTTATTTGGAACAAAGTTCTTTTCATAAAAATCGAACTTCTTCTTTTAAAACAGCAAAATGTTTTTCGCTTATGTTTTGAAATGTATAAATTTAGACTTTTAGGTTCACAAGTACCAAAAATCACAAGAGAAATTATGTAACATAATAAAGAGTTATTTTTTGTTTTTGCTGCAGTGCCCCTATGGTCTGGCGATTCACCATACCACATGTTTGTATAAACAGAATATATTTTAACCATGTCTGTTTAAATTAGATTTAAGTTATTCTTTACATGCTTTTAAAATGCCAGGAAACAAAAAAAGATTTTTTGTGACTAAATATTTTTAGGTTATTGTGTATCACTTTTTTTTAAAATCCGCCTCTTTTATTAGTGCCAACAAGGTTTAAATAAAATTTTTGATTCTATTGCGTTATTTTTGTTGACACCTCTTTTTGGCAACAAATTCAATGTTTTGAACAAATTAGTTTAAAGGGAATGCTTTTCGCGATTAAATTTTTTATGTTTTGATATTTTTTTTTTTAAAAAGTTTTTTTGTGTTTTAAATTTTTTTATATATTACTTTTTGTTTCGTGACAAATGTAATTTAATAAAATATAATAGTATTAATTTAAGTTTATTTTCTATTCTTAAGCTTCATGTTTTTGTATACTTTTAGGTTCAGAAATTCTTTTTTATTATTGTGATTCAAATAATTATGCAACGCTGAATAAAATTTTTTTTAATATTGTGATTCTTCATATGTGTAAGTAATTTATATTTAGTAAAAGGTAACTTAAGTAAAATTTTTCTTTGTTGACACTGATAAGGAATTGTCTTAATTTTTTTTATATTACTTATTTGAAAATGTAAAATATTATAATAGACTAAATTCATATGACATTATGATCTAGTGATATTTGTTTTCAATTGTTTCCCGCCTTACGCAAAACAATTTCGTACTTTGTTTTGTTACTTCGTATAGCTATATTATTCTTTTTGCAAGTTATTTGTTGCTGTTTCTTAATATATATATATTGTTACAAATTTTGTGCACTGTAAGCTAAAAATGGTGTAAATAATTAGATCTGAATGTGTAATTCGTTAATATTACTTTCTGTTGTATTTATTTTATGTTAAAATCGCAAGCAATTCTGTTCGTAACATACAAATGGCGATTCAATGGAAGCATAGCCAAGTAGGCATCATTTCCGGCGAATATATATTGATGCTTCTAAAAAAAATGTACTAATATCACAGTCTCTGATGTAAACGAATTCTTGAGAAAAATTCCAGCAGACTAAATAGGGCGTGGTGCTGGCCAAAACAAAGTATTGTTTTCACTACTGAAAAGTCAGCCAACGTTTAGTTAATACTTCAGCTGTTGAATAGGACGAGTGACTGCTAATGGAATACATTAGTTATTTGTATTTCTAGAGTTGTAAAGGTACTGTATCTGGCACTTCTAAGGATTCTAAACAATAAATTTTCATCGCTCCTGAAGACTGCCTTGCTCTTTTGGATTGATAGCATTAAATCCTGGAACTCCGAACAATATTTTTACATTCTAAAATGTTTTGTTTCAGAGCAGATCGGCTGACATACATTCATTCGTTTTTTGTAAGCAAACCTATTCCTTAGCAAATTTTATAATATTTTTTTTGCATAGAAACTTCTTGTAATTATGAAAAAAATAGCCTGATTTGTTATTTTTTAATATTCATATGAAGTTTCCTTTTTGCAGTTCTTGAAAATCCATTTCAGTATTATTGTTAGGATATCAAAACTTTTAATATTAATCATTGATTTATTTTTTAAAAGTGTATGGAAATATTTGTGTGGTTTATATACATCTATTAGACAATTTATATGTAATTCAATAACTCATAAAAATAATTTGTAATAAAGAATAATCCAATAAAGTTAAGTAATTATTTGTAAAAATTATGTATTAACATGATTCCTTTCTTGAACTAAGAGTATTTTTTTTATCTTTGAAGACAGTCATTACTAAAAGAAATTTCAAATCTACATAAATGATAATTATTAATTAAAGTCAGACAATCAAAGCTGGCAAATGTTATTTCATTACAGAGTCATCATATATTTCAAAAAATTTTACTATGTCTTGGGAATTTTTATAGAACAGTTGTGTTTCAAAAATTAGTATACAATGACAGTGTTTAAACTTTATATATCCATATTAAATCAAATAAAGTTTGAAACTGACACAAAAAAAAACCTCTTTTGTCATACATCTTAGAAAAATACTCTTCATGAGTACACAATGAAGCGATGTCACTGATAGTCTTTCAACAGAATATGATAAAAGCATTTTATAAATTACTACAATGAATTTCTTAGTTAAAAATAAAATTTTCATATGTTTCACTTGTATTATAATCATGTAATATTAAAACTAAATGTTGATAAATAATGCATATTAAATAAATTTTAATTACTAATTTAAACTAGCTATCTAACAAAAATTTTGTATGCTCCTGTATGGAAACATTTTCTCGAAAATAACTTGGGATGTTTCCCTATAGTGTAATAGTTTGTTTCAAACAA
This sequence comes from Trichonephila clavipes, assembly GCA_019973935.1. Taxonomy (NCBI): domain Eukaryota; kingdom Metazoa; phylum Arthropoda; class Arachnida; order Araneae; family Nephilidae; genus Trichonephila; species Trichonephila clavipes. Next base: position 589,937 of record BMAU01018466.1, on the reverse strand, counting down.
TTCCTAAAAATAATCCCATATCTTAGTATGATTCATTTCTATTTCTTTTTTTTCCATCTAAGGAGACAATGATTTATACAAAATAATTTTCAAACATTTATAGGTGATAATTACTAACACTATCAAAGCGCCAAATATTATTATTTTATAACATATCTTTAAAGGCTTCACACTGTATTGGTACAAATCATACTATTTTAAGGCTACAGCTTAGGTTTTGGTTTCAGTTTCATTTTAAATCAATTTTCCACTCTTAAATTGAATGAAAATTATTTTTCAGCACAATTGACTCTTGCAGTGTGAAATGATTAATTATTTCGGTTAACATTACTAAAAGCATTTCTGCTCGATTATGTTTTAAATTCTCATAGTTATTTAATTAAGATTGATTTCAAGGCCAATTTCTGTTTTAAAAATTGTTTATATAACTTAGAAGCTTTATCATTAATATTTTCTTGTTGAGGAACACTATTGAAAATGATGCATCTAAAAATCACCCTCAGCTGATAATGCAATTAGACTTTTGAATTCTAGTATTGCTGATAAAACTGAATATTTTCATGATGTACCAAACTATACGATAATATATTGTAGTACTATATTTTAGTACTTTAAAGTTAAAAAGTAAACCTAAAAAAATTATATTATTACTGTGTTTCATGATTCTAATTCTCGATAAATATACAATTGCTCCAAGTTCTCTTCTTGAATCAATACTTGTAACTAACTCAATTCAACAAATTCATTCAGGACTTATAAGCAGGAAAATATCAATATACATGAGTCTTTTTTCAGACTTTTATATTTATGCAAAAATAAATCTAATCTATAGTGATAAATTTTCAAAATGTGCAACAACCAATAAATGCATATTTGTTACATATAGTAAAAAAATTTTTACATTTGTATGATAGGTTTATACCACATTCAAACTCTGAAAAACACAAATGTTGTGTTCATAAATACCACACAAATATGTTGCAATTTTTATTTTTTTTGAAAGATAATTATAGATTCAAAAATGGCTTTTTTATTTTGATCATGTAAGAATGTGTGTGAACAGGACTTTTATATTTTATATATAGACACAAATTTATATTTTACTATACACACATTTTAATCTAAAAATTTTAATGCCTGAATTTATTACCATATTTGGAATTCAATTATCGATTAATTAGTTACAATGTTTGTATATATACATAGAATAAGTATATAGTTAAAGTGAAACAATATATTAAGAGCTTTCTTGTGTTACATTTGTTAAAGTGTCATGAAAATAACACAACAAACATGTTATATTAAATACACTGCCAACATTGTGTAAAGTTTCATATAGAAGAGCTCCATCAAAATATTTATATTGTTTGATTCTTGAAACAGCTCTTTCCACAGTAACTCGCTTGTCAGACAATTTGCAGTTACTAACAATATCAGAATCATAAAATTGAATTTTATCTTTGAAAAAAAAGAGGGCTTTTTAATTTACAACCAATTTTGTCTAACGCTTCTTCAATTAATAACCCTTTATCAGCCATAAAACATCTTTTAGTTCATTCATTGGTTTACTTTAAAGAAAAAGTTCCTTGTCTGAACTTCTGCCACAATGTAAATGTGATACAAAGTAGATAGCCCCTGAAGACATAATACCTATTATACCATTTAAAGTATTACAATTTTTGTAATGACTAAATGTTCTTTGTTGCTCTAAAAGACGGTTGGGTTTTTTAATTGGAAATTCAGCACAGTCAATGATCACTCTATAACCTTTATTCTCAAACAAACAAAAAAAAAAAAAAAAAAAAAAGGTTTTGGCATTGTTTCCAAAACAGTTTTCTTTGTAAGGAAAAGTGTCTAATAATTTAAATGTTTCTTGAAAAACTATTGAAACCAAATTAAAAATTCGAAATACTGTTACGATGAAAATTTCAAATAAAATTTCTAGTAATCTATTGTGTGCATGTGTGTAGACATACCAATCCTTAATTTTACCAAAAACATATCAATGGGTTGACATAATTAGAATTGATATAATTAGAATATTTCAAAACAAAGGAACTTCAACATAGAAATGTGATATCATAATGCAAACTACATCTTAGCTACAAAGTAAGAATTAATGTGCTATTCAAATAATTGCAAATAAAAACTTTATGCAGATCAACGCTATGCTATTTAAATTGTTACAATAAGCACTACTTGAAGTAACCACATATAAACTTTGTGCAATTCAAAGAATTGTATAATTCAAATAAATGAAAATAAACAGTGGAGTACACACACTACTTTCCTGGGAGAAGTTATATTTCTAAAAAAATGTCGAAAGCATCTAGGTGTGATATTTGTGTTAAAAATTAAAAACTTTTTGGTTCTATGGGAGACACTTGAGCTTCTAAATCCTACCTTTGTGTAATCCTACCACTGAAAATAAGCAGTGTGTAATTCAAATAATTACGAGTAAACAGTATGTAATTCAAACAATTACAAATAGAAAAATATGTAGTTTAAATAGTAAATAAACACTGATTAGTTCAAAATAATTGCAAGTAAGCAATTTTTAAATTTCCAATGGTCTGGAATATATATTTGTCCTCAGTTCCAGCCTGGCGGATGCCAAGCTTCTACTTCAGTTCTGATGTGTCCTAAAAGAAGGAGAAAAACGAAAAACACCTCAGTCGTTGAGCCGACCTTGGCAGAGAGAAACTGGTTGGGGGAAAGAAACGCGAAGCGTTTCGGAGTTCGGAAAGAGAATTTCTCGAACTGGATTGGGGGGAAAGAAACGTTTCGTTGAATCGTTTTGAAGAACCATAGGTGAATTTTTCTGCTGATGAATCATACTGTTTGGAAGAGATGTTACTCTGCAGTGATGGATATTTTTTTCTTAAAACGAAGGTGAAATGTTCGTTGAACTGTGAGGCATACGGTGGGTGGATGGGGGGAGATTTCGAAAATAATTTTGCGAGTTTATAGTGGGGTTGTTGTGATATGGAATGGAGGAATGAAAATTTGACGACAAATTGGCTATGAGGGTATGGATGGGTTCAACACGAAGTTCTTCATGGAGTACGGATCTTGGGATGAATCTGGGAGCTCTTGCTATGATGCGTAAAACTTTATTTTGCAATCTTTGGAGGTCTTCAAGATGGTTATTTCCTGCTGCGCCCCAGATGGCACAGCCGTAAGTTAGAATGGGTCTAAGATAAGTTTTAAAAATGAAAATTCTATTTTTAACGACAGTTTTGATTTCTTTCCAAGCAGTTCGATGAGGGAGAAGTGTTTGGACCAGTATTTTTTCTTGATTTCGTTGAAGTGCGGTCGGTAAGTGAGATTATCGTTTAAAGTTAATCCAAGATATGAAGTTTCAAAAGTCCAGTCTATTGTTTCGTCGAAAAGTTTAAGTTGGGTAGGCATAGTTTGGGATCTTCTTTTCTAAATATAATTGCGTTAGTTTTTCAGTATTAATTGAAATTCTCACTTAGTAAGCCAAATTTCAAGTTGGGAGGGTATGCTTGAGAAGTTCGAACTGCTTGGTCGGCGGTGGTGCTATTGCAGAGTATGGCGGCATCGTCGGCAAAGAGGCAGACGGAGACTGATGGAGTGGTGGGGAAGTCGCTAGTGTAGATATTGTAAAGTGCGGGCGACAAGATGGATCCCTGTGGCGTTCCCGCTGCAATGTTGCGTATACTTGATGAGGTACTATTAATTTTAACATTAAAAGTCCTATTGTCCAGATAATTATGTACAATTTTAATGAGGTAGGTTGGAAATTTTAATTTTATCAGCTTGTAGATCAGTCCGTCATGCCACATTCGATCGAATGCTTTTTTACGTCAAAAAAATGCCGACGGTGTAGGACTTCGTGTTGAACCCGTTGATGATGTTATTAGTCACTCTTAGAAGTTGATGTTGGGTGGACGTCTCTTTACGGAAGCCGTGCTGGAAATCCGGTATTAAGTTATTCCTATCACAGTGATCAATGATGCGTGTGAGGATGATTTTTTTCAAATATTTTTCCAAGGCAGCTTAGGAGGGAGATAGGTCTGTAATTTTCTGCAAATTTTGAATCTTTTTAGGCTTCGGCAAAACAGTTATTTGGGCGTGTTTCCATTCCTTTGGGAAGTAATTAAATTGGAGGCTTCTATTGAAAATCTTTGTAATGTATGTAATGGCATTTAAAGGGAGGGACTTGAGAGCAATGTTCTTGATTCCGTCATGGCCCGGAGCTTTCTTGTTATTGAGTTTAAGTATAATTTCCATGACTTCTTCAGGTGAGGTTAGTGGAGCGGTGTGGCGTCTGGCATTACGGTCCATAAAATTTTCGATTTTCTCTTCCACATGGTCGATGAAATCGTCATTATATGGCTCCGGATTTTCTTGAAATGAGCTCTCGAGAGAATCAGCAAACAAATTAACTTTGTCCTCAGTACTATAATGGAGGCCCATGGGGCCTACTATAGGAGGGATATGGAAAGATTTATTTTTATTAGAATGAGTTTTAACAATTTTATACAGAGTCGTCATCAGGGGTGGCTTCTGCAAGAAGTTTATCCCATTTAAAATTATGGTAGTTTTGAAGCTCTTTTTGATTTCTTTTTGAAGCTTATTTAGTTGAGTTTTATAAGGAGGGTAATTAGTGTCCTGCCAATCTTTACGAATTCTATTTTTAATTTAATTTTTTCCCTGATGACAGAGGGGATAGTGTTAAGGGGTTTATTAATACTTTTAAAGATACTACTATTATTGTAAGCATTTTTAAGGGAGAAATTAAAGTTATTGATAGCCGTTTCGATATCGTTAGTACTATTAATTATTGGGTTACCTGGAAGGGAGTTTGTTAGAATTTCTTGAAATTTCTTCCAGTTGGGAAAAGCGTAGGTACTGAGGGCAGGTGCGGTAAAATTATCCAAACACACCTCAAAGAGAACAGGGTTGTGATCACTAGAGAGCTCGGGAATAGATGTAACATCGGTGATTGTCATACCTTTGCAGATAGCTAGGTCGATCACCGTGTTTCTGAGATTCTTGTGGAAGTGAGTTGGTTCCAACGGAGCATTAAGGAGTATCCGGTGCTGTCGCAAAATCTTCTAATTGTATGTCCTGCGACATTCTGCTGGGCTATTGGACTCCAGGAAGCATGTTTTGCGTTCAGGTCGCCGGCGACGAGGACGTAATCTTGGTTCCTGAAGAGCTGATGAAGATCTTGGATTAGGATTGGTTTTCTGGGTGAGCGGTAGGCTGAGATCACTGTGCAACTTTCCATCTGGATCAAAATTCTTCCTGCAAAGGATACCGTCGATAAATCTGAATTCTTCGTTTTTGGATGAGTTGCTCAAAAGTTTTAATTTCGCAAGGTCTTGATCCTTTTTCTGTTCCATCGCAAGGTTCATACTCGTCGTGACTGCTAAAAATTTGTCTGGTGTTTCCGTTTCCTCTTCCACTGGATTTCTCGAAAGAGCGTCGGCGTCACTATGCTTCTTACCGGTTTTATATTTTACGTCAAAATCATGCTCTTGAAGTCGGAGGGCCCATCTGGCAAGCCTTCCTGAAGGATCCTTTAAATTCATGAGCCAGCACAAGGAATGATGGTCAGTTACAACAGTAAAGTGTTTTCCGAATATGTACGGCCGAAATTTGTTGGTAGCCCATACGATGGCAAGACATTCCCTTTCTGTGGTGGAATAATTCTTTTCGGCTTTTGTCAGAGTTCTAGAAGCGTATGCTATAACTTTCTCGACATTATTCTGAATTTGTACTAGGACAGCTCCGATACCGTACCCGCTTGCATCAGTATGGATTTCTGTAGAAGCTCTTTCGTCGTACATCCCCAATACTGGATCCGAAGTAAGTGCTTTCTTAAGACTGTTAAATGCTTCCACCTCTTCAGGACCCCAATGAAACTCCACGCCACTTTTCAGCAACGACTGCAAAGGTTCGGCGAGATAACAGAAACCTTTAATAAATCTTCTAAAGTATGAACAAAGGCCAAGAAAACTTCGTATGTCATGTATATTCTTTGGAGTGGGAAAATTTCTTACGGCTTTTATTTTGTCGGGATCGGGACGAACGCCATTACTAGATACAAGATGGCCCAGAATCTTTACTTCTTGGGCAGCAAAAAGACACTTCTTTGAATTTAATTTAAGACCAGCTTCCTGAAGACATTTTAGAACAAGTCTTAATCGTATAAGATGGTCTTCAAAAAGTTTCTGAGAACACTATTATGTCATCTAGGTAACAAAGACACATAGTCCATTTAAAATGGCGTAGCAAATTGTCCATCATTCTCTCGAAGGTCGCAGGTGCATTACAGAGACCAAACGGCATGACTTTAAACTCGTATAAGCCTTCGGGGGTAATAAATGCCGTCTTTTCACGATCCGCTTCGTCTATTTCTATTTGCCAATAACCAGATCGGAGATCCATGGAAGAAAAGAACATGGCACCTTTCAGACAGTCGAGCGTATCGTCAATACGAGGCAGAGGATAAACGTCTTTTTTCGTGACGCTATTCAGCTTGCGATAATCGACGCAAAAACGCCAACTACCGTCTTTTTTTCTTACGAGCACAACGGGTGATGACCAAGGACTTTCAGAGGGTTGGACGATACCTTCATCAAGCATTTTCTGAATCTCTTCATGAATGATGCGTCTTTCAGTCGGCGAGACTCTGTAGGCTCGTTGGTTGATTGGAGCATGATCACCAGTAAAAATCCTGTGTTTCACATTCGTCTTCGCGGCTGTCGACTTGTCGGTCTTCGTGAAAAGCCCAGAAAATTTCCGGAGTAGTTCGGATAGCTTGTTTCTCTGTTCGTCACTTAACTCCGGGTGACATCATTAACGAACAATTCATCTGTGACTCCGAAGTTTCTTGCTGGTCATTCAAGCAACCCGATGTGTCGGAAATAACACATAGATGCCCTTCATTTAGTGGTTCAGCTTGGCCTATGCACATTCCTCTAGGGATGATTTGGTTTCGGAACTGCAGGTTGGTAACCCAGACATCACTTTTTCCGTTACGATATGTGGATACCATGGACGGTGTAGCAATATTTTTCTCGAAGAGCAAATGTTTGCTGCCATCTAGAACTACATTTATGTCTCCTCGGGTTTGATATCCTGATACTGTTATTCTAGTTAAAGAATGCGGCTTAAGTGTATAGTCCCTGGTGGCATACAAATTCCAGGCGTCAGGCGCTGTGGAGTCTCGACAGATGTCTTCTAGAACAAGTTCATTTTGTCCACAGTCTATAACGGCTTGAGACGCCTCTAAAAAGTCCCATCCTAGGATGACGTCATGGCTACAATGTGATAAAACAATAAATTCAAAAGGCAGTTCTCGATTGTTTATACGGACACGTAAAACACATTTCCCTATCGGCCGAACAAAATTTCCATCCGCAACTTTCAGCATAACGCTCTTGGCATCAGCAAACAGAACTTTCTTTAAAAATCGGCGATACTTATCGGATATGACAGAAAACGATGCCCCAGAATCTACTAGAGCACGTATCGGCTTCTTATCTATTATTACGTCTAGTTGGTTACCAGTCATCTTGGCGGTCGACGGAGGATTTCCAGTACACGCGGCCTCACCTCCTTGGAAGGTCGCTCTCCTTAGTTTTCCTCGCTCCTACGGCCTGGCGACTGACTGGATCGGCGATATGGCGACGGGGATCTGTAACGACGTATTGGGGATCGGCCTCTCGTGGGACTTGGCGTAAAACGGCGAGAAGAGTTTGGTCGGCGTATTTCTTCTTCAGTGCCAACGTCGTCGAAGTTCCGTCGGCGGTTTCGAGAGTTGTCAAAGACAGCCTTTCTCTCTCGGCAGTAGCGCATTACATGTCCAGGACGTCCGCAGTGGAAACAAACAGGTCTGTTGTCAGCCGTTCTCCACACATCTGTTTTTCTTGGTTCAGGTGGGAATTTCTGAACAGGAGCTCTGTATTTCCTGGTTACAGCGGCGTATGTTGGTCGTGGTCTAGTTTCTGTAGGTTTTGTTGACACTGGGGCCAAAACCCTTTCAACTTCGTCTTGAACGATCTCTTCTAAGGATTGGGGATCGGAGTCCAAAGATTCTTGCGTCTGGTTAACTAGTCGATGGACTTCTTCTCGTACGATTGTGCGAATAAGAGAGACCAAATCAGTCTCATCCGTCAGGGATGCAACCGGTACGACGTTTGGAAGCCTTTCAAATCTCGGTCGACCAACTCTCTTCTGCTTCATATCTTCGATATAGTTGCACCATTTGATAAAACTTGCTGTGTCGTTGATTTCTCTCGTCAACAGGGCCTGATAAATATCCTCAGCAACACCTTTCATTAGGTGTGACACTTTTTCGTCTTCTTTCATCAGAGGATTTACCTCTTGGCAAAGTCCTAATACACTTTGTATGTAAGACTGTGTACTCTCGCCTGAACGCTGGGCTCGGCATTTTAGTTGTTCTTCTGCCCTTCTGGTATATTTTTGACGGTCACCGAAAAGTCCACTTAGTCCATTTTTAAACGCTTCCCAGGAATCTAAGGCGTCTTCGTTGTTGACATACCACTGTCTCGCAGTACCGTCAAGAAAGAAATAAACGTTAGCCAGGCACATCATGTCATCCCACTTGTTAAAGTTGGCTACTCGATCGTACTCTTTAAGCCATTTGAGAGGGTCTTCCCCAGGCGCTCCTCGGAAGGTCGATGGGCTCCTCCATTGCTGTAACGAAGGTGTTACTACAGCGGGCTTGGCTTCTTGCTCGGTCGGCATTTTTGTCCTCTTCCTACTATTTTCTTTTAACAGTCCGAATTCGGGGGATAATCCTCTTAACCGGAGGCTCCTGCGAAGGTTGTCACTATTATCCACGTTTGACGTAATTGTACCCCGCGCCTCCACCAAACTTGTCACGGAGTTCGAAAGAAGTACACAGTTCAATTAAACAAACAATTAGATTTATTCTAACGCTGGGAGCTCGATACAACACTGGACTGAGAACATGCCCAACTGGCGATGAACTCTGCTTTTATACACTTCCGGAATATTCGAGAAATACCCAGTATGCACTCTAAAGAATGATCTGGATTCATCTAGAACCTAGAGAAACAATACATTAAAAACGGAAACAAAATTCCAGTCTTTGGATAAATCTGCCGGGGCCGGGATTCTGAACGAGACACATGGGAGTTCCGGTCAACGCTCTGCAGCTCGGCTATATATATCGGGACTTGTGAAATTATGGGCGTGTGGCAATATTCTTGAAAAGTGAAAATTGTACTGCTTTTTTGCAAGAATATAGATTAAATCTGACAATGCATCTATAAATAGCATTACTCCATATTTTCCACTTCTCGTTAAACGGCCAAGAGACATCTTGGTCAATCCTGATTTTGATTAATTCCTTTTTATTTACTAATTTTTAAAATGTTTATTTTCGTAACTTTTAAATTTCTCTTCCCGGCCGGCCTACGGTCCAACTCTGAACCACAGGTACGCTCTGATTGGCTACCCCTTCTTCTAAGTACTTATACTTCATTAGCTGAACTTTCGCTCGGCCACCAGATCGCTTTCTCTCTTAACTACAAGCCTAAATTGCATTTGCCAACAATTCAGAGCTTCTGATTCCTGTCTTGGTAGACTTCACTCGCAGTTTTCTGCCCTAGACTGCGACCTACTTTTTTCAAAGTCATACCCCAAGCTGGATTTTCTAAACTTCATCGAGCTAGCGATTTCTATTTTTCATTTATTTTTAATAGTTCCTGTTCTAAGGACATTGTGGTCGTTTTTTCGAGGGTTATTTTAGTCATATTATTATAAAATGTTTTTCCTAAAACTGCGGTGACACGCGGTATGTGTTAGGCTTAAAAACTACCTTGCATAGGTGAACGTGTTCGTTTACTATTTCAAATTTATAATCGCTCAATTCGACTGCTCTCTCCCACGTTTGCGATTACTGGATGAGAGCTTTCATTGGTCAGTTGTGGCGTCGACAAAGGTAAGCTGACGACATAATCAAGAGAAAATTGTTTGTGCAGTTAGAGCCAATGCTAAATTAGATAATTGTAGTACATGCGCGGACTGTGAAGATTTGTGCGATGCTCTTGAAGACATCCTCGACGCACTTCACAAACCCGACAACAACACGCCTGAGAGACTTGGGTCATCAACGAGAAGTCAATGGATAACATTAAAATGCTCCCGCAAATCCACGAAACTCAATGTCAGGGTTCAAGGATTACATTAAAGAAGATTAGCGTCTCAATACAGTTCAAGTCCCCACTGCCGCCGCTTCTAAAACGCGGCGAAGCGTAGGAAAAACAAAGCGAGCGACTGGTTCTCCTACCCCCAGGCAACGTAGGGGAAAAAAGAAATGCTCCGGAGGCGTTCGCTCCCCACCCAACACCCTTCCCCTCTGTCGAAGGCGAAACGCTTTCGATGGAGGAGAAGATATATTTCATCCGATGACGAAGAAACTCGGAAGAAACAGAAATGACGAAGGACGTTTCTCCCGCTGGCGCTCGCGCTCGAATTACCGCTAACGGTAACGCTCAGCCTTCTACAAGGATTACGATAGTGACTCATTTACTGAGGTCACGAGGAAAAAACGCATTGCCTCCATCGTTATCGATGCAGGAAAAAATAACCGGGCTGTTAGAACAGCTGAGGGAAACATGTAGGCGCACCGCGAGAGGGGCGATTTGAAAACGGAAAACTTCGCGTTTTCCCTAAGTCCATCGTTGAGCATAAGCTCCAAGCTTACATTTCAGATAATATGATGCGGTCCCACACATTTGAGATGTCACACACACAACAATTAAAATGCGTGATCAGGGTTACCCACCGATTTTGATCATACAGGTTAAGGAACTCCGTGGTTTTGGTTTCGATCCCAACCACATCTCCTTGTTGAAAAACAAGAAGACAAAAATACAAACATGCCACTTTCTGGTAACCCTTCCTAGAAACCCTGATAATCAGGAATTTTCAATATCACAAACATAGGATTTTGGGGAGTACATGCTGAACCTCTAAACAAATCAAACATGCCTCCTCAGTGCTGATGCCAGGAGTTCTATCATGCTTTACTCTAGGTTTTGCAATCGTGCACCTAGATGCTTTGAAATGTTCAGGAGGCCATCTCACTACGGTGCAAAAAGCCAAACAAAGCCCCAGCTAAATGTGGCAAACTGCAGTGGACCGCACCCTGCAAATTTCTCAGGATGCCCAAAGCCACAAAGAGCAACACAAACAGCAATGAGAAAAAACAACCAATGAAAAAACGTCGCGCGTGAGGAAACCGGGCGCGCTCCAAGAACTCCACACCTCGCAACAACTGTACTCTGCTGCAGTTAAGAAAACACGAATCACGACTTTGATGTTTCTCAAGTCATGTCACAAATGTCTAGATGATGACACAGTGGGGACGTCTGTCCATCATTCAATCTAAAATTTAAAATTAACATTCTTCTTGTAGACAGTAACTCTCTCAGGTTTTTAGCTGGAATGCTAACGGCCCAAAAACGATGTATAGATGAATTTAAAGACACTATTTGACTGCACCCCCGACGTAATCGATACAAGAAACACACCTGCGTCCTGCGGACGAAAGTTAGCATTCCAAACTGCTACATCACTTGTCATCAGAGTGATCACAACTTTTTCGCAGGGCGGCACTGCCATCTTCGTTAAAAATTCCATTAGGCATCACGCCATCGTCAATACTTCAAACACATTTGAAAATACATCTGTTATTCTACAAGTAGGAAACACACTAAAATCACGGTGGCGTGTATTTACAGACCTCCACACGGCTCCATTAATACTATTGAACTGGACGCAATTCTCAATCATAGCAAAAAAGCCTTTCTTTTCGGTGATTTTAATGCTAAACACTCGAGCTGGAACCCAGGCAGGTCTAACACAAATGGTAATATTTTATGCAATTGGGCCGTCGGGTCCGCATTGGATATTATCGCCCCTGACACTCCAACTCATTTCAACGCCTGGCACACTAACAACATTCTTGACATCGGCTTTGCAGAATTTGGCTCACACGATGTTTCACTATAAAATGCCCTTAGCAGTGATCATAATCCAGTGATTTTTTGATTTAAAATAATAACATCTTATCACCGATTCTTAGAACTTTAAATCTACAAACTGGATTAGTTTCAAGAGATTCTTTATCACACGTTCCGGGAAATCCCCAAATAAGACGGTGGATACGGCCCGTTCAAAATTTCACCGACGTACTCATTTAATGCGATCTCTGCTTCCACGCTCCCACTAGGTAATTAACACACTCATTCCGCCTTCCTGAAAACATACGAGAGCTTATCAGAGCAAAAATAGATTCAGAAAACTCCTGGAACAACACCAGATATCAACCATACAAACGCGGAAGTTAACGCTCTCATTAGGGCTTGAGATAGGAAAGAAAATCGAAGCACATAAAAATAGACCTGGAAAGATCTTCTTTTAACTTTAAACCCTCAGATATAATATATATATATATATATATATAATTCCTTGTACAATTTACATAGGAAAATCACTAAAAAGAGCAACGGTCATTCCCCCTCTCCATGGTCCAGGAGGGAATGGCTTATTCTGATTTCAAAAAAAAGCGGAGGCTTTCAAAGACACACTTGAAGTCACTTTTCAGGAAAATGTTGAACCCTACTGTGACGACAAGATCGAAGAAGTCGAAAATGTAGTTTGTAACTACATGCCGACAATCTCACAAACAATTTGGCCCACACCTCCTCACTTCCCTATTGAAGTCCGAGGCATTATTAAAAGATTGCAGAACCAAAAAGCTGCGGTCGACCATATTCAAATATTGCACTTAAATACTTAACTTTAAAATGCTATTACACACTTAACAAAAATCACAATCAATGCCTCATTAAAAATCACTTTCCGACACAGTGGGAAGCAAGCAAACGTAGTTATGTTGCCAAAGCCAAATCAGGACCATAAATTTAGTCAAAATTATAGGCCGATCTCTTTATTAAGTACCACTGCTAAGGTTTTCGAAAGAATAATCTTAAAAAGAATTCAAACACACTGCAAAGCCATGATTGCATTCCCCGGAACAATGCGGGGTTCCAGGAGGGGCATTAAAACGCTACACCAACTTATACGAAAGGTTGCGAATATTATAAAACGAAGGGTTCCGCTAACAAATTTCTACACTGTCGGTGTTTTCTTAGATGTTAAGGAGAGCATTCGACAAGATGTGGCATGATGGCCTCACATACAAACTCATCAAACTCAAATTCCCTGGATATTTAATTAAAAAATTATTCACAATTATTTACACAACAGGTCCTTTTTAGGGTCCGTGTAAATAACACACATTTCTACTAATGGACTTAATCAAAGTGGAACCCCCAGGGTAGTTCCCATCCCCCAGTTTATACAACATTTACACACACTCTTACTTCCCAGAACACCCCACCGTCGGTACTTTTGCCTGTTCGCGGATGATTCAACCATGCTTACGCAAGGTACCCAGCTCAAATACACACCAAAAACATGCAAAACTTCCTTGACAAGTTACAAGATTGGCTCACACAATGGAGAATTGCAATTAATGTTGACAAGTCTCTCAAAGCAATTATATTCAGAAAATGGGGAGTTATTGATCCCCCTTTTCAACTCACTCTTTTTGAAGACAACATACAGTGGGTCTCGGTAGTTCGTTACTTGGGTCTACACATGGATAGCCGCTTAACTTACAAAAAGCATGCCACCCCAAGCTTCAGTCTTCTGATTGATGTTTTGAGAGTTTTTTGATTGCGAGCTTTTTGTTTTACTAGCGATTATTTTTTATATACAGTGAATACTACATTGTATTTAATCTATTGGCCATAACCAATAGATTTTTCGTCGCTTCATCATTCTGACTACCTCCTTTACGACCTGGACCGGAATTAGACCAAACATGACGACGGAACAAACTGATCAAGAAAGATACACAGAGGCTTATCTGGATTTCCACAAATCGTGGGAAAACAGAATGAACACCTGCGTAAATAACCTCAACAACTGCAGAACTTCGGAAGAGGCGACAACTGTCATCCGAGCCATCGAAGAAATTGACACTCAACTGAGGGAATTCCCTTCAATCGTCCCGAAGATCAATCATCGAACTTGCGCCAGCTGGGAGACGTGTCCTCGACGAGGCGAAGTTTAAATTCACCCACATCAGGAAAATGGAATTAGCTGAACAGAACAAGCTACTCCAAGCCCTAATTGATGCCTGGGGCCTTCCATCTAAACCCATCGATGCTCCATTTCAAGTAATCCTGTCCAAAAGAAGGGCAGAAGAAATTCCGGAGACAACGGCCTGGACTCTAAAAAAGCCAAAACATCGGACATAATAGAAACCCAGAACCAATTCTCTGACTTCTCACCAACAACGAGGATACTATGGATGTGGTTGACCCCAAGAAGGAACCTCTTCAGCCACTAGCCATCCCGGTGTCACGGCACCCCAGAAAAACCTCACGTCCCTCCTATAAATATTGACAACGTGAAGAATCAGGCGGCCCTGCTCCAGCACCTTCAAACCATCACTAAACAGAAACTGGAAGCCAAGCTCATCGGCACCAAGTTCAGAATTTACCCCAAGACTCCTTACGCCTACCATCAGATAAGGAGATACATCGAAGAAAATTCCCTGGAAAGTCACACGTATATGCTGCCTGAAGACAAACTGCTCAGAGCAGTCATCCGAGGCCTTCCTACCGACATGTCCCCCCACCCAAATAATAGCCGACCTGGAAAATCAAGGATTCCACATAAAGGACTGTCATAATATGCAAAGTAAAAAACTGGCCAACCAATGCCCCTCTTCATGCTCTCTATGGAAAGAAACGAGGCGCATAAGAAAATATTCACAGCTGTCACGAGCATCGGATTTGTCAAATGCCAAGTCGAAGCTCTAAGAAAAAATATGGACCACCCCAATGCTTCAGATGCCAGGGATTTTTTCACTCCAGCAAATATTGCACCCGAACACCCAGGTGTGTCAAGTGCGCCAAAAACCATCTGGCGAAGGATTGTAAAAAACCAATCGATGAGAAGCCGAAATGTTGTCTCTGCGAGGGAGAACACCCTGCGAACTACCTCGACTGCCCAAAGAACCCCGACATCGGATTGCCGAAGAGAAGGAGAGGAAGAAAAACGAGAAGAAAAATACCTACATCACACCCGAACCGCCTAAAGTGAACTTTTGGGAGCAGCGCGCCAAAACAGCCGCACAGCGCCAACAGTCCACCTCAACCAACCAACAGAAACCCCCTACAACTACTACCTCCCATCGAAACAAAGCAATAACCCGGAAACCATCTCTGATATATTTGAAGAACTCAAGAACCCCCGCCGTTCAAGAGACATTCGAGTTATTGGAAGAGTTCATTAAAATAGCCACCACTATCCCCACCAGATTCGGACGCCTCAGGGCCATTAATCAACTCTGCAAAAACGAAATTAACATTTAATCCAGTCAACAGAAATAATTCCAACCTAACGTTGGTGTCTTGGAACGCCAACGGCATCAGAACGCGTGTGGATGAATTCAGAGAATTTATCTCTGAATGGAATCCAGACATCATTAACCTTCAAGAAACACACCTCCAACCCTGTCATCACCTTGCCTTTCCTAACTACAATATCTACAGGACTGACCGCACCTGCCGTGGCGGCGGAACTGCAATTTTAATCAAAAGAAGTATTCCACATCACGAAATTGTAATCAATAATCCAAGCTTTGAAACAACAGCAATAAAAATAGAAAGAACAAATTTGCAACCTATCACAGTGATCTCAGCCTACCGCTCACCCAGAAAACCAATCCTAATCCAAGATCTTCATCAGCTCTTCAGGAACCAGGATTACGTCCTCGTCGCCGGCGACCTGAACGCAAAACATGCTTCCTGGAGTCCAATAGCCCAGCAGAATGTCGCAGGACATACAATTAGAAGATTTTGCGACAGCACCGGATACTCCCTTAATGCCCGTTGGAACCAACTCACTTCCACAAGAATCTCAGAAACACGGTGATCGACCTAGCTATCTGCAAAGGTATGACAATCACCGATGTTACATCTATTCCCGAGCTCTCTAGTGATCACAACCCTGTTCTCTTTGAGGTGTGTTTGGATAACTTTACCGCACCTGCCCTCAGTACCTACGCTTTTCCCAACTGGAAGAAATTTCAAGAAATTCTAACAAACTCCCTTCCAGGTAACCCAATAATTAATAGTACTAACGATATTGAAACGGCTATCAATAACTTTAATTTCTCTCTTAAAAATGCTTATAATAATAGTAGTATCTTTAAAAGTATTAATAAACCCCTTAACACTATCCCCTCTGTCATCAGGGAAAAATTAAATTAAAAATAGAATTCGTAAAGATTGGCAGGACACTAAATACCCTCCTTATAAAACTCAACTAAATAAGCTTCAAAAAGAAATCAAAAAAGAGCTTCAAAACTACCATAATTTTAAATGGGATAAACTTCTTGCAGAAGCCACCCCTGATGACGACTCTCTGTATAAAATTGTTAAAACTCATTCTAATAAAAATAAATCTTTCCATATCCTCCTATAGTAGGCCCCATGGGCCTCCATTATAGTACTGAGGACAAAGTTAATTTGTTTGCTGATTCTCTCGAGAGCTCATTTCAAGAAAATCCGGAGCCATATGATGACGATTTCATCGACCATGTGGAAGAGAAAATCGAAAATTATATGGACCGTAATGCCAGACGCCACACCGCTCCACTAACCTCACCTGAAGAAGTCATGGAAATTATACTTAAACTCAATAACAAGAAAGCTCCGGGCCATGACGGAATCAAGAACATTGCTCTCAAGTCCCTCCCTTTAAATGCCATAACATACATTACCAAGATTTTCAATAGAAGCCTCCAATTTAACTACTTCCCCAAGGAATGGAAACACGCCCAAATAACTGTTTTGCCGAAGCCTAAAAAAAAGATTCAAAATTTGCAGAAAATTACAGACCTATCTCCCTCCTAAGCTGCCTTGGAAAATATTTGAAAAATCATCCTCACACGTATCATTGATCACTGTGATAGGAATAACTTAATACCGGACTTTCAGCACGGCTTCCGTAAAGAGACGTCCACCCAACATCAACTTCTAAGAGTGACTAATAACATCATCAACGGGTTCAACACGAAGTCCTACACCGTCGGCATTTTTTTGACGTAAAGAAAGCATTCGATCGAATGTGGCATGACGGGCTGATTTACAAGCTGATAAAATTGAAATTTCCAACCTACCTCATTAAAATTGTACATAATTATCTGGACAATAGGACTTTTAACGTTAAAATTAATAGTACCTCATCAAGCATACGCAACATTGCAGCGGGAACGCCACAAGGATCCATCTTGTCGCCCGCACTTTACAATATCTACACTAGCGACTTCCCCACCACTCCATCAGTCTCCGTCTGCCTCTTTGCCGACGATGCCGCCATACTCTGCAATAGCATCACCCCCGATCAAGCAGTTCGAACTCTTCAAGCATACCTCTCCCAACTTGAAATCTGGCTTACCAAGTGGAGAATTTCAATTAATACTGAAAAACAAACGCAATTTTATTTAGGAAAAAAAAACCCAAACTATGCCTATTCAACTTAAACTTTTCGACGAAACAATAGACTGGACTTACGAAACATCATATCTTGATTAATTTTAAACCATAATCTCACCTACCGACCGCACTTCAATGAAATCAAGAAAAAATTCTGGTCCAAACACTTCTCCCTCATCGAGCTGCTTGAAAGAAATCAAAACTGTCGTTAAAAATAGAATTTTCATTTTTAAAACTTATCTAAGACCCATTCTAACTTACGGCTGTGCCATCTGGGGCGCAGCAGGAAATAACCATCTTGAAGACCTCCAAAGATTGCAAAATAAAGTTTTACGCATCATAGCAAGAGCTCCCAGATTCATTCCAAGATCCGTACTCCATGAAGAACTTCGTGTTGAACCCATCCACACCCTCATAGCTAATTTGTCGTCAAATTTTCATTCCTCCATTCCATATCACAACAACCCCACTATCAACTCGCAAAATTATTTTCGAAATCTCCCCCCTCCACCCACCGTATGCCTCACAGTTCAGCGAACATTTCACCTTCGTTTTAAGAAAAAAAAAATATCCATCACTGCAGAGTAACATCTCTTCCAAACAGCATGATTCATCAGCAGAAAAATTCACCCTATGGTTCTTCAAAACGATTCAACGAAACGTTTCTTTCCCCCCCAATCCAGTTCGAGAAATTCTCTTTCCGAACTCCGAAACGCTTCGCGTTTCTTTCCCCCAACCAGTTTCTCTCTGCCAAGGTCGGCTCAACGACTGAGGCGTTTTTCGTTTTTCTCCCCTTCTTTTAGGAGCACATCAGAACTGAAGTAGAAGCTTGGCATCCGCCAGGCTGGAACTGAGGACAAATATATATTCCAGACTTTCATTTCTTTCAGGCCGAGTAAAACCGTGATAAAACAAACCGAAAGACAAATTCCGCTCGTTATAATAATTAGCTGTAATATATACTATCCCGAGATAATCAGGCAAGCGGTTAAAGTTCACTACATATTCCCTTTGAAAATTTAACAAAATAATTTTAAATATCACCATTAGACATGATGATGAACATAAATATACAAAGAAAAGAATTTAGCATTTTCCAATTTCGAGAAATTTACGGTTTCACAGTGAACCTTAACAGTCCATTTTTCCTATTTGAACTAACTAATCCAAAAGATCATTCAGAAAAAAAAAAATCTATTATTTTAAAGCCATAAAACTTTTATATTTTAACGAAATCAATAAAGGAAAAATATTTTAAAAGTTTTTAATTGTTTTTTTTTTAGTTTTCTGCACTTTTATAATTTTATACAAATTTGGACATAAAATTACATACTAAAAAAATTTATATTTCTTAATAAAAAATTGCTAGTCCATATAAATTTTCCATCTATAATTTTTAAGAGAGAATATTTATATCCATTATGTACACCCACACAGGGTCGCATTTAGGCAGGGTGGCAAAATTTTAGAGTGCGGACAAGTATTGTTGAATACAAAAATTTCTCACTATAATTTTTAAAGTAAATAAATATTTTACTAAGATATGCAATAAACAAATAGTGCTTCAAAATGTCAGCTCTGCTTCTATATTTCTAAATTCTCTAAATCCCAAAATTCGCCAAGCTTTTTCGAAGTATTGGATTCATTAACAATAACACTCATTGTTAAAAGTTCCTCCCGATCTGACCCAAATAATGTATCTATTTCTATAAGATTTTTGTTTAGACGTGTAATTCTACCTGTAACTACTTGATAATAATAGTCCACGCCAATAAGAATTGATATTTCTTTATCGTTAAATTCATAAGAATCAGCTCTCTCTCTAATTGTACATTTTTTAAATATCTAAATTTTTTTTATCAGGGGTTGGTAAATGTGTAATCGAAATATGTTCTATCTCGACCGCTTCCATTGCAATGTACAAATTCGTATCATCCCTGTTTTTCAATTTTATTTTAACTATATTTAAAGTTTTTATTTCAGTTTCTTTAGCACCAAATGTGCTAATGGGAAGGTTTTCTTTTCTAAGAATTGGAAAGTTAAATTTCCCAGAAGTACTCTTTAAAACGAAACTTCTTTGTGAACCATTATCTAAGAATAAGAATAATCTAACAACTTCTTGTTCATTTTTGTGTCATCTATTAACTCAGCACATATTTGTAATAATACACTATTTACTTCTGTTTTAAATACTGCTGAAACTATATTATTTGTTTCACTTTTTGGAGAGAAATCGTCACCGTGCCGATTTCGAAAACATATTGTGAAATGGTGGGAGCCATTACAAATAGGACATGACTCTCTTTTCGCACATTCCATTGATCTATGACCGGGCATGAAGCTCAAAACATCTTGCTTCCTGTCTAGGTAGACTTCACACGCAGTTTTTCTGCCCTAGACTGCGACCCTTTCTCAAAGTCATACCCCAAGCTGGATTTTCTTTATCCAACTCCATCGAGCTAGCGATTAGGATTTTGGTCATTTATTTGCCTCTGGTTCCTGTTCTAAGGACAATTGTGGTCCTTTTTAGAGGGTTATTTTAGTTAGTTTTCCGGGTTTTTTTCGGAGTTTGCGGTGACACGCGGTATGTGTTAGGCTTAGCGCCAACACTGTTTCTTGGATAGGTGAACGTGTTCACGTTCACTATTTCATTTCTTTCAGATCATACTTTGGATTACCATGGATGAGACCGCAACCAGGTCAGATGTAGCGTCGACAAAGGTAGGTGACATGTTCACTACTGATCCCTTTTATTTTGATGCAGTTAGAGCTAATTCAAAATTAGAAAAATGTATTACATGCGCGGAATGTGAAGATTTGTGCGATGCTCTTGAAGACATCCTCGACACACTTCACAAACCCGACAACAACACGCCTGAGAGACTTAGGGTCATAAATGAAGTTCAATGGATAGCATTAAAATGCTCCCGCAAATCCCCGAAACTCCAATGTCAGGAGTTCAAAGATTACATTACAGAGATCGAGCGTCTCAATTCAGTTAAAGTCCCCACTGCTACCGTCGCTTCTAAAACGGCGAAGAGTAGGAAAAACAAGCGAGCGACTGGAAGCCGATTCCATTCAGAGGATTTTAAAAAATTTTCAATTCTGGAAGTAACTGTATCATTGCTGGTGATTTTAATGCTTCTCATGTGGATTGGCACAATGTCAAGAACACCCGATATGGCATCTCGCTGCGTAACCTAGTTAGCAACCTTAGGGAGCGAAACTGGTCGCACCGCAGACTGCCACACACCTCCAACCGCGCCAGCGGTTCGGAAGCGTTATCGACTTGGCGGTGTTCAAACACATCCCCTACAATCATAGTGTCAGAGTTCTTTGCGATCTCAGCTCTGATCACTACCCCGTTATTCTGAAATTAATTTAAACACTTCGTTAATTAAAAATCCAGAGCAGCTCTCCACCAATTGGAGCAATTTTAAATTCGTTCTCAGTAAAAAACCCCTCCCCTCTACCGACCTCACCAGCAATGAAAATATTGAGCTAGCTATCAGCGAACTCAATCAAAATTTCTCCGAAGCTTTCGTTGAGGCTTCAAAACCAAAATTTAAAAATGCTCCAAAATCCTCTCCCCGAGATTAAATCCAAAATTTATCAACGCAACAGGTTACGGAAATTTTGGCAAGATCTAGGTGCCCTAGCATTTATTCTGAATTCCGTACCCTCAGTCGTGAAATAGCGAAAGATATTAAATCGCATTCCCAAGCTCAGTGGGAAAAACACATTGAGGCTTTATCGCCCGAAGACAACACTCTTTGGAGAAATTCCTCTCTCTTACGCAAGCCTTTTCGTTCCATTCCCCCTTGAAAGGGGCTCTAGGCAGTACCGCGATAACCCCTATTGAAAAGGCGGAGGTTATCGCTGACAGTTTGCAAGAACAATTTGAACCTAATCACGTCGCTGATCGAGAAGTTTTCGATCAACGCATACACGAGGAAGTTGCAAACTTCCTAGCTACTCCCCACGTTCAAGAAATTGAACCTACCACGCCAACGGAAGTCTTAACTTACGTACAGAGAATCAAGCCTAAAAATCCCCGGACTTGATCAAATTTCAAATCGTATGCTTAAAAATCTTCCCCTTAAATTTCTATTATTCATTACCTTTCTGATTAATCAGCTATTTAAAAATAACTACTTTCCAGATTCCTGGAAAACTGCCGTGGTTATCCCCATCCTAAAACCGGACAAAAATCCGGAATTAGCGCAAAATTATCGTCCAATCTCATTACTTTCTTGTTTGAGCAAAGTATACGAATTTGTGCTTATGCAACGCCTGAATCAACACTGCGCTGCTGTTAATTTTATTATCCCCCAGCAGTGCGGTTTTCGACCCAAGTGCTCGACAGTTCATCAACTGCTCAGAGTAACGGAGTTGATTCATAGTGGCTTCGCCAAGCACGAGGCCACGGGTATACTTTTCTGGACATAGCCAAAGCCTTTGATAAAATTTGGCATGATGGCTTATTAATCAAGCTCATACGACTTGATTTTCCGGCTCCCCTGATCAAGTCCATTCACAGCTTTCTTTCACATCGATCATTTAGAGTGAGAGTTGACAGGATTCTCTCCTCCCCTCGACCAATCAGAAGCGGCCTTCCGCAAGGAAGTTTAAGTTCGCCTCTGCTTTTCACTCTGTACGTAAATGACATCCCGCAAACTGATTCATCGCATTTAGCAATGTTTGCTGATGATACTGCCGTTATTTCGCAGAATAAGAGATTTTCCGTGGTAATCTCTAATCTGCAACACTACGTTTCTTCGCTAGAGCTCTGGTTAAACGACTGGAAAATAAAAGTAAACGCATCTAAAAGTGCCTGCCTCATGTTTACGAGGAGATCCCGACTCCCCGTCGGACTTACCCCCGTAACTATTTTTGGCCAGCCCGTCCCCTGGGTAAATGTTGCAAAATACCTAGGGTTGTTTTTAGACGCTAAATTAACTTTTGCGTATCATATCGAACAGACGCGCAAAAAAGCGCTCGCTGTTCATGCCATGCTTAAAAGGCTTATCTCCAGAAGGAGCAAACTTGCGATCCGGCACAAAGTTTTGCTCTACAAATCCATCATTCGACCGGTCATGTGCTACGGATCACAAATTTTTGGATCCGCCGGCATGTGTCATCTTAAGAAATTACACACGCTGACAAACTCATTTTTGAGACAAATTGTTAATGCTCCCTGGTTCATACGCAATGAAGTCATCTATCGTGATTTAAAAATTAAGCCGTTTTTACCTCACATAAAGGACCTTTCTAAAAGGTTCTTCGATAAACTTCCTTCCGTTCCCAATGAACTAATTACCAACCAGCCTGCATATGATCCAGCAGTGCCATCGTCTCAAAAGCGCCCCAGAGCGCTTCTCGAGCACGAATTTATTAACTTCCCCCAAGCCAAAAGGCTTAGGGTTCAAATTTAACTTTTGTTCATTGGGAACTTATTTTAAATTAAAATTATTTTTATTTTAAACTTAAGCTTCCTATTTTAAAGTTTATTACTCTCATATTAACTAGTAATTCCTAGCTCCGCGCCGAGAGTCGCGGACTTAATGTCTTTCCGAAGCAGCGATCACCGCGGTCAGAATCCGGGAGGGTGACCTCCTTGGATTCAATTGTGCGGTGTCGCGCTTCAGCTTTCCTTTTCGGCCACCAGATGGAGGCACGATTCTATGCTATCTAGAACTCTTTTAAAATTTGCTTCACGTCCAGCAATCATTAATTAAATCGTTCCTTCGAACGACCGCTAATATTTTTGAGAACTGGACATTTCACATCTATGCTATCAATTATTTATCATGATTATATCACATATATGACTTCATTGCGTTATATAAATCCTTATACCGCGTCTAGTCCTATATTCTCTTATTTTTTGGTCCGTTCATTTAAATTATTCCCCCTCAAGATTTATTCTCTTTTTTTGGTCCGTTCCCATTTTATGGCAATGTGCAAGTAGGTTCATTTAAATTTTTCAAAATTTGTTAGTTCCCTTTTATTTTTATGGAATCTGGATTTTATTTTAATCTCAAGATCTCCTTGTTCCGGGTCGTTTATTTCCGGATCGACCCAATCTGTTTCCACGCCCACTTTCTGCGTTGATCGGTCTCGACCAATCATATTGCAGCTTGCAGGGCAATTCTTTCATCAGTGAGCGGACTTCGTCCGCTACTGTTTTTTCCAGCAGGATTTGTCCTGCCCATCTTTTGTTTCTATTTAATTTACTCTTATGTCACTTTCATCTAATTCAGCTCTATTTTTTATTAATTCTGATGAGGAGGTACGTCCCGTTTCCGGGACAGGAACTCCGTAAATTCCATGCCACTTGCCACTTGCCTTGTTCCGGGTCGTTTATTTCCGGATCGACCCAATCTGTTTCCACGCCCACTTTCTGCGTTGATCGGTCTCGACCAATCATATTGCAGCTTGCAGGGCAATTCTTACATCATGAGCGGACTTCGTCCGCTACTGTTTTCCAGCAGGATTTGTCCTGCCCATCTTTTGTCTCTAATTAATTTACTCTTTATGTCACTTCCATTTAATTCAGCTCTATTTTTATTAATTCTGATGAGGAGGTACGTCCCGTTTCCGGGACAGGAACTCCGTAAATTCCATGCCACTTGCCACTTGCGAGCGACTGGTTCTCCACCTGATAGGCAACGGAGGGGAAAAGAAATGCTCGGAGCGTTCGCTCCCACCCAACACCCCTTCCCCTCCTGTCGAAGGCGAAACGCTTTCGATGGAGGAAGATATTTCATCCGATGACAGCTCGGAAGAAACTACGCGTAGACCCCGACTACCAGTCGGTTTAACCCCGTCCAAATTTTTTGGCCAACCCGTCCCCTGGGTACGTGTTGCAAAGTACCTAGGGTTGTTTCTAGACGCAAAATTAACTTTTGCCCACCACATAGAACAGACTCGCAAAAAAGCGCAGGCTGTTCATGCCGTTCTCAAACGGCTTATCTCCCGAAGGAGTAAACTTGCGATCCGGCATAAGGTTTTGCTCTATAAATCTATAATCCGACCGGTCATGTCGTACGGGTCACAAATTTGGGGATCCGCCGGCATGTGCCACTTAAAGAAGCTACACACGCTGACGAACTCATTTTTGAGACAAATCGTTAATGCTCCTTGGTTCGTACGCAATGAAGTCATTTATCGTGATTTAAAAATTAAACCATTTTTACCTCACATAAAGAACCTTTCTAAAAGGTTCTTCGATAAACTTCCTTCTGTTCCCAATGAGTTAATTAGAAACCAGCCTGCATACGATCCCGCAGAGCCATCGTCTCAAAAACGCCCCAGAGCGCTTCTTGAGCACGACTTTATAAATTTCCCCCAAGCCAAAAGGCTTCGGGTTTAAAATTATTGTTCATTGGGAACTTATTTTAAATTTTAAATAACTTAATTTTTAACTTAAACTTCCTACTTCAAGATTAAATACTCTCATTTTAGCAAGTAATTCCTAGCTCCGCGCCGAGAGTCGCGGATTTAACGTTTTCCGAAGCAGCGAACACCGCGGTCGGAATCCTGGAGGGTGACCTCATTGGTGTCATTGGCGGTGTTCACGCTTCAGCTTTCCTTTCGGCCACCAGATGGAGGCACGATTCTGTACTATCTAGAGCTCTCTTAAAATTCGTTTCACGTCCAGCAATCATTAATTAAATCGTTCCTTCGAACGACCGCTTATATTTTTGAGAACTGGACATTCCATATCTACATCTATCAATTATTACTCATGATTGTATCACATATATGACTTCATTGCGTCATTATTTTTCCTTAAAACCGATGTTCATTTTTCTATCTTTTTAGTCCTACCCCCACCCCCCCTTTATCCCGGCAAGAGTGCAAGTTGGTTCATTAAATTTTTATTCAAAATTTGTTTTCTCCCCCCTATTTTTGCATGAGATCCTTTGAAATTCAATTCAAGATCTCCTTTGCTCGGGTCGTTTATTTTCGGATCGACCCAATTCCATTTCCACGCCCACTTCTCTGCGAGCGAACGGCCTCGGCCAATCAGATCGCAGGAAAGTGGTGCGACTGTTTCTTCGGCCGACAGATTCACTCTGTCGCCGTTCCAGCAGAATTGTTCTGCCCATTTTTATTATATCTTTTAAAAATTAACTTTATGTAAAATCACTATTTCGGCCCTTAATTCTAAAATTCTGATGAGGAGGTACGCCCGTTCCGGGGCAGGCACTCCGTAAGTTACATGCCACTTGCCACTTGCCAGAAATAACGAAGGACGTTCTCCCGCTGGCGCTTCGCGCTCGGGAATTACCGCTAACGGTAACGCTCCTTCAAATAAGGACTACGATACTGACTCATTTACTGAGGTCACGAGAAAAAAACGCATTGCCTCCATCGTTATCGATGCAGGGAAAAATGCAACCGGGCTGTTAGAACAGCTAGGAAAACATGTAGGCGCACCACTTGAGGGGCGATTTGAAAACGGAAAACTTCCCGTTTTCCCAAAGTCTATAGTTGAGCATAGAAAGCTCCAATCTTATATATCTGAAAATAAAATGCGGTCCCACACATTTGAGATGTCACACACTCAACAATTAAAATGCGTGATCAGAGGGCTACCCCCACCGATTTTGATCACACTGAATTGATGCAGGAACTCCGTGGTTTTGGTTTTGATCCCAACCACATCTCCTTGTTGAAAAACAAGAAGACAAACACAAACATGCCACTTTTCCTGGTAACCCTCCCTAAAAACCCTGATAATCAGGGTATATTCAATATTAGTAACATAGGATTTTTTAGAGTTCATGCTGAACCTCTAAACAAATCAAACATGCCTCCTCAGTGCTATAGATGCCAGGAGTTCTACCATCACTCTAGGTCTTGCAATCGTGCACCTAGATGCTTGAAATGTTCAGGAGGCCATCTCACCTCCTATTGCAAAAAGCCAAACAAAGCCCCAGCTAAATGTGCAAACTGCAGTGGACCGCACCCTGCAAATTTCTCAGGATGCCCCCAAAACCCCAAAAACAACACAAACAACAATAAGAAAAAACAACCAATGAAAAACGTCTGGCAGGAGAAACCAGGAGCGCGCGCTCAGAACTCCACACCTCCTCAACAACTGTACTATGCTGCAGTTAAGAAAAACAAGAATCAATACTTTGATGTTTCTCAAGTCATGTCACAAATGATGACACAGTGGGGACAAATGCTGTCCATCATTCAATCTAAAATTTAAAATTAACATTCAATAATAACGCGAACAATAACTCTCTCAGGTTTTTTAGCTGGAATGCTAACGGCTTAAAACGATGTATAGATGAATTTAAAGACATTATCATTGACTACAATCCCGACGTAATCGGGATACAAGAAACACACCTTCGTCCTGCGGACCGAGTTAGCATTCCAAACTACACTTGTCACAGAAGTGATCGTACAACACACCGCGGGGGCGGCACTGCCATCTTCGTTAAAAATTCCATTAGGCATCACGCCATTGTCAATACTTCAAACACATTTGAAAATACATCGGTTATTCTACAAGTAGGAAACAACACAAAAATCACGGTGGCATGTATTTACAGACCTCCACACGGCTCCATTAATACTATTGAACTGGACGCAATTCTCAATCATAGCAACAAAGCCTTTCTTTTCGGTGATTTTAATGCGAAACACTCGAGCTGGAACCCAGGCAGGTCTAACACAAATGGTAATATATTATGCAATTGGGCCGTCGGGTCCGCATTGGATATTATCGCCCCTGACACTCCAACTCATTTACTAACAACTAACAACTAACTAACACTAACAACATTCTTGACATCGGCTTTGCAGCTAATTTGGCTCACACTGATGTTTTCACGATAAATGCCCTTAGCAGTGATCACAATCCAGTGATTTTTGATTTCATAACAAATAACATCTTACCACCGATTCTTAGAACTCTTAAATCTACAAACTGGATTAAGTTTCAAGAGATACTTTATCACAACATTCCGGGAAATCCCCAAATAGATAATTTGGACACGGCCGTTCAAAATTTCACCAACGTAATTACGAATGCGATCTCTGCTTCCACATCCACTAGAGTAATCAACACACCTCACCTCCGCCTTCCTGAAAACATACGAGAGCTTATCAGAGCAAAAAATAGATTCAGGAAACTGGAATAACACCAGATATCAACCATACAAACGCGAAGTTAACGCTCTCATTAGACAGATCAGGAAAGAAATCGAAGCACATAAAAACAGGACCTGGAAAGATCTTCTTTTAACTTTAAACCCACAGGATAATTCCTTGTACAATTTACATAGGAAAATCACTAAAAGAGCTACGGTCATTCCCCCCCCCATGGTCCAGGAGGAATGGCTTATTCTGATTTCGAAAAAGCGGAGGCTTTTAAAGACACACTTGAAGTCACTTTTCAGGAAAATGTTGAACCCTACAGTGACGACAAGATCGAAGAAGTCGAAAATGTAGTTTGTAACTACTTCGACAACTTCACAACACTCACACCTCCCCTCACTTCCCCTATCGAAGTCCGAGGCATTATTAAAAGATTGCAGAACCGTAAAGCTGCGGGTCCCGACCAAATTCCAAATATTGCACTTAAATATTTAACGTTAAATGCTATTGCACACTTAACAAAAATCTACAATCAATGCCTCATTAAAAATCACTTTCCGACACAGTGGAAGCAAGCAAACGTAGTTATGTTGCCAAAGCCAAATCAGGACCACAAATTTAGTCAAAATTATAGGCCGATTTCTTTATTAAGTACCACTGCTAAGGTTTTCGAAAGAATAATCTTAAAAAGAATTCAAACACACTGCAAAGCCATAGATTGCATTCCCCCGGAACAATGCGGGTTCCGGGAAGGCCATTCAACGCTACACCAACTTATACGAGTTATGAATATTATAAATGAAGGATTTTTTTTTTTTGCTAACAAATTCTACACTGTCGGTGTTTTCTTAGATGTTAAGAGAGCATTCTCGACAAGATGTGGCATGATGGCCTCACATACAAACTCATCAAACTCAAAAATTCCCTGGATATTTAATTAAAATTGTTCACAATTATTTACACAACAGGACCTTCAGGGTCCGTGTAAATAACACATTTTCTACTAATGGACTTATTCAAAGTGGAACCCCCCAGGGTAGTTCCCTGTCCCCCAGTTTATACAACATTTACACACACGACTTCCCAGAACACCCCACCGTCAGTACTTGCCTGTTCGCGGATGATTCCGCCATGCTTACGCAAGGTACCCAGCTCAAATACACACTTAAAAACATGCAAAACTTCCTTGACAAGTTACAAGATTGGCTCACACAATGGAGAATTGCAATTAATGTTGACAAGTCTCAAGCAATTATATTCAGAAAATGGGGAGTTATTGACCCCCCTTTTCATCTCACTCTTTTTGAAGACAGCATACAGTGGGTCTCGGTAGTTCGTTACTTGAGTCTACACATGGATAGCCGTTTAACATACAAAAAGCATATCGACTATCTCTCAGAAAAATTCTGGGGGAGAATTCATTTAGCTATCTCCCTAGTTGGGAGGAATTCTCCACTTTCCCTTGAAAACAAAGTCATTTTATACAAGCAAGTTCTGCGCCCAATTATAACATACGCTTCTCCTGTCTGGGGAGCAGCGGCTGCCACCCACATGAAAAAAAAAAAAATCCAAGTTATCCAAAACAAAATTCTCCGACTCATTACTAACGCACCTTGGTACGTTAGAAATGATGTTATTCACTACGACTTACACATGGAGCCGATTTCTAGTTACATCACTAAGTTAGCAAGGAATGTTTTCAGATCTATAGAAAATCACGACAACCCAATTATTCGAGCACAAACAATGTTCACTTATCCAAATCCTAAATTGAAATACGCCTATGCCACAGCAAAATGGCAGCTACCGCTCAAACCGCCGTAACTCAACAAATAAACATTAATTTCAAACATCTACAACATCAAATGCTCTACTGCAAATCGAAACAGGGTCAGTTCTGACTGTCACCTCCCCCCTCCATGTACATCTTTTGGCGATGGATTCCTTCCTGGTCCTTCCCTTCATTCAAGCCATTACGTCACCAACCTGTTTCTGGGTCGTTCACTCAGCTCGTTCGGTTGGCGTAGTAGGCATCTCGTTCATTCCCCCCCTCTTTTGAGGGGTTGTTGATTTTTTATTATTTCTTCATGGATTTCCTTTTCTTCTCATACTAGGTATAAACGCCTTCGGCGTTGGCACCTGTAATTTCTAATTTCCGTTCCGTTCCGGGCATGAGGCTCAAATAACATCCCCTTTTTTCTAAAAATTTCTCTCTTTTCGTTAGCCCTTTAAGAAATGGCAGGCCTCGAGTTCATGACCTTTGTTGCAGTATAAACATTTGCGACTTCTATGCAATTCACAGTGAAGGAAAAGGAGTTGGTTCGGGGTGTTCTGTCATCGGATTTCTCTTACGATGTCCGGGGAAAAAGGAGCTTTTATTTTTGCTCTCTTTAGTGGTGGAGGGGAATAATGACATGGTTTATGATTGTTTATTTGAGAGGCTTGTTCCAGAACTGGAATTTCCAAGTTCATTAACCGCAAAAGAGCGCTTTGGTTAAATCCTTAATCCAGAGGGTCCAATCCAAAAGAAATTGCAGGCCACTTCGGAAAAATATTATAATCTCGCGGGCCACACATAAAAATATGTACCTTTATATCAAATTTGGAAACAAAAAAACATTTATTGGAGTGATAATTTAAACCTTTTCTTTTTAGTGTACAGGATTTAAAACCTGATAATTAAATTGCGGATTCTGTTATAAATCATGATTTGACATATCTGTACAAGAATTATTTACTACACAAGCTTGGGAAGAAGTAGAAAAAATAATTACATTGAAACAAAACTTTTGGCGTTGCAATCATTGTGAAAGTGCAACGACTTAAAAAAAATATGGTTCAGTGTGATGATTGCAGTTACTGGTAACATTGGAAATGCGTCAATTTTAAGAATGGGTCAAAAATTAAAAATTGGCTTTGTCCAGATTATTCTATAAAGTAAAAGATTGCGATTAAGAGAGTTATGGCTCCCGGCGATACCTCTATAAAAAAACGCATCGAGATTCCTACCTCAGGGCGATGTAGAAACGAGATCAATATCATAAATATTTCTAATATGCATTGCTTATTTCCTCCATTTAATTAATTATTTTAAGAGAGAGCTGGGAGGCCCCTGATCACCCCTAAGATGTTCTCCCTCAAAATTGGGGTGGAACCCAGCCAAAACGTACTGTTACCTGAATGGTACTCAAAGCTACGGCTAACGACAAGCGTACTTGCAGCCCTTTGCAGCGATGAATTTCTTGGGCCTCGATCTGACATTGTCAGATAGGTGGCATTAGTAACAACAGAGAGAGAGAGCAACATTATTTCATAACTTATTATTTAGTGTACTAACTCATCAATAAAAAAATGCTCATTTCTTACATATTAGTTAAAAGAAAAATGTTTTCCAGTGAGGATATGTGTTCAAAAATTATACTTTGGATAATATTTAGGATATTTAATTTCTTCTTAGGTCAAAACAAAGAAAATCTTTTATTTTAGTTACTTTTTATTAAATAGTTATAATTAATATAAATATGTATATACATATGACAGACTTACAATATTAAGTGACAAACTAGAAAGCGATTTTCCTTGCAATTTTTCATTTTCCTTTTTATATATGGTGTTAGACTATTTTTTGTTTGTTACTATTTATTCATTTATCGAATTTAATTATTCCTATAAAATAGTAATGTAAAAAAGAAATCACATTCTCAGAAATTAGGCCATCCCAGGAGGGATTCGAACCTACGACATTTGGATTTAAAGTCCAACGTGCTATTTATTGCTCAACAGGGGCACAACGAACGATTTTCCTTTCTATATATGCTGTTGGACTATTATTTTTTTACTTTTTATTCATTTTTTAAATATAATGAATGAATTAATATATGAAAAAAAAGAAACAATGGTATTAACATCAAGTGTCATCCACTGCTAGTTTAAAAAGATGTATTTGAACTTCAATGGATGAATAGAAAGTATTTTATTAACAATTGAAAAAGAGTGAACTAGTAGTAGGAATTAATAAGAAATAAACAACAAAATATAGGCATTCCTTTAATATAGTTAAATAAAAAAATTAAGATTTTAATGAGAATTTTGCCCTTGTAAAGTTATACTTAATGACGCAATATCAGGGATATAGTTTGTGATTTTCAATTTAACAATGATTCTAATGTTGAGTTGTTACGTGGGTAGATTCAGATTTTATATCAGAATTTTTTTTTTACCCAATTACACCAATTTTTTTAGAATTTAAATGGATAGGCTGGTTAAAGAAATATATAGAACAAAATACTCAAAGACTATTACATTTTTGAAAAACTTTTTTTCTTAATTAATGAATAATTTTGTATTTGTGTCAAAAAATATTTTTAAAAAAAATTATTTATCGTGTAATTATGAAAAAATTAAAAATTAATTGCTGAATCTAATTGTAAAGATGGAACTATATTTATTGAAAATTCGATAGAGAGTTTTCTCAACCGGTATAGAAACTAAATGTGATTATAGTTGAAAATAGATTCCAAAAATAAAAAAAGAATATTCGATATTTATCATCTAGTTATTAGCCGTCATGTAGAAGTATTGATACACGTTAAATCTATTGAGGCTCAAACGTCTTCTCATTGGTGTGGTGAGGAAAGTTAAGACAGGGGTGCCAGCTCAGGTATCGTCCTCGTCACTTGATCATGGTTCAAAATTACGAGGTTCGTCGCCAAAAGTCCTCGTGTAGCTGAACAGAGCGACATTAATTGTCACTCTCTCTCTCTCTCGAGTTATTGAGATTTTCATCGATTTGCAATTCTATAAACGATTTTAGAATATCTCTATGTATAAAGCTAATAATTTATTATATAATAATGGTATCTGTTTGCATTATAATCATTTGCTCCTACTAAAGGGGAAAAAATGTTTATTCCT
Organism: Trichonephila clavipes; assembly: GCA_019973935.1. Taxonomy (NCBI): domain Eukaryota; kingdom Metazoa; phylum Arthropoda; class Arachnida; order Araneae; family Nephilidae; genus Trichonephila; species Trichonephila clavipes. The sequence goes on along the minus strand of BMAU01018466.1, from coordinate 557,289 downwards.
TAATATGTGTTCTTTGTAAATTAAATTCTGTACTTTCAACTGCTTTTTCTAATTTGATCATTTATATTTTGTAATCAAATATTATTCCTTAACTCAGTAGCGCAACAGCCCATGAGAGCCAAGACCTGCTGTGCCCATCTCAGTATACGTGATCCTGGGCGCTGAGTTGCGTGAGCAGATGCTTCGGTCATGTGGTCAATATGACGCGAAACTATCAGTGTTTAGTTCCCAAGCAAGCATGACACTTATTTATCGACCCACTGAAAGGATGAAAGGCTGAGTCAACCATGCCCAGCCCGGGGTTTGAAACTCGTACCTGTGGTGTGGAAGCGTGATGCACGACTACTCAGCTTCAATATTATTCCTAAAATAATATAGTATTTTCTGTGTATATGTGTGATCAGCTTATACTTTTTATCAACATTGTAAAATCTTTAAAATGTTTTACTTTGAGTGAGATTCAACGAGTTTGAAAACTAACGTTTTGTTCAAAATCTGTATGCCATCTATAAAATTTATAAAGTTTTATTACATTTTATAGCATCAGAATCAATGTTAATACTTATATAAAAAAATTTCTCTTAATTTTACCTTTTTCTATTACAAAGTGGTAAATGTTTACACAGTCTTTAAAATCTTAAGAATAAGTTAAGTGAATATTATCAGTATAATTTCTTTCTTTGCCATATAAAGAAATTTTTGCATCTTAAAACAAATTTCCTTCAATCCAACAAATTTTAATTTTTAAAATCCTGAAACTCAATGTCAGTACTCTTTTGTTTTCCAATTAGGTTATATTACGATGACTTAATGCCAAGGAATAACTTTCGCATTCGAAATAATCCAATCAAAAAAAGCATGCGTTATTGCATATTAGAAATCATTAATTCCGTACAAACTCACCCACCCCTCCAAAAAAAATTTATTACTACAGTTAATAATAAAACTTGTTACTTATTGGAAACTTAAATAGTTTTTCAATGTACATTCCATGATCATATTATAATTTCAAATATTTTTCCTCAGTTCCTTATGTATATAAAAATAAGCTAATTTTTAAAAAATAGCGCTTAAAAATCCCATTCACGTTTGAGCAAAGAAATTACATCGATTAAAAAATGAAAAGGAGGTACATTAGCTGATTTAAATGTAATCATAAACAAGTATTACAGACATGAAAAATTAAAAACAATATTACTTTAGAATATCACTAATTAGGATTGATATCAATGAAGTTTAAAAAGGAAATGTAAATTTTTCTTAACCAATTCGTAAGAAAATAAAGATAAACTAAATTGCATTTAAGGTTGATTAGCATTATAGTTGTGTTTTTCGGATCTTAGGAAATAAGAATTTTGGCATATCCGGTCTAAAGGAAATGGGTGGAGTCGGAATTTCCTCAAGAATGCGTTGGCCGTCTCTTGTCCCTTCCCCCTAGAAGCAAAGGGAAGCAGATGTCTATCTCTTTTATGGCCCCTAAATTTCTGCCAACAGAGTGAGGGAGGGCTTTGGTTATTCGTAGTGTCATTGAATATACGTCACACAGGCTATAAAGAAATATTTGTTTTTACTTTTTTTTTTCTTACACTGTGATATACCCCTTACAATTATAACTAATTAAATCGGGACCCAGGTTTATCGTAGTCATGCTATATCAAATACATTCTCTATACGTTTGAAACAAATTTTGTTACATAATGCTGTATTTTTTCTTTCTTAACTAAATTATCACAAAAATAAATCTCAGCCAATAATACAGTGACTTGCAGATATCATCCAACATTAAAATACAGAGAACAGAATACTATACAAAAGTTGAAATAAAAGCAAAGTAAACTTCGGCATTTTCGATAAAATTATTGAAAATGGTGTTTTACCAAACTTAATGCAGTCGCATACTATTGAAATTGAGGCACCACAAATCTAATGTTTCCGTGTTATTTAGCAACCAATATCACAATTAGTCAACAATGTATTATATTCTAATTTTAAACTATGTTTTACATTGTATCATATATATATATATATATGGGAGACAACAAGGGGTCCAAGACTTTTGTCTTTTTCACATTTATTTTAAATTTAAACAAAAATTAATTAAAAAGGTAGCTATTCTAACAGATAAGTTTGACGATGATAAGCAGAAGGTAACGCCTGCTCGCGCACCTCTGTCGTTCTCTCTCCGCTGTTTCTCTCTTCTCTCTTTTAAGTCTTAAAGTTTTTACAGTTTCAGTTCTACTTTCACTTAGCTGCGCCTGCGCTAAGACTGCGTGGAGTTGTCGATAACTATTGGATACTATATCCGGCCAGCCTGACTGTACGCTGTCCGCAGCGGTACTTCCATGGAGACCAGAGGAGAATCTGAAACATACAAAAAAAGACGGAACAGACAAGGACTATACGACAAATACACAAAGATTTAACATATCATAATTTTGTTGAACTAGACAGTTTCTCCATCATGTGAAGGCACCTCTTCGACATCCGGAAGGTTCCACAGGAAAACATTGTTTTTCACAGGCATGGCATGATTCTGAGATGACGATAGTACGCTAGGATGAACGGAATCATTTATTCCGCTATCTTGGTCTTTATCAGATCCATCAGGCATAAGAACGTCTTTTTTAACAAGTTGATCTTTGGTTGAACGCATCGATATTTTCCTCTCTAGAGTTCTGGACGTCTGTTCAAAACGATTTCTCTTTTTCCTCCGTTTCCACTGCCAGGGCTCAAAGATTTTTCGGAGCAACGCAAACCGTCGATGTTTACTCTCCATAGGTGAAGGGGTGTTGAAGTTCACGGAACTCGTTTTCATGGCACCATTTACTTTCTTACACAATACTATATCAGAACATTTTTCTCTTATAATACTCAATTTTAACTTAGTACTCTTAATTTTATTACATTTATAATCCTTAATTAGAGAACTCAAATCATTTCTAGTATTAAAATTTTTAACATGTGACAAATCATAACTAGTTTTTTTTATCACACTTGAAACAGAAACATCTGAATTAAAATGAACACCCAAAGAGGATCCACTTTCACTCAATAAAACATCGCTCTTTGCGTGGCCTAGTTTCTTTATTTCAGCATATACACTGGGATGTATAATAATTTCTTCGGTCAAGGTCGGTGATATTGCCGTTCGAACACTTAGACCGGGAGAGTGTTGATTAAGAGAAAGATTTATCGGTTTAACTTCTACCATACGCTATTCGCCAAAACATGAACTTAATGTTATGATCTCTTCGGAAGGTGTTTGCACTCTAATTAGTGAGGAATTTAAAACTGGGATCTGGCAACCTGAATCGATCCAGGCTGTTACGGGCTGATTTTCCACAAAAATGTTTACGTATTGTGATTGTTCAAAATCGGTTTGTTTTTCGCTCTCGACTTTCAAAGTATTCACGTTTATTCTATTATGGATGTGGCTGTTAGATTCTTTAGGCTTAAAACGCTTCTCACAGTCTCTTGCGTAATGAGATGAATCACCGCATATAAAGCAATTTTTATTTTCTCTTTCAAGATATTGGGGATAGTTCTCTTTAATCTTTGGTTTAAAGTTTTGTGATCTATTTTTAAAGGGGTCTTGGGTATATCCATAAGTAATAGGAGTTTCCTTACGTGATCCGCCTCTAGATAAAATATAAATATCGCATTCTTTAGCTAAATCAATAGGCCTAAACCAATCTTCTGCTTCTCGAATGCCAATATGAGTTGCAGTTTCCTTATTTAAAGTTTCAAATAATTTATCAGAAATTATAAGATCACATAGAGATTCAAAGGAATTAACTTTTCTTAACGAACAATAATATTGGAAGTTTGCCGTCAATCTTGCAGCAAATTGGATGTATGTCTCGCCTGATGATTTTACAGCATTTTTAAATGAGTTTAAACACTCACGAGGGGTTAATTGGAATTCTCTGAGTACTATAGATTTTAGTTTTTCATAGTCATTTAATTCCTCTTCTTTAATATACAGTAAGACGTTATGAGCTCTTTCGCCCAGAAGATTTATTAAAATTTCAGATTTATATTCGTCATTTATTTTCTTGGTTAAAAATGCGCGTTCTAATGATTGGAAGAACAGATTAAAATTTTCAGATCTGGTGGGAACAGGAAGAGATAAAGTTTTAATACTTTTTATCATATTTTCTATGTTAGTTTCGAACTGTTTTTCTTCGACTTTAGCTGCAGGAGATTTAAACTTAATGCTTCATTTTTAGCCGTTTGAAGTTCGATTTCTTTTTCTAATTGTGCTAACTGTAGTTTAGCAAGTTCAATTTTCTGTTTTTCTAAATCCCTTTTGTTTCGCGATACCCTCTCATCTATACAGTTTTTAATTAAAGTTTTAACGAAATCTGGATCACTTTCAAATGTACTACTCTTCTCAATTTTAGTCTTTAGTTTAGCTATAGTGTCCGTACTCTCCACAGTACCGTCTAGATCCTCAACAACTCTTATGAGATCCTCTTTAAGAGCGTTTTTATACATTTTAGAAAAAATATGGAAAGATCCTACCTTTTTTTTTCTAGCTCCCTTGTTGCTCGCACGCACGATGTATCCAATAATTGAAGAAAAACAGTTGATTCCACTGATTTCACCTCTTCGCAGCTTATAGATGAACTATAGTTCTTGAACAGATAAATTGTTCGAATTGACACCTCTTCGCAGGTGTTTATGTGAGAGTTCCAACCTCTACACAGGCGGAATATTTGTCGATGGTTCCAACCTCTACACAGGCGGAACGAAGTTTAAAATTCAACCTCTACACAGGTTGAACGAAGTTTCCAAAATGGCGGCGCGTCTCCTCCACGGACGGCTTTTTTTTTCACTGTCCAAACTTTGATCAAAATCGAAATTTTTTCGATCCCGGCCTCTACACAGGCGGAGTATTCATGCTGAGTTCAAACCTCTACACAGGTTGAACGAAGTTTCCAAAAAATGGCGGAGCGTCTCCTTCACGGACGCTTTTGTTCATTGTCCAGACTTTGGTTCAAATCGAAATTTTTTCGATCGCGGCCGAACCCCCATAATTTGTGGGAGACAACAAGGGGTCCAAGATTTTTGTCTTTTTCACATTTATTTTAAATTTAAACAAAAATTAATTAAAAAGGTAGCTATTCTAACAGATATGTTTGACGATGATAAGCAGAAGGTAACGCCTGCTCGCGCACCTCTGTCGTTCTCTCTCCGCTGTTTCTCTCTTTTAAGTCTTAAAGTTTTTACAGTTTCAGTTCTACTTTCACTTAGCTGCGCCTGCGCGCGAAGACTGCGTGGAGTTGTCGATAACTATTGGATACTATATATATATTTCAAAACTATTTATCAAAATAACAAATGTACTCGCGTATGTGATCAGTTGTATTAAATTTGTTTTAAAAAAATTATGTAGTTTTTGCATTGAATTTACCAAATTTGTTAAAAGTCATGTGTCTTACAAATCCCAATTTCATGTAGCTTATCCTCTTTTTGTATGATATGTGGTTATTTGCACGCTTTTTTAAAAATATATATATATATATTTATATATATATATATATATATATATATATATATATATATATATATATATATGTACAGTAGCGCACACAGGAATTTTTCAAGGGGGGTGTCCGGGGTCGAAAGTTCTCCATTCTTGTATCAGGCTCCTTTTGATTTTGTTGATTTTCGCGAGCAAAACACAGTTAAAAACTAATTATTGAATAAATAATTAGCATTAATTAATAAAATTAATCATTAATAACAAATACTTAATTAAATTTTACGTACTATATACTTAGAATTATAATCAATAGGGAAAAAATCAAGGGCTTTAGGGGGGGCGGACCCCCCCCCTTTGTGTGCGCCACTGTATATATATATATATATATATACTAGCTGTACCCTGCCACGCGTTGCTGTGGCTCAGTCTTGTATAACAAAAAGCACATATTTTCAGTATGTTAAATAATTTGCATTGCACGTATGATCTTTTATAAAAAAAAATGTATAAATATATATACGAAAAACTTTCCTAAACTGATATTTATAATTTGCTAACCAAATGCTTGAAGTTATTACAGCTAATTTTTGTCCTTATGTCATGTTATGAACCTCTCTCTAAATTTATTTACATTGTCTTTAAAGTGGCAACCTCAAGTTTGAAGATAAATTTTAAATGGCTCTACTCTGGATTCATTGAGGGAATTGGGTTAGTTTTACAATGCTTATGGATATTTTTATAAATCAGAGGTGTGTTCACAAATGCACATTTATTCAAACAATGTCACTTGGAAACATGCATTGTATTTCCTGATGTCATATAGGAAATGTTTAGATTCCGCAGTATATCTAGCAAGCAAAATTTGTAATCGCTCTGTTCTCTGAGTTGAGGCAGTTTAATTTTTTCAGTGGTACAAAACATCCCTTTGGTTTCTCCCTTAAATTCCAGAACATTGCAATAAGGATACACTTCCAACATTGCGTAAATGAGAACATGCTGCCTGAACCTAGAATCTTCCACTGGGTTGTACCAGAATGCAAGTTGACTGTTATTGTGTGATTGCTCATCACAATGTCATGTTTGACGCAGATGTGCTGTTTTTGGTTAACATCTTTCTGATGTTGTAAAACACGAATGATGTGCTCGCAAATGAGCTTCCTCAAGCCTGGCTGCATGTTGCTTTGCTGCGCCCTCAGTCTGTGTTTGTGAGATTCTTTGTCTGTTTTTCTCGTTTGCTGATATCCATTCTTTCTCAGTTTGATGTGCAATTACACTCATTGTAGTACTTTTGCCTTGCAAGTATGACAACCTAAGTTTGATTTCCCGCAAGGCATTATTTTTATCTAGTGAAGCCAATTGACTGCACTTAAAAAGAAAAAAATTCAAACAAAGCATATAAAATTTCTTAAAAACTTAAAACTACACTTAAAAAGAAAAAAAAATTTAAAAAAAAAATATAAAATTTCAAAACATGAAAAAAAAGAAAAATCAGAAACAAAAAGAAAAGGAAAAAAATAAAAAATGCTAATGAAATATTTAACTTTAAACGTGCATCAATTGACACAGCTGAAATTCAACGCAATGAGAGGCTGAAGGTATTTTTAATCGAATACGCCAGGAAAATTCCAATATAAACACGGATTTTGTAGCAGAAAACTACGACAAAGTGTTGATAATGATGGGAGTATTTTTGCAATTCACAATTCGATTAGTATTAGCAATTATTATCAACAAAGTTAAGGGCCTATCTTAAAAACAGAGTGGCTTATATCTAGACACAGACAGCTTTTCGCATGGAAAATTATTTGTTATCTGTGTACTTAAATATTAGCATCACCACAGCCAAATTACCGCAATGCAAATCGCAACATTTTCCCTCCATTTCTTTTTTCATAAAAAAAATGTTAGAATCCTTATTGTTTAGATATTAAGGTACGATATACATTGCACCAATTTTGTTACAGTGATGCTAATACATAATTACTGATGTTTGTTACAGAGCAGCAGTCACCAATTGGTAATGTGTGAAAATTTTTGGATGGTATGCAGAAAAATTGGTAAATTATTTATACTTTTATGAAGATTCAGTTTAAAAAAAGATGAACAAAGCAACATATTACGGAACATAAATTATTCTTTACTAAAAGCTTTTAGTTACTGAAATAACTAAGCAAAAAAACATAATTCCTGAGGTTAGCGATTTTTGGTAACCTCAACCATTTTTTGGAAAATTGTAGGCAAAACACTTCAGTTTGTTGATCGTTGCTTTTCATGAAGCTTATTTGGTTCACTCCTAGAAGAGCCCACACCCTTGGCGCGAATTACTTTGGTTGGCGATAATTGCGCCATCTTGATAACCCTACTTTTAAACACTACATACGACAACCCTAACTATTTCTAGCATTTTCGTATTTTGTGGGCGCGCATTTCGAATTTCATTTTGTTGTTGGTCTCCGGGCTGGTTGCGTGTGTGAGGGAATCTACTTTAGAATTTTTTACTTTGTTGAATGCGAAAGGTAAGAATGAATTGATTGAATGGTGTATGAAGGAATGATTGATTGCTTCGAATTATGAATGTCCTAAATGTAATGATCAGCATGATGTAACATGGTCGGCAATTAAGCGCTTTCTTCGAAATCATGCTTGCCACGCCGAATGTATGTTCGACCATTACCTCGCAAAATAAATATGGCTGCGTTCACACGATCATTCGCTTAGCGATGAGACCTTTAAGACTTTTTTAAAATCTGTTGTTACGCTGTCCCCTCCACTCGGAAAAGATCACCAGTAAGAAAGTAAGTGCTGTTTTTATATTTTTTTATCTCAAATGTTTCATTTCTGTATTGCTTACATATATTTTCATTATGCATCCACCTTATCCCGCTATATTTCCTTGCCACCATTGTCGCTTTCGCTTGGCGCCTTTTTTGGTTTGTCGCCAAGGGTGTGGGCTCTCCTAGGATTTTACCGCTTATTTTCAGGGCATAGAAGATTAAATAAAGACGTAAATATAGCTATAGTGCTCCACCACATAGAGGTCAATCCTATTAGTGAAACGCTAATTATAAAGTTATACATTAAGTGGTTCATGAAGTGTTGAAAAATGGCAACTACTGCTCTAAAGCAGGCACAGCAGACAATTTCTGTATATATACAGATAATGAAGCAACACAAAATGTCTACTCATAAGCATTGTAAAATTAACCCTTTCACCTCAAGAAGAGTCATTTAATTTGTTTTCAAACTTGGCACCTCTTCTATGGAGACAATGCAAATAATTTTAGATTCATACCATGACAAAAAAAAAACCATAATAACTTGGGAGTATTCTGTTAACAAATTACAAATGAAATAAATCTGTTTAGAAAAGTTTTGTTAATGTATATTTCCACATTTTTTTATAAAAAAAAATCATACCTCAAGTGCAAGCAGTTAAAAATATTAGAAATGTGTGCTTTATCTTTTCTTTCTTTTTAACCAGACTGAGCCACAGTAAAACATGACTGGGTACAGCTAGCTAGCTATAACAAACTTAAATGATAAAAAGCTATCAAAAACCAATTATTAACAACAAGTTATCATTTTGATAAAATCACCAAAAAAAGTTGCAAACAAAGGTTCTTGGGTACTGTTGCAACTATATCAACCCCGAGAGATTTTGTTCGCATCATACACGGTGAATTGGCAATTAAGTGCTAATGTTGCCAATATGGTTGCGATAATACATAAATATCAAAACTAACACAAAATATACATCAGAAAATCTTAATTTTTCCATTTATATTTCACAGTAACACCAAATAAAATTTTGAAATTATACAAAATAGATATTTCGTGAGTCTAATGTTATTGCCCCAACTATTAAAAACTACAATAACTATTTCGTGGAAAAATTCACTACCAAGTGCAAAAAGTATTATTATTGTGCACAAACAGGCATAGAATGTTCTTCCCTTATTGAATGCATATTGCAGTATTTGGCGATGTCTTTTGATTTTAGGTAAATGGCCGACTAAAGAAAAAAAAATATAAGTACCATAAAAATTATATATTAATTTAATTTAGATTCATTGGAGAAAGATAAAATACCGTAAAGTCCGGCATATAACGCACACCCATACTTTCAAGCTGCAAGTTTTAAATTTTAGGTATATTCGCTATATAATGTGCACCCCTTTTTTACGAAGAAACCTGAAATGTACAAATGCAATGTTATGTTTAGTAGCGATTTATTCAAGGTGTTTATCTAAGCAATTGCAAAAATAGTATACTTTTAGAACTACCACCTTTTAAGTTCAATAAGAATGTCATGTCTTTTAAATAAATAGTATTTCGAAATATTTAGAAGTTTAACTTTTTTATGCTCATTTATTTTTTAATTTTTAAAGCCCTCATTTTTATACCCAGCGTATAACTCACACCTGTAAATTTTGATCTTATTTTTTGTGTTCAAAGTGCGTTATAAGCCGGATTTTATGGCAGGTGGAAGATTTTAATCGGTATACTACTCGCTAAACACATACATAGTGTACAGAATTAAATTTAGTATTTTATATATAAAAATTATCCAAAGTAAATAGTCTGTGCTTAAAAATAAATTGAAAAATGATATACAATACGAACAGTAATTGACATAAAAAGAGCTGAACTATCTTTATCAACGCGAAAGTAAAATTTGAAAAAATAATTACAATCTTATGACAACCTGCTTCCTCAACATGTATTTGAGCCCTCTGTCTGTTTTGCTCATTCACTGATGCTTACTCTAATTTGATCAGCATTTATCCCTCGCACTGCGTTTGCTTGGCCAGTATGATGACCTAAGTTCGAGTTTCTGCAATACAATTTTATGTACTCAAGCCGATTGACTGCAGTTAAAGTGAAGGTTTAAAGAAAAACATATGAAATTACAAAACAGCTCTGAGTGGCCCTTGTATCCGAATTCCTTTGTGGCCCTTTTTCAGATATGAGCACCATGTAAGTGGAATTGTAATAACATTCGTTGGGGCTCCTGCATCATTGATACAGCGGTAGCTCTATATCCCTGACAAAAACAAACCATAATAACTTCCAGTATTTTTTTTAACAAATTACTAATGGAATCTGTTTAAGAAGGTAATAATCTTATAAAGCAATGAAAAACAAAATAAGGTGCAACATTTTGATGACTCAAAATCAGAAAATCTTAGTTTTAACATTTGTATTTCAATACTAACATCAAATGAAAGGTACTTACGTATTATCGCAACCTATTAGCGATATTGTATAAAACGAAGCACGATTGCCAATTCCGCGCGTACAACATCTGTGAAAATGGAATGGCCAACTTTGCGAGTTATCATTAAAGTTGGCGATTGTTGCGATAATACGTAAGAATCAAATGAAGTTTAAAAAGTTGTCTAAAAAAAGAAAAAAAAACCATTCCTAATAAAAACTCCGTCCATTAATTTCGTCACATTAAAATATCTCCAAGTGGGAAAAAAATATTGTTACCAAACATTGAATGTTATATCGCGGCATTTGGCTACATCTGTTTATTTCAGGTAAACGGTTGACGGAAACTATTTGGTAGAAAAATAAGTAGCGTACAGAAGTCAATTATGTTAGTTATATTTTCGCTTATATAGTAAAGAGAAATAAATTTAGCTTAAAATTACAGAAAAAACACGATGTAGAATTTAATCAAAGTCGTAAACATCCATGCGATAATGCTATCCAACTGTTGCCAAACCTACAAAACAAAATTTGAGTTCTTGAAAGAATAATTTTTAAAAAAAGATTTATTCGAAAAATAATCCCAATTACGTGTGTGTATCAAAGGACAATAAATAGATAAATATGATACCGCATAACCATAACCATAGAAGAGTTATACAATAATTTGGAAAAATCTAAGCGTAAAGTTTAAATTTTCGCATTCAGAGCGAATCGTGACGTCATAACACCAAAAAATCACTTAAAAATTAAATTTTAAAAAATTTAGAGAGAATTTCGAAATAAAAAGTACTTAAGATCCTGACCAGAGACAAATGCAACGTTGTGTCAATATTTCAGATTAATCCATGCAGAACTTTTTGAGTTATGCGCGCATACACAAACCAACACAACATTTATATATATATAGATATATAAATCAATTATATTTATGAAATTAAATGGCCTTTTATTTCAGAAAAAAATGCTACAGTTGTGCAATTTGATAAAAATTATCTGTGACATCACTCATTTTGCGATATTCAATGCTTCACCATATTCTTTATCACGTTGCGTGATTAAATTTTTATACGTCATTATGAACTAGGATTGGCATAATTTACTGTATTTAACATTACATGAAAAGCAATTGATTTACACTAGAGGACTGTGAATATTATCTTTGACTCAAAAGTAATTTTTTTCCCACTTCAGTATTTATCAAAAAGAGCACGGAAGAATAACAAATAGAAGTAATACTATTATATGGTTGAATAAATAAACTATTTTCAGAGTATATGCATGTTTTGAAGAGTTAAAAAATAAGATTATCATCCTTATATATATACCCCCCCCCCAGACACTAATCAGTAAGAATCACGCTTTTATGACTGTCTAAAAAGTTTGGGAGGAGGGTTGGAACTCAATAATTAAATTAAACAGGAATTTAAGTATGATGTCCATTATATAGGTAAACGTGTCTTAGAATTTTAGGGACATTCTTAGAAATACAATTTGTCCTCCCGTTGGTGTGGTAGTTAGGAGAGGATGGTGCCAGCTCAGGTGTCGTCCACGTCACTTGACCATGGTTCAAAATTACGTGGTCCGTCGCCAAAAGCCCTCGTGTAGCTGAACAGTGCGACGTTAATATTCAATCAATCAATAGAAATACAATTTTATTTTTATAATTAGATACATTTTTCTATGGAAAAACTCTATTTAAATTATTTAAAATTAGCAAGGGTATAAAATTACGACCGGAAAATCTCGTAAAACATTCTAATCACTTTTTCATAAAAAAAAAATTAAAACATGCTTTGTATACTTAAATTAATATAAATTTAGAAGTGATCTTTTTTAATCTTTGTCAATAATTGGCCGTATGATTTTTAACATAGTAGAAAATGCATCCCTTGTATTTAAAATAATTTACTGTGAAGAAACAATTGTGGTTTCTATTATTGCTAAGGTAAAAAATATTTCAATAAACCTTTTCGTTCATTTTGTAGGCATTTAAATAAGGGAATTTATTTTTAATTCGGTGTTTAGTATAGTTATTTCTGAAGAGGAAACCATAAGAGAGTATCCTATGGTTTCTTACGGAACAAGAATTCTTGCATTTTAAATTTGTGAATTTTTAACTTTCTCTTTATAAGAAAACTTATTGCGTGTACATTAAGCATAGCGTGTAGAGAGAATTTAGGCTTTTCATACCATTTAATTAAAAACTATAACACAGGCAGTATGTAATTCAATTTTTGTCTTGTTCGAGCTCTAATTTCATTAGGTACAAAAAAAAGAATTGCTTTCACAAATATGTATTTATATATGAATAATTACTTTAGCGGTAACATATAATTGAAATCCACTTTTTCATTATTCTAATTGGCATAAATTTAGTAACAAATTGAGTTGAGTTTATGCATTATGTGTGTAGATATATGATTATACTATGGAAGGATATATACTAATTTCCGTTTGAAAATGAGTTTAATTTAAAATCTGATCTAGCTTGAAAGTATGAGAAAAAAATTGTTTCTAGTTAATTTTGGAAGTCTGCTTTTTTTATTTTTACAGAGAGAGAGTTTGATATAAAGTGATAAAATATTAAGCTTTTAAAAATTTTCCGTTTATATTAAACAAAAATATTAGAGAAACTCGATTCATTGTCAGAGTAAAAACCATAGCTTTCGGTCAATCCGTCATTCGACTTGTATCATTATGAATATATATACATATTGAATTGTTATTAATAAAACAAGTATTTACGATTACGTAGCGATCAAAATGTAATTTGATGACCCACAGAATGAGCGAAACAAATAACCGATTTAATAAAAATCTATCAATGAATATTCAGTGCACAAGCTATCTAAAAATTATAAATAAACATTATATTTTGTAGAATAGAGAATTAAATACGAAAATAAGCTTTTCAAATCACTTTAGTAAACGCATTTTATTCTGTATCAAAAAACTTACCCTTTCGATTTATAGTAATAACATTTGTAAAAGATCCGATAAAATCAATTATTGGTTATATTTAAAATACTTATTCGTAACATCTACAAAATGTACAACAAAGGAGCTGCTTCTTTTTTGAATTTCCGTGCCATGAGTAATCGTATTATCTTAATTAATCCAGTATCGTTTCGTTAAAAACCAGGAGCTTCAAAAAACAATCAAACAATAATGTAAGTGCTTTCTGCTCGCAATTGTATTACTTACCACTGCAATTACATAATTAAACTTTTTATTCAAAAAATAATGAACAAATTATTTAATTTCATTTAAAATAAATTTGTTCCATGTATTTAAACTTGCTATTTCGAAAGATGGTTATATATTTTTTTATGCTTTCGATAAGAATATTGCTTTCACCGTGTGAACAGGTCGATGTCTAATGCGAAAATGAACGATTGGCATTGTATTCAAAGCAAGCGCCGATATTGGCGAGAAATTTGCTAAGCTCTGTAACCCTGCAGACTGTCACCCCTCCTCTGACCCGATTTCCTTGAGGCAAAAAGAAATGAAAGAAAAGATAAGGAAACGCAAACTGTTATTTTAAGTTGCGAAATACATCTGTCCGAACCGAAACTAAAATGCGTTTTTTATCTCTTGAGTGTTTTAGGTTTCGTATTTTATTGTCATGAAACTATTTAAGTCATAGGTTCTGTTTCATTTTAGTTAGTGCTAATCTTCGTTGATATTGAAATATCAGAGAGCAGAGAGAGAAGCATTTAAAACTGTGTGTGCTTTGAATTTTCCACAGATTGTTTAATTCTCTAAAAAAAAGTAAGTAAAACTTTATACTTTTTTTGTTTTGATTCCAATTATTGTAGATTATTTTTATTTTTTGTTCTCGTCGATAGAATTTGAATCAATTCTCACATCAGGAATTTACTTAAAATAAAAGTAAAAAAACTTTTTTAAAAACAAGCTTTTAATTAAATGCTCTAAAAAGAATAAAATTAACTTTTCTTTTAAAACTTTTTTTTGCTATCAACTTATAACGTTGTTGCGAGATTTAAGTACTCGTATTTACTTAGTTTGAAAATTTTAAAAATTAAAATCAATCAGATTAAGTTATTTAATTTGTTTCTTTATCTACACAGGTAAATCTTGCGACAAGCTTTTTTATCATAAATTGTGTAATGACGTTATAAGTTTCAAAAAAAATTTTAAAAGAAAAGTTTTTATTCTTTTTAGAACATTTAAATAAAAATTTGTTTTCAAAAAAGTTTCTGGACAGGTTTCTCAGTCTATTCATCTCATTCAACGCATCATTGTTGCAAGGTCGTTTGCCGATTAATTTTCAACAGGCTAGCTCAGGGGTACTCAATCTTTTTTCCCTGCACCAAAACAACATTATACAAAGCATAATTAATCAAAATATTAAAACTCATTTTTCTTTTTTGCTTTTACAATAATACTATATAAAAAACGAAAAACAAAATTTTTTAAAAAAATCCGTAATTTTAAACCAATTTTTTCAATCTTTGTACAAAATTTGGATAATACTATTCTACAAACGAAAAAAAAGTTTCGTGCGATTATCTTTAAAAATGACGAGGTTTTTAAACGTTTTATTAAAAATTTGCGTATTTTTAGAAAAATCGTAAAAAAAAAAGTACGGCATTTAATTTTTTAAATGGCTGATTCTAAAAGAGAAAAGCCTGAACTTTCTTAATGCAGAATATCGATTCATTAACACGGAAAAAAATTCACACAGAACGATTTAGAAATCATTTTCATGAAAACGCATCAATTTTGACGCATTTTAGAAAAAATCGTAAAAAATAGAAAATATCATTATTTTTTTAAAAAAAGTTGTACCGTATCGTGGAGAAATAAATTATCTTTCCGATTATGTAATTATTTTTGTCTCAGTTTGATAGAAAGAATAAGATGGTTTTTTAAAAAGGTCGAAAATCGGAACTTTAAGCCCAATCCGATAAGCTGCTTGGCAAAATAAAAAGTTAACAGGGGTAAAGATTTTTAATTAATATCTTTTTAACTAATTGTACGATATCAGAATATAAATGGTCAAAACATGCATTGTCATTCAAATTAACGTGTATACAAAATTTCAGCTCAATCGGTTGAAGACATCGGCTTCAAAATTGAGTTGCAAGATTCCACCCAAAACAAATTACATTTTTAACTAATTGTGTGATATCGGAATATAAATGGTCAAAACATGCATTGTCATCCAAACTAACGAGTATACAAGATTTCATCTCAAACAGTTGAAGGCATCAGCTTCAAAATTGAGTTGCAAGATTCCACCCGAACAAATTACATTGCAAGTTAAATAAAAGCTTGTAAAAAAGATAACATTTATTATGTATGTGTAAACATTTTACATTTTCATTCTTTCTTCTACCAAAATTATTTATTTCATGATCATTTCCTTTCTAATAATTGTCTCTTCCGCTTTACCATTAATTTCCATGTGATGCAATCAACAGAGGCAGCAAATGGAAGATATATTGCGTAAATTCATGCTATTTTTAAATAAAGATAATTGCATTTATTTATAAGAAATTATCTTAAAGGCTTTCAACCGTGAATACAATGATAATCGCATGGAATTTAGTTTTCAAACCTAGACTAGTACATCGATTTAAATGCAAAAAAAAAAGAAAAGTTTTTTACTTTAATTTTCATTTTTTTTCTTCCAGTTTTAGAAAATTTTTCTAAATATTTCTTAAAGCTCCAAATGAATCATTAAAATATATAATACAGTGCGCCTCATTTAAGATCAACATGCCCAGTTTCGTAACGTACACCCCCGCATCACGGGGGAGATTCTAGAAAGCCCCAAACCTATGTTATCTAATGTTTTTGCAGTCCTTTGTAAGATCCGGCTGGGGGCTCAAAACCTGACTTTGTTAGGGGTCCTAATATTCTCCGTTACGCCACTGATATGAGGTCCAAATCATGATTGACTACATGTACGTATTTGGGCTTGGGGCCCGAAACCTGGAACTAACGTTCTCCGTTACGCCACTGAACATGCCTTTCAAATAATGTAATATAAATATAAAATGAATAAGCTTTTATATTATACAATGCTTAAACATGAAACACTCGAGTCTTAGTTATTGACATATTTGCTTAAAGACGGTAACGGTTATACATTTACGTGGAACTTTAGAGAAAAACTCTATTATCCACTCATCAGAATAAATTTAACAGAGAACAATTTGTTGAAGTACATAAAAAATAGAAAGCAGTCCACATTAAATGCAGCGCAACAATGCTGGTGGAGGGATGGGTGGGAAACCACGCTCTAAGTTGATTTAGTTTCTGTTTCGCTTTCATAGGAAAACGAAGAGAAAATGACGTCACATCTCCATGACAGCAAAGCCCGTCTTTCAACCGTCTGCCGCATCTCGACGGAACAAGGAGAGAAAAGGGTTTCTTTAATAACAAGGATTAAGAGAATAATATTTTTAAGTCCGTTACACGATACCTCTAAGATAACTGCGTGCGGTTATTGAAAGGAAGTTTTAAGTAACCACTTGGAAGAAAGTAAGAACAGGTAGAGGAGTTTAAAATAAGATCATGAGGGGTGAAGTTGCCATACTAAATGCGATCAAAAACTTTCATGGCGTGGGGGGGGGGATAATTAGAGTGAGTGAAGTCTTGCAAAAGAAAACAACTACTATAACAATAAAGCTCATAATTTTTTTTAATGCGTATCAAGACATTTTCATCCTTTTCAGGGCTGGGAAGTGTTGATACGAGTGATTAAGAACTGCTCTAGGTCTCTTAGAAGAGCTAGGAATAGAATTGTCGTAAGCCGGGATTTTCCGGATAGATTCATTTGAAATCTGTGGTAACCGGTCGAAGAAATTTTCTGATTGTTTTTTGATGAAATCAAGAAGCGGTGGAACATTAAGATCTTTATGCAAGACTTCGTTCCTGACAAACCAAGGTGCGTTTGCTGCTCTACGCAGTTGAATGTTTTGAAAAGTGTGCATTCTTTTCACGTGAGTAACTGCCGCCGCTGCCCAGATGGGAGAAGCTTACAGCATGATGGGGCGAAGAATGGCTTTGTATAATAGAACCTTTTGCCTTAATGCGAGCTTGCTCTTGGGAGAAATCAAGCGATTTATAGAGTGCATCTCATTCCAGCCGCCTTTTGGTGGGCGGAACGGATGTGTTTAGCAAAGTTTAATTTAGTGTCAAGTATTAACCCTAGGTACTTGTATTCAGTAACCCAGGGGACAGGCTGATTAAAAATGTTGACATGCGGGAGGTTTCCGATGCACCGCTGTCTCGTAAAGAGGAGGCATGCACTTTTAGATGCATTAACCTTTATTTTCCAGTCGTTAAGCCAGGTTTCTAGTCGAATGACATAATTTTGTAGCCGCTCAATGATATTGCAGTTATAAATGTTTTGGGTAAAAATGGCAGTGTCGTCCGCGTACATCGCTAAGTGGACTCCGACAACCTTGGGAATGTCGTTGATGTATAGATTAAAGAGCTTGGGCCCTAATAAAGATCCTTGTGGTACCCCGCTGAGAATTGGACGTGGGGTGGAGAGACTGTTTTCAACCCTTACCCTAAATTTACGGGAGTTTAGGTAGGAGTGTATAATTTTGATGAGTTGGTCCGAAAATCCAAGTTGCATCATCTTGGATAGCAAGCCATCATGCCAAATTTTGTCAAAGGCTTTGGCTATGTCCACAAAAAGCATACCCGTGGCCTGGTTATTTTGAAAGCCGTGATGAATCAGCTCAGTAACTGGGTTACTGTGGAGCACTGTGTGACAAAACCATGCTGTTCAGAAAAATAATATTCCTGGCTATGCAGTGCTGATTAAGGCGATTCAAAAGAACAAATTCGTACGCTTTGCTCAAGCTACTGAGTAGCGAGTTTCTTTTTTAAAATCTATATATTTGTATTCTACATTGTACGTGTTAGCTGGTTTTCCACATTGGCATCATTTAGTGAAGCACACAATGAATTACGTAAAATTCCTTTCCAGGGGGAAAAAATGTTTCTCAAACATGTGGATTCAAAAGCACTTTTTGGTTCAATAATATACTCATGGGGGACCCTCCCCCATACACCAACAGATTTTTAATTTTTACCAAAGAGATAATCTCTTAGTGCTTTGGTCGATTTGTTTTTAGATTGTAAATACACCTACCCCCCTACAAGTCAGTTTTTAACTTCATCGGCACTTCAAATTCTTACGCCCTCATGCACTATTTGCAGAGCACCCCCCTTCCCTTCTTCTGTTTTTTCCCTCTCAATTTTGGTTAGGAGAGATTTTTTAAAAACAAATTTTTCTCTCTTTTTAACCCTCCAATTTTCTGCGTCCTAGCCCCCCCTATTTAAGAGAGATGTTAAGAGAGAGCCCCCTATTAAGATCTATATGCGTACTGTACAGGTCGTTGCGCAATGTATCTTAAGTTGAAATATCTCTCGGATGCAGTATAAATATTGTAAAAAGTAATTCTTTATGTAGACAAAAAAAAGAAAAGATTTGTTTAAACACTTCCCGTCAACACGAAAAGGGCATGAGAAAATATTTCCAACACCTTATCATATTTTGCTAATTATGAGAAACCACTATCAAATGCAGTAATAAGTTCCGTATTTCATTAGCATATATCTCTAAATTCTAAGTTCGACTTTTTGAGAAGTTATTTAACTGGAAAAAAATGAGCTTTCTTATTTCTAAGTTGACACTCAAGAATAATTTCTTATTAAAAGTTTAGATGAAATTACAAGTATCGATTATTAAATTATCTTGTTCTTTTTACATAGTTCAAGTTATTCTGTTATATATATATATATACTAGCCGTTACCCACCCGCTTCACTGGGTATTTCATGATGTATATATGTATACTGTTTACATATATATTAATTATTGATATCTAGCATTAAGAATTCGATTGTATTGAAAAATATATTTATAGCTGTTACACTCTCGCCCCTTGATATAAAAAGAACATAAATTATAATATCTAATTTCTATTTATATCTAAAATAGAAGGAGAAAGATTTTTTCGCTCACTTAACCTAATAATCACGTGGATTTCCACCGAAGCAACTTTCAGTGGATCTCTACTCCATAAAATAAACATGCGTGCTAAATTTCAAGTCTAAAACTAACAGATCAAAAACGGAATTTTTATCATCAATACCTCGTTGAGAGCACTCTTAGTGGATTCCAATTCAACAAAAGAAGAATGCAAACCAAATTTTATTATTGTAGCCTTAGCAGTTCGAAAACGGGAATTTTGTCTATCAATACGCCCAATAACTCTCCCCGCTTCCCCCGGAAGTTGATTTCCGTAAAATCGATTCTTAGTGGAACTCTATTCAACTAAAGAAAAGTGCTCAACAAATTTCAAGTAAATGAGTTAAATTCAAAAACTGGAATTTTTCTATAACACGCCTTAATCCCTCGCAACCCCACTCCTTTGGGGGTCCGTTTTCGCAAAAATCTTTGTAAAAGGAACTTTATTCCATGAACGGAACATATCTTCTAATTTTCAAGCAGGTGGTTCTATTAGTTGAAAAGCGGAAATATTTATCTATTACGCCCCTTAATCCCCCTCAGTGACCCTTGGGGATCAATTTTCCCCAAAACAATTTTGTAGCGGATCTCTACACCATGAAAGGAATTCGCTTACCAAATTTTAAGACTCTACGTCTAATAGTTTAAAAATGGAAATAATTATGTATAACGCCCCTTAAGCCCCCGCAACGCCACTTAGGAAATGATTTTCACAAAGCCCATCTTATAGCGGATCTCTATTCAATAAATGGAATCAGCTTACTAAATTTCGAGATTTTACGTCTAATAGTTTAAAAAAGGAGTTAATTGCCTATAATGCCACTTAATTCTCTACAACGCCACTTGGGAGTCGATTTTGACAAAACCCATTTTCAGCGGATCTGTACTCTGTGAAAGGAATCCTTTTAACAAATTTCAAGACTGTACGTCTAATAGTTTAAAAATGGAAATAATTATGTATAACGCCCCTTAAGCCCCTGCAACGCCACTTAGGAAACGATTTTCACAAAACCCATCTTATAGCGGATCTCTACTCAATGAATAGAATCCGAAGTTAATTGCCTATAACGCCACTTAATTCTCTAGAACGCCACTTGGGAGTCGATTTTCACAAAACCCATTCTGTAGGGGATCTGTACTGTATGAAAGGAATCCGCTTACCAAATTTCAAGACTGTACATCTAATAGGTTAAAAATGGAAATAATTATGTATAACGCCCCTTAAGCGCCCTCAACGCCCCTTGGAGGTCGATTTTCGTAAAAATCATTATGTAGGGAATCTCTACTTTATGAAAGAAATCTGTGTACCAAGTTTCACGACTGTACATCTAATAGTTTAGTAATGGAAATAATTATCTATAACGCCCCTTAAACCCCCGTAACGCCCCTTGGGGTTCGAACTTTGCAAAATCCGTTCTTAGCTGACGTCTACTCCATGAAGGGAACCTACCTACCAAATTTGAAGTCTGTAGGTTTAATTGTTCCGGAGATATCGTGATTAGTCAGTGAGTGAGTGAGTCGCTTTTCTCCTTTATATATATAGATATAGATACTAGCTGTACCCTGCTACACATTGCTGTGGCTCACTCTTGTTAAACAGAAAGGACATATTTTCAGTATGTTAAATAATTTACATTGCAGGTATGATCTTTTATAAAAAAAATGTATAAATATATATACGAAAAACTTTCCTAAACTGATATTTATAATTTGTTAACCAAATGCTTGAAGTTATTACAGCTTATTCTTGTCCTTATGTCATGTTATGAACTTAAATTTATTTACATTGTCTTTAAAATGGCGACCTCAAGTTTGAAGATAAATTTTACATGGCTCCACTCTGGATTCATTGAGAGAATTGGGTTAGTTTTACAATGCTTATGGATATTTTTATTAAATCAGAGGTGTGTTCACAAATGCACATTTATCTAAACAATGTCACTTGGATACATGAATTGTATTTTCTGATGTTAGATAGGAAATGTTTTGATTCTGCAGTATATCTAGCAAGCAAAATTTGTAATGGCTCTGTTCTCTGAGTTGAGGCAGTTTGATTTTTTCAATGGTACAAAACATTCCTTTGGTTTCTCCCTTAAATTCCAGAACATTGCAATAAGGATACACTTCCATCATTGTGTAAATGAGAACATGCTGCCCGAACCTAGAATCTTCCACTGGGTTGTACCGGAATGCAAGTTGACTGTTATTGTGTGATTGCTCACCACAAAGTCATGTTTGACGCAGATGTGCTGTTTCTGGTTAACATCTTTCTGATGTAAAACACGAATGATGTGCTCGCAAATGTGCATCCTCAAGTCTGGCCGCATGTTGCTCTGCTGCGCCCTGCAATTACACTCATTGTAGTACTTTTGCCTTGCAAGTATGACAACCTAAGTTTGATTTCCCGCAAGGCATTTTTATCTAGTGAAGCCAATTGACTGCACTTAAAAAGAAAAAAAATTCAAACAAAGCATATAAAATTTCTTAAAAACTTAAAACTACACTTAAAAAGAAAAGAAAATTAAAACAAAAACATAAAATTTCAAAACATTAAAAAAAAGAAAAAAAAATGCTAATGAAATATTTAACTTAAAACGTGCATCAATTGACACAGCTGAAATTCAACGCAATGAGAGGCTGAAGGTTTTTTAATTGAATACGCCAGAAAAATAAAATAATATAAATAATATAAACACGGATTTGCAGAAGAAAACTACGACAAAGTGTTCATAATGAGGGAGTATCTTTGCAATTCACAATTCGATTAACATTAGCAATTGTTATCAACAAAGTTAAGGGCCTATCTTTAAAACAGAGTGGCTTATATCTAGACACAGACAGCTTTTCACATGGACAATTATTTGTTATCTGCGTACTTAAATATTAGCATCACCACAGCCAAATTACCGCCATGCAAATCGCAACATTTTCCCTACATTTCTTTTTTCATAAAAAAAATGTTAGAATCTTTATTGTTTAGATATTAAGGTACGATACACATGGCACTAATTTTGTTACAGTGATGCTAATATAGGGTGTTTTTTTTAGAGGTATAGAACTTTAAATTGCAATAAAACAACGATGTATTATTCGATTGACATAATTTTTTTTATTCGAAAGATAATCTTGTGGCATTACATTTTAAATATGATTTCTGGCATAGGACTGCTCGGATGTAGTCCAATCTGGACGTCCAATTTTCGATGACTTTTTCCAACATTTATGGCCGTATATCGGCAATAACACGGCGAATGTTGTCTTCCAAATGGTCAAGCGTTTGTGGCTTATCCGCATAGACCAATGACTTAACATAGCCCCACAGAAAATAGTCTAGCGGTGTTAAATCACAAGATCTTGGAGGCCAATTCACAGGTCCAAAACGTGAAATTAGGCGGTCACCAAACGTGTCTTTCAATAAATCGATTGTGGCACAAGCTGTGTGACATGTTGCGCCGTCTTGTTGGAACCACAGCTCCTGGACATCATGATTGTTCAATTCAGGAATGAAAAAGTTAGTAATCATGGCTCTATACCGATCACCATTGACTGTAACGTTGTGGCCTTCATCGTTTTTGAAGAAGTACGGACCAATGATTACACCAGTCCATAAAGCGCACCAAACAGTCAGTTTTTCTGGATGTAACGGTGTTTCGACATACGCTTGTGGATTAGCTTCACTCCAAATGCGGCAGTTTTATTTGTTGACGTAGCCATTCAACTAGAAGTGCGCTTCATCGCTAAACAAAATTCGCTTATGAAAATCGGGAACAACGGCAATCTCGTTTTGGGCCCATTCGACGAATCTACGCCTTGCTTGATCATATTTAAAATGTAATGCCACAAGATTATCTTTCGAATAAAAAAAATTCATGTCAATCGAATAATACATCGTTGTTTTATTGCAATTTAAAGTTCTATACCTAGAAAAAAAAACACCCTATAAAAATGGTTAGATTAGTAATTTTAATAAGAATTAAATGCAAAAAACAACAGAAACTCCTACACTAACATTTATAATAGTTTAGTTAGACCCAATATCTCCTACGCCCAAGCGAGATCCGGAACTGTTAACTGAAAAAACACCCCTCAGATGGCGATATGCGGACCTGGGTCTTCGGCACAAACTGAGACCAATACCCCCAATAACAGATATAACAATTACTTTCCAAATTTTAACCACAGAAATAATAATTTTAACTTTAATAACATGAACAATAGCAATATATTTAACGTCCAAACAACGCTGCAAATGACAATGCACTGTCTTATGCAGCTTTCCCAAATTCTTTGTAACGGCAATAATTTAAATACAAACCAACAATTAAACCCCAATCAATTGTACGCCCAAATAGAGGCATCGTGTAACAATATTAATAATGTATAGTTCCTCCCCGATTGGTCTCAGTTTGTGTTCATGGAACGCAAACGGTTTGCTAAGAAAAATTGCTGAACTACGTATTTTTATAGAGAAGCACTCCCCGGATATTTTTCTCATACAAGAAACCCACCTGAGACCTTCACACAACTTTCATATCGCGAACAACACCTGCCACAGAAACAACAGAATCTCTGATGGACCGCGGGTGGAACTCTGATCCTAGTTAAAAACTCTCTCAAACATTGTCTCCCTACCCCTACTCTTCGAGCTCTTGAAGCAACTAATATAATACTAACTCCCCCCAAACATGATCCCATTTCTATTACATGTGTTTATATTCCCCCTCTTCCGATGAAAATTTATTTACAACAGATATTGAACATTTTATTCAAACAGCTAGTAATTGTATTCTCTTCGGAGATTTTAACGCCACTCATAACGCTTGGAATTGTAAAAATAATACTACCAGAGGAAGACACCTCTTTAATTTCGCTAATATGCTCAACTTAAATATCGCCTTTCCCTCCACTCCTACTAGATTTGGTCACTATTCCGCTAACACTATTGACATCGCCCTAATTAAAAACTTTTACTACCCCTTTACAATTAACTCCATCGACCATCTTTCTTCTGACCACAATCCAGTTTTCTTGAATTTCAACTTCAAACTTGCAGAAGAACCCCCAAATCCCAGAGCGGTCTCCACAGACTGGAACGCTTTATAAACAAATCTAAATAAAAATCTTTCTCTCTTTGATTTCCATCCTAATAGTATTAATAACACTAACGAGACTTAGAACAAAAAATCACAGAGTTCACCGAAGCGGTCATTGATACTCATAGCCACGCCTCCCGACCAATAGAAACAGACCGTAGGAACTTCACTCCGCATCACATTAACCAGCTGCTTAAAATCAAAAATTACTTTAGAAAACGTTATCATCAAACCCTCAATCCCATTACAATAGAGCACAATCTGACCTTAAAAAAGAACTTAAAAATATAATGATAACATTTGGCAAAAAAGACTTGAAGCTCTTAATACCGCAGACAATAGTCTTTGGCTCACGCAAAGATTTTTCAAAAATAAAAGACCAAAAATCCCACCTCTTAACTGTGCAACAGGTACGGCAGTCACTGATCAGCAAAAAGCTAACCTTCTTGCAACTAACATAAAAAATAATTTTGTCGAAAATGAACGCGAAGATGATAATTATAATCAAAATGATGAATTAATTAATACTACCGTAAATAACTTCCTTTCTACCTCCCTAACTCTTTCATTGAACCTGCTCTTCCGGATGAAATTATCCACTACATTAAACATGTTAATGCCAAAAAAGCCCCTGGTAAAGACTCTGTAAAGGACAGTTTTTGTAGAGATTTTCTCTCGCTAGATGGCTGCACCTGTCAACTGTTTTTCGAATCCGTGAAACATGGTATATGCAAGATAGCAAATTAATTCTATTCAAATAAATGTTAAACTTAAATAATAATTGTTAAACTTATTTTATATAAATGCATTTAATTTCTGTTAATTTTTAAAATGATTTTCATAATTTATATTTCTGTTTTTATATTTTTACTTGTGTAGTCGTATCGATTATATTATGCTTAACTACAACATAACTGTATAAAATACTGAAAACGTGGCATTTCTGTACAACGTGTAGATGTAGCTTTGCCGCCGGTGTAGAACGAACACGCAGAATAAAAATTCCAGTAGATATTGATAGTGTCTTAAAGTTTGTATTCAATGAAAACTCAACACTTGAGTATTTATTAGAGTGCTATGAAACAAGCACCTAATAACTGGTGACCCTGGATTTTATTTACTGGAAAATGACAAAATAGCGCATTTTGGCTAACAAGATCGTGGAGATGGCGCTAAGAACAATTGATGCTGCAGTGGTTCAGAAAAATTCCTTAAGAGTGGATGAACTCCTGTCTAAATTAGTAAGTCTTGAAGAACAACTTGCCTCTTTGAAGCTACAACGAAAAGTCCAGAGCTCTAGACCTCATCACCATCAGAGGAGTAGAAGTCAGAGCAAATCAAGGTGCCGCTACAATCCTCAAGGAAAATATTGCTATTATCATTTCCGATTCGGGAAGAAGTGCCTCCCTGGCAAATGTGTACAGCCGTGCAGTTTCAATGAGCCGGGAAACGAATCCCAGCAGTAGATGCCGCGGCGAGTCCTGCTGCCGACATTTTAGGCCGCAAATTCCGGTTATTTGTCAAGGACAGAGAAACCGGATGTCAATTCCTTGTGGATAGCGGAGCAGACGTCTCGATTCTCCCTTGGACAAAAACGAAAGGTGAGTGCCAAGCCTCTCAATATAAACTGTATGCTGCTAATGGAACTGAAATTCCAACATATGGTCTAAAAATTCTCACGCTGGATCTAGGCCTAAGACGCCCATTTCAGTGGCCATTTATTATTGCCAAAGTTAAGCGAGGAATCATAGGTGCTGATTTCCTTCAAAAATTCCAGTTGCTGATAGATCTGCACAACAGGAAATTAATCGATGGAGTAACAAATCTTTCAATTAAAGGAGAAGTTGCTACCATCCAAGAAAATAATGATCTCAGCACAGTCAATAGAGCCTCCAAGTATTTCAACCTGCTTAAGTCGTATCCTGATTTAAGCAAGCCAAACTTGGTTAACAGAGTTGTTAAACATGGAGTAAAGCACCACATCCTAACAACTGGCCAACCGGTTTATTCGAAGGCAAGACAACTAGCCCCTGATAAGTCGAAGCTGGCGAAGCAGGAGTTCCAGTTTATGCTGGACAACGACATTATTAGACCCTCAAAATCTCAATGGGCAAGTCCATTGCATTTGGTTAATAAGAAGGATGGCACATTAAGACCATGTGGCGATTACAGGCGACTCAGCGCAAAGACAATACCAGATCGGTATCCAATTCCTAGAATTGAGGACTTTAATTACATCCTGAAGGATAAAAAAATATTTTCAACGATAGATCTTGTAAAGGCTTATTATCAGATACCTATTGCTGAGGAAGACAAAGAAAAAACTGCCATCATGACCCCATTTGGCTTGTACGAGTTCAATACTATGAGTTTTGGACTGAGGAATGCTCCTTCAACCTTCCAACGCTTCATTACTGAAGTACTGTATGGACTCGACTTTGTTTTCCCGTATCTTGATGATGTACTTGTTGCCTCATCTACTGAAGAGGAACACAGTGGACACCTAAAAATGGTATTTGAAAGATTCCAGCAATATGGACTTCGAATAAATGTTTCCAAATCAGTGATGGGAGCTGCCCAAGTTGAATATTTGGGATTTCTGATCACAGCAGAAGGTTCTCGGCCATTGCCAGAAAAAGTTCAAGCTATTATAAATTACAAACTACCAGAAACTATTCATGACCTGCGGACGTTTCTGGGCATGATAAATTTTTACCGAAGATACCTAAAGGATGCTGCTAAGACTCAAGCACCTCTACATGAGCTGTTAAGAGGAGCGAAGAAAAAGACCGCAGAAAAGTGCATTGGACTGATGACACCAGGAGAAGCTTCGAAAAATGCAAAACTGACCTTGCCGAAGCTGCTCTTTTATCCTTTCCAAGATCTGGACTACCCCTATCACTTTGCACAGATGCATCAGATTTTGCTGTGGGCGCAGTACTCCAGCAGTTAGAAAACGAGGGTTGGAAGCCAATAGCTTTTTACTCAAAGAAACTAAATGAAACACAAACAAGGTATAGTACCTATGACCGAGAACTATTGGGAATATACCTTTCAGTGAAACATTTCAAACACCTGCTGGAAGGGAATGACTTTGTTATATATACTGACCACAAGCCTCTGACTTTTGCATTTAAGCAAAAAAATGAAAAAGCATCACCAAGACAACAACTACAACTTCAATACATTTCAGAATTTAGTTGTAACATTCAACATGTATTGGGTAAAGATAATGTTGTTGCAGATGCCTTATCCAGAATTGATTCAATTTCTGAAATCAACTTTGAGGAAATTGCAGAAGAGCAAACTACTGACGAAGAGTTGCAACAATTATTGCACAACAATTCTCTAAAATTTAAACCTTCGACATTGCCATCTGAAAAAAACTTTGGTGTGACATCTCAACACAAAAATTAGGCCTTACATTCCACAAAAATTTAGGTTTCAAATATTCCAACTAATTCATGGCTTAGCTCACCCTGGTATTAAATCTACAGTAAAACTGATGACTGAAAAATATGTCTGGTCAGATATTAAAAAGCAAGTCAGAGAATGGGCAAAAGCTTGCATTAGATGCCAAAAATGTAAAGTCAGCAGACATACAAAATCTAAATTAGGAGAATTCGAACAACCAGATGAAAGGTTTAGTGTAGTTCATATAGATCTCATTGGAAAACTACCACCTTCAGAAGGGATGCAGTATTGCTTAACCTGCATTGACCGATTCTCTTGCTGGATGGAAGCAATTCCTATACCTGAAATAACAGCTGAAATAGTTGGGAGAGCATTTTATGAGAAATGGATTTGCAGGTTTGGCGACCTGCCAAATTAGTCACAGACCAAGGTCGACAGTTTGAGGCAGAACTATTTAGAAGCATAGCTGCAATATGTGGTGCTAAAGTAGCCCACACAACATCTTACCACCCTCAATGTAATGGGAAAGTAGAACGTTTGCATAGGACCTTGAAAGGTGCTATAAAAGCTCACAACAATATTAGGTGGACAGAGTCATTACCCACTGTGTTGTTAGGTTTAAGAGCTGCCATAAGACCTGACATTAGTTACACAATTGCACAGATGGTCTATGGTACTTCCATTAAATTACCTGGTGAATTTTTTGATCCCCCTACTATTAACAGGGATCCACAGAATTTTGTTGCCAAATTACAGCAACACATGGCAGAGCTAAAGCCACTGAAGTCTTCTAGCAACAGGAAGCAAAATATCTTGGTGCATAAAGATTTGAAATCCTGTTCCCATGTGTTTATTCGTATCGACAGAGTTAAAAAAGCATTAGAACCACCATATGAAGGACCATATACTGTACAAAAAAAGTATGATAAGTATTTCACAATCTTAATCAAAGATAAAGCAGTTAATATCTCTGTAGATAGACTGAAACCTGCCTATTTGTTAGCAGTGGACAATCAAAATGAACAAACTAGTGTTGGAAAAAAAAATGAGATTTCAAATTGGAAAGAACTTTCCCTATTGCCTGATGAACAACCTACTACCAGCTGTGGCAGAAAGATAAAAAAAAACCAGTAAGATTTAGAGAATAAACAAAATAGCAACTATTATGTATGTAAGTGTTAAAGTTTGAAATTCCTTTCACTTATTACTAGTAAACAGTTATTAAAAATTAGTAAATTTGAAAATCACCATTTATAAAAATGTATCTAATTGATTAAATATATTTCTCTTGGTAATGCAATTCATGTACATATATAGTGAAAAAGTTATAGTAAACACTGTTTTAAATGTTGTAGATATATTCTTATAAAATGACAATGTATGTTTATTCCTGGGTTTTTGAATTGAAAATTGACTCTTAATTGGTTAAATATACATGTATGATTTTTATGCTAGTGTATTGTGAAATTTAAATAATTATTCTTCCACTATCCTGATATAACCTCATCAGTAAGTTGTAAGCAAAAGTAGAATTGTGTGTATTTTCATAACAGCGAGAATCAAAATCAAACAAAAGCTTTGTAAATAAAAAGAAATTAAAGAGCATGATGTAAAATTTTCCATATATATTCTCGCATTCAAATTAATATATGTTATACAAAGTTCAACTTTATGCCACAAATAATTATTCATTACTACTGTTTTTACATTGTCAACAGAAATTCTCTCATTAGTATTACAATTTGTGGGCATCTCATCTCTTAAATGTGTTTTTTTTTCATTGGAAAGTATGTATTTTAACAAAATTATCTATTATGTATTTAATAATGAACATAAAGTTTTCAGGATATCAATATAAATAGATGTGTTAGCATCAAATTCTATGTTTATAAATAGATATGTGTTAGCATCAAATTCTATGTGTAGAAATAATATGTGTTAGCATCAAATAAAATGTGTATAAATAGATACTGTTTTGCATAAAAATGCTCAATTGTGTTAAATGGATTGTATTAGTGATTAACTGAGTTATAATTATGTGGTGAATTGAAACTAAAGTTTTCTGGTATTCTTTCTTGTAAATAGGAAGTTTTTCTGTATGTTATATATTATAAAATTACCCATTGTGTATGTAAATATGAAAATTGATTTTTTTAACACTATTGGATTTGATAAGTTTCATAATAGTCCAAAAAAAATTAAGGTGTTGTCATTGCAGAGTAACTGGAAATGTTTTTTTAATGGCATGTTAACTTTCATTGGAATATGAATGATTTTTTTTCGCAAAATATATATGTATGTACTTCTTAGTTTCCCACATTAAAATATTGACTGAGTTTTGTGTATTTGCAAAAGCATTCTGTAGTTTATTCTTTTTTTTTTTTTGAGTTATTGAATATCTTATGTGCTCTTTTTTGACTTTGTTTAAATTTGATTGTTGTTCAGTATAAATATACATTTAAAGTAATTGCTGAACATTTTAGTTGTATTTTTCCATGTATTTTTTATGAAACTGGAAGGTAGCTGTGTTTAAATATTTTTAAACTTGTAGCATATTTTGTGCACTAAGACTTCTGTAGCAATCCTGTGGTAGTAATTTTGTGTTGTGTAATGTAATGATTAGTAATAATTGTGTTAAAAGCGGTTTGTATAAGTTTAACTTGTAAAAAAAAAATATGAAATTATAATCTGTTCAATAAGTCTGAAACTGTCCCTGCCATATATTTTTTTTCTTGTATCGTAACTTTGTTACTGGCAAGGGAGTAATGTAAAGGACAGTTTTTGTAGAGATTTTCTCTTGCTAGATGGCTGCACCTGTCAACTGTTTTTCGAATCCGCGAAACATGGTATATGCAAGATAGCAAATTAATTCTATTCAAATAAATGTTAAACTTAAATAATAATTGTTAAACTTATTTTATATAAATGCATTTAATTTCTGTTAATTTTTAAAATGATTTTCATAATTTATATTTCTGTTTTTATATTTTTACTTGTGTAATCGTATCGATTATATTATGCTTAACTGCAACATAACTGTATAAAATACTGAAAACGTGGCATTTCTGTACAACGTGTAGATATAGCTTTGCCGCCGGTGTAGAACGAACACACAGAATAAAAATTCCAGTAGATATTGATAACGTCTTAAAGTTTGAATTCAATGAAAACTCAACACTTGAGTATTTATTAGAGTGCTATGAAACAAGCACCTAATATCTCTATTACTAACCGCATGTTAAAAAACTTTCCCATTTAAACTAATCCTAATTTTAACAATCCTAATTAACAAAATCCTCAAATTCAATCACTTTCCAGATAATTGGAAAGAAGCCATTATTTTCCCCATTAACAAACCTGACAAGGACCCCAATCTTGCATCCAGTTACTGGCCAATATCTCTCCTTTCCACTATCGGTAAACTAACCGAATCTATTCTTCATAGACTAAAAAATTTTATCAATGAAAATAACATTCTCAATCCCAATCAATATGGTTTCACTAACAAGCTCTCAACCCTTCACCCACTTTTAAGACTAACCGAAAATATCTCTGAAGGTTTCCAGAAAAAGAAAAGCACGGGAGCAGTTTTTCTGGACATCCAGAAAGCCTTCGAGTGTTTGGATTAATGGACTCACTTTCAAGCTTATAACCTTTAAAATTCCACCCCCTCTGATTCACCTTATTCACTCATATCTCATTAATCGCTCCTTCAGAATTAGAATTAACGAAACCCTTTCCTTTGAACACTGTTTCTGCAGGGTGTCCCCAAGGTTCCTTGCTCGGTCCCCTGCTCTTTAACCTCTACATTAACGATATCCCTGACTACTCACTCACAAAAATTAACTGCCATTGATGATACTGCCGTGATGATACTGCCATTCACGCTACGTATAAAAAACTAGAAACAATTTCCTTTGCTTTAAGCAAACACCTACTCCACTTGCAAAATTTCTACGACAAATGGAAAATAAGTATAAACGTTGTGAAAAATCTACTGCCATTATTTCCACGAACAAACAGTCGCTCCCACCACCTATCATGTACAACAAACAGATCCCCTGGTTTCAGGAAGCCAAATACCTTGGAATAATTTTCGATACACACCTAACATGGAAACATATTTTTTACGTTCGCGATAAATTCCGGAAAATAATGTTTAAACTTTACCCCCTAATTGGCCGGAATTCATTTTTAAGTATAGAAAACAAAGTGCTTCTCTATACATCCGTTATGCGTCCCATCTTAGCTTATGCAAGTCCAGTATGGCGTTATGCCGCTAAAACAAATATTAATATTCTTGATACCCTGCAAAATTCTTTAATACGTATGATCGTCAAAGCCACAAGATATATGCGTAATGACGACATACGTAATGCTCTTAAAATTAACAGTTTCAAATATCATATTCAGAATATTGCAATTAACTTTTTTAACGATTTAGAAGCAACCAATAATATCAACATGCAAAATTTATCGCATTATACCCCTAATGACAAAACAAAGAGACCAAGAAGAATTCTTGATTCCTACAATCCCCTGTAATTCTATTTTCTCGTGCAATAATTTTTATTGCACACCGTAATTGCTAAAATTTCACTTTCTTTAATTTTTGTCAATATTTTTCTCTTGCTCCTCCCCATTTTTTAAAACTCAGCCCCCAGTGCAACCAATTGGAGTCAATGTTCACTGTACCTTGCATCCAATCAGAGAGCAACCTCTTAGCTCTCAGCCAAGCCAAAAAACTCTAAAACTCTCCACCCAGATGAAGAACCTAAACCATGCCTCCCGGATTCCATCGCTCGACCAATCACCAACATGCCACTCAGCAGAATGGAAAACACCACTTTCGTCAAGCCCAGCATCATACTTTCACGATATGGGATTGAGGACTGTTCTTACAGTCCGGACGCCCAAAGAACAACACCTATTCAATAAGAATTCAAAAACACAAAAATAACTTAAAACATTAAATATGCGACGACTGGATAATAAGGATCTCATTGTTGATGAACTTTTTCGACAATAACAATGAATAAATATTCGCAGTTTCCTGTATTTCGTCATATATGTTGCAATTTGTAAAAGACGAGAAATTTCCCCCCTTTTTAGGGTGTATTGATAACACTGAAAGAATTCCTGTGATGCATGTTGAAAAGAACAATAGAGCACCCTCCATCCTTGGAGGGTAGCCGAGTAATCAAGGTATCGGATCGTGGCTGGCCTTGTCAAAAGTTCGAGCCCAGTACCACTAAAGACCCGCCGTGTAGGGAAGCGATGTACGTTAAATCTGTTGAGAGCTCAAACGTCCTCCCGTTGGTGTGGTAGTTAGGAGAGGGGATGTTTGTCCACGTCACTTGACCATGGTTCAAAATTAAGTGGTCCGTCGCCAAAAGCCCTCGTGTAGCTAAACACAGTGCGACGTTAATATTCACTCATTCCATCCTTAGAGGTGTCATGAGTTCGAGCCCAAGTGCCACTGGAAACTTGCTGTGAAGAGGGGTTGATGCACGTTAAATTTGTTGATGATCAAATTTCTCCCATTGGCGTGGTGTGAAAGTTCGGAAAGGAGTTTTCAAGCTCAGGTATTGTTTTCATCACTTGACCGAGGTCCCTCGCCAATAACCCTCGTATTGCTGTCTAGTGCGATATTAATAAACACTCCCTCAAGTCTCGAAGGGAAAAGGATGCAATGCATATTTTGTTAATATGTTATGTTGTCTAATTTGAATGCTTATAACCGGGTTCCTTTAATATGTGTAATAAATTATTTGAGCTAGAGCTACAGAGAAATTTATTCATAGCAGATAATCGTATTTTAATCTCACACAAATAAATGAAGATGCTAATTTTTTCGAAGCATAAAATGTAGGTAGTTGCATTTGAAAAACAATGCTTGTAGCAATTGGGTTTTTAAGAAAACTATTGATTATTTGAATTAGGAGATAGGTTAATGAAATCTCAGATATATGTAGTGAATGTAATATATGCGTCTATGAAAATTTTTAACTTTTTTCATGTAGTACACATCTATTTTGAAAATAAGTAGTACATTTTTCCAGACAAGTTTGAATTAAAGCTCTTTTAGAAGTAACCCGAAGGATGTTGGTGTAATTTTGAGTCACAATCAAGCAACGTAAACAGTATTGGGAGGGAGGCATAAATATATGTACATTAGGCTATATCGATTTCGGCTTCTGAGAAATGTAATGAGCATCAGTCCCACCATACAACATTCTTTGAAAATATGAAATCCGAACCCACATGCTATTAGTTTCTCAACTAATTGGCTACTACGGACGGTCCTTGTAATATTTTTTTAAATGTCAATTTTAAATGAAGCAACAGCAAAAAAAATTGGAACTAAAACGTGTTTTACATGCATAAGAATGACATTTCGATTTTTCAATAATTATAGAATTCTAAACGAAAATTCTTTGGTACTTAAATCTGATTTCTTGCCTTGATCATTGGCTTTGTTTTCTTTAACAACAAGATAGAATCCAAATTTAGCTATCTGTTTTTGACTAAATCGTTAATATTGTATTTAACCGTTAGTGGTTTCTCAAGAAGCAATCTCAAAAATCTTACCTTAAGTCAAATTTAGAATTATCAATATTCAACTTAAATGACAACATACAAATGAAGGGGTGCATTACAAACGCCATTACTAAAGACATTGATTCTAGAAATTGCATAGATTTCTGTTTTATTATAATTGTAGAATTCTAGAAATTGCATAGATTTCCATTGTTTCTGTTTTATTATAATTGTAGATGTTTTTTTAGTAAAGGTTCTTTAATAAAATAATTTTAATAAGGCTAAAAGAATTAAAAGTCAAAGTGATGAGTATTCACCAATTCTTTTACTTTTCAGTAAATATGGATACAGTGCGAAACCATTTCTTCCCATCTGATCCTGCCATACCATCACGAGTAAAACATGAACCATGGATTAGAGTCTACTCAAAAAAGTTTGAACCTTTATTCCTTAACCAGAAAGATTCCAACTCGCATTCTGACAACTCTAGAGATGGAGAAAAAGAAAATTTCTGTGGAAAGTGGCTTTTATTTAATGATAAAGAACAAGAAGATGAAGCAAGAGGCATGACACAGCATGACTATGCTTGGCAGGTTATAAAAAGACTCGTGGAAAAAGGTGAACTGTATGCTGCAAAATGTTCAACAGCATGGGATGGTCAGTATGCTGCAAGACCAGGAAGTGATTCAGGAGTCATCTGCTGTTATACACTTGACTATACCAATAAACGAGACGTTAAAAGAATTGCAGATGCTATTCGACAAGTCTATTATTATCCAGGAAACATGTTCTATAAAACTGATAGCGATACTCTTGCTGGAAAATACAAATATTTAGGTGACAAATTCGTTTCGATTTATAAACATACTGTTGATAATAAAATGTACGAAAGAGATTCTGTAATTAGATATCAATGGAATATAATAAATGTCTGAAACTAATATTAGAGAATAATAATTATTCAAATGTGGATCTGTGTCAGGTACAGAAATTCGTAAATTTTAATTACATTTATGGTCTTAACAGAAAGTTTTTTATAATGCGATTTAATTTATAATAACTAATATAATGAGTATAATATTATATAATCATTCTTTATAATTGCAATACAAAATTAATTCTTAATTACACACAACTGATCACTAAAATTGCCACATAAGAAACGTAAATAATAAAATGGTTTTAAAAGAACAAATATATACTAGATATAAAAAGTGATTTAATTTTCGAAGATAATTGGTGTATAGATCCCGAGAAATCAGTACCTGGAATAAACATTTTTGGCAGCAATAACAGTTCAATGTTGTAAAAATTTCAATTTTCTGTGATTATGAAAAACCATTAAATTAAGAACCATTGATATATATATTTAAGAATGACTTTTATAATAATATAGGTTCCTATCCAAAACAATATTTAAAATCTTCAAAAGGCAGTACTAAACATTTCAAAATTATATGACAGAAAATTCGTAGAAAAAGTGGAATAAAAGTAGTTACTGAGTTTTATTTTTAGAGAACCATAATAGTATTTCGAAAAATACAGATGTTTTTTTTTGTTGTTGCTAATTATTACTTGCTAATTTTGTTGTTGCTAATTATGCCTAATTTATAAAGTAGAGAAGTGATTTTAAAAACAATAGGATAGTGAAGTATTATTAAAAAAAATAATAAAATAGTGTAATTTTGTGATATGTTGTATGAGAATGAAGCATATATATATACATAATAAATCAAAGGAATTATAGATAAGATTAAATATACTACAAATCAGACAGAGCATAAATTCTGAAACAAAGAACCAAAAACAAGAAGCTTATAACAAAAAGTCAATTGCACAAAATAGAAAAATCTTTTCCTAAACTGTCATTAACTTCAGGCAGTGAAACAGGATTAAGCTTGCTTAATAGGATCCTAACATTTCCCTTCAGTAGAAAATATGTGCATATATATAGTTCGAGAAAATAAACTAATCTGAATATCACTCAGACCTAAAATTAGACCATGTTTTCAAACAGTATGGTACCAGAAAAGTAAAACAATTTAAATGAATATTCTATAAATGGAAATAATAGCAAAAAGAATACAATTAAAAAGGGAAAACAAAAACTCAAAACATACCCAAAATTTCGGATATGTAAAATTAAAAAATATGACTAAGAAACTAATGCAGGAAATTGTGTTGACATGACAATTAATGGACACACACTAAAGCTATATGGCAGCATCTATATAATGTATTTGAAAAGTTTTTTAAGAGAGGTTAAATGAAAAAAAAAAATCATGATAATCTATTTGCTTAATTTTTATAAATATATGTTTATAGAAAGCAGGATAATCATGTTTTAAATAATATTTATAAATATTTCTGTAATATTGAGTTTTTCTCTGTGTATACATAAATATATGATATATTCATTTTTTCTTTGTAGGAGATTAAAAATACTTCTAGAGATTGAGGTGCAGAAATTTCTTTTCATTTATTATTATTACTTTTTAAAACACTATCGACTTTTAATAGAAAACCAAAACTTCTGCATTATTTGTATCAAAATTGCTTCTTTATTTTCAAATAATCTGGATAAAAAATTTTAAAAATTAGGCATATAAACTGTTATACATACATACCCTTAAGCTGCATTTGCTAAAATATTCTTATTGTTTAAATTATTACATAAAAATTATAAAACACATCTCATAAAAAGAAACTGTAAATTGTTCATATTCAGATATTTTATTAGATGGTGAAATTAAAAATTTGTACAAGCTTTGTTAGTTAATTTCCGTGAAATTTATCAAAACACAGATCAACATATAATTTTAATTCTATTAAAAGTAGTTAATAAAGAAACAAGCAATGAATATAAAAAAAAAATTAAGTCAATTCCTGCTTTGGTCAACAAAGAAAATTTTTATTTTAGTTACTTTTTACTAAATAGTTACAATTAATATAAATATGCATATACATATGACAGAATCACAACATTAAATGGTAAAATAGAAAGCTATTTTCCTTTCTATGTATGGTGTTTGACTATTTTTTGTTCGTTTGTTACTATTTATTTATTAATTAAATGTAATCATTCTAATAATATAGTATAGTAAAAAAGAAATCACATTCTCAGAAATTAGGCCATCCCAGATGGGATTCGAACCCACGACCTTTGGATTAGAAGTCCATTGCACTACAGGGATACAACGAACAATTTTCCTTTCTATATATGCTGCTAGACTATTATTGTTTGTTACTATTTATTCATTTTTTAATTTAATTAATGAATATTTGAAAAACTGTATTAACATCAAGTGTCATTCACTACAAGTTTTAAAAAATGTATTTGAAGTGGAATGGATGAATAGAAAGTATTTTATTAGATTGAAAATTTGGACAGTATATATATAGGGAGAGAATGAACTAATAGTAGGAATTGAAAAACAGCAGGGATCACTTAATGATGTAAACAGGGCTTCTCTCTCTCAATCCATAATTTTTTTTTACACCTAAAGTAATGGTTTTCAGTTCTGTTCCAAATGAATAATTTTATTTTATGTATATTCTTATTTGTACTAAAAATATATTTATCGCAAACAAAAAATGTAATTCTATCAAAATTTAGGATTTTATTTTTTAATTAGCACACTATGTCAGTTGATAAAATTAAACCACGGGTGGCCAAACTTTTTGGTAAGAGTGCCAATATCTGATATTAAATCTCTCATTATGCATGTCAACTCCACCTTTTCCAATAAACAAAAAGACATATAAATTTGAAAATATGTTACTTATTGGCTTATGGGATTTTTACACAAACAGCATATATTTTTATCAAGTCTAAGTAGTAAAAATTTAAAAATAATATAATACATACTTAAGTTTTTTCTTAATAAACTTTTTACTTAATTTTTATAAACTTTTTTACATATACAATGAAAAGTAGTAACTTTAAGCATTTAATAATTTATTACTAAACAGTCAGTAATTGCTTAATGTGGCTTTTGAAGTTGTACTTTTTTACCAAGTCATCTACATTAGGATTAGTTCTTGAAGAGAACAAAATTAGGTTGTTTTAGGCATATATCAGTTAATTTTGAGCAATATTATAATTTTATGTATGTATATATATATATTATGCTTGTAATAGAAAGCATTTACTCACAAACTTATGTTGATCCAAAAGTACAATATCTGACAGCCAAATTGCATAAATTTGGATTACTTGAGTTGAAATAAATTCCTCATATTTACTTTCAAATCTAGTATGGTGCTGTAGGTTAATAATTCCAATTTGGATTTCAGGTGGGTAACACTTAATGCCTTGTAGAGAAATTGAAAAAGGATTTATGAAAAAAACTTTTTTGTCTTAAAAATTATCCAACCTAGCACTGAAGGAATCCTGCAAAATGAATATTAAATTTTTAAATCTATTATAGCTCAGAAAATTATTAACTTTGGTAGATAGTTAATATTGCTTGACCTGTTATTTTCAAATTAGATAAAGGTACAAAAGTTTGTTACAGAAGATATATAACCAACTAGAATAGGCAAAAAATGCAATTTTTTCCCTGTAAGCTTCAATTTAAATTATTTAAAAGTCCCATAATATCAGTAAGAAAAGCTTAATTCTATAGCAAGTTCTCATTTTTGAACAGCAAGCACTCACCAATCAGTTCATTGTTTTCTTCCAGATATTTTAAAATATGATTCCTCAAATCTCACGAGAGTGAGCTTCCTTTGAGAAGCCAGCACACACAAGAAGGAGTATTCTTTACATGATAAATTTTCTATCATAATTCAATTAATTGAGAGTATTTAAATTGGGAGAGGGGGGTTGTCTGAGACAGCTACATTTTAATAAAATTGTAAAAAAAAACCCATATACATTATTTTTAATTACATTTTCAATAAGCCATGCACCACTGTTACAACTCCTCAGTGCCATACTGTGGACCACATGCCGTGGGTTGGCCACCCCTCATTTAAACTGTCTATACAAACATCCATTTATGATCACATGTGGAGATGCGAAAAATATAACTCAGACTGATATTTTCTTAAAAAATCATCTAGTTCATTCAACTGAAATAAATCTGCCTTCTGCAAATAATTTCATGCAAAACTGAAACAGAAAAGTACTAGTAAACATTAAAACAGGAAATTGAGAAGCAATGTACATGTAAGGATGATAATTATATGGCTCATGTTAAATTAGAAAATGTTTATAAGTTGGTTACAGTAACAAAATGACTGGATATATTAAATCGAAATTATTCGATATTTTTTTTGGTTCAGTTCCAGGTTTTGTTCTGACCAAAATAATGGTTTTTTGTTCAGTTCTGGTTTGAATTCCTGAATGTGTAAATGACACAGCATATTTGTACAGATGGAGCGAAATCATCATTTGACTCCAACAAAGGTGTAATATCAGAAATAATTTCAACTGCACCATACATTAAATGCATCAATTCTTGTATTCCTTGCTATATGCCGGTGCTAAAAAAAAATACTGAGTACTTTAAAAGCTGTTTTAAATTATGATGAAAAAAATGAAAAATTTTATAAAATGAAGAGAATTAAATCAGGATTATTTACTTAACTATGCAAAGAATTAACCAGGTACTATATGGCCCTCATTTTATATTCAGAAGTCAGATGGTTATCGTTAGAAAAAAAATCTTGAATAAATTTCTTAATTTAAAAGATGAAAAATAATTTTTTTAAAAAAAATAAAGTCTAAGTACCAAAATTATATGATGAAATATGGTTGCAATATTTCTTCTATTTAGCTGACATGTTTGCCACTTTAAATGTAGTAAACAAATTTTTCAAGGACAGAAAGTACATATAAAAAAAGTAAAGAAAAAATGAATGCATGGGTTTTCAAACTTAAATTATGATCATCATATGTCAAAATGAGCTTGCATTACTTTGCAAAGTTCAATAGTTTTCTAAAATGAAACACAATAAAGCACCTTTTTCAATTGAAGAAAATTACATTCCTCAGAAGTAAAAACTAAGCATGAATGGATAAAAAAAAAATCTAGGTTTGGTCCTAGGAGAGCCCCCACCCTTGGTGCAAATTATTTTGGTTGGCGATAATTGCGCCATCTTGGTAACCCAACTTTGATACACTAGATAGGGTAACCCTAACTCTTTCTGGAATTTTCATATTTTGTCGGCGGGCATTTCGAACTTCATTTTGCTGTTGGGCTCCGGGACGGAAGTTTGGCTGCGTGTGTGAGGGAATATACTTTACAATTTTTTAATTTGTTGAATGCGAAAGGTAAGAAAGAATTGATTGAATGGTGCGTGAAGGAAGGATTGATTGAT
The DNA here is from genome assembly GCA_019973935.1 of Trichonephila clavipes. Taxonomy (NCBI): domain Eukaryota; kingdom Metazoa; phylum Arthropoda; class Arachnida; order Araneae; family Nephilidae; genus Trichonephila; species Trichonephila clavipes. The sequence continues at coordinate 516,189 of BMAU01018466.1, read as the reverse complement.
TGCTTGTTTCGAGTTATGTCCTAAATGTAATGATTGGCATGATGTAACATGGTCAGCAATAAAACCTTTCTTCAAAATCGTACCAGCCACGCCGAAGGTATGTTCGACCATTACCTCACAGAATAAATATGGCGGCGCTCACACGATCATTCGCTTAGCGATGAGACCTTTAAGGCTTTTTTAAAATCTGTCACGCTGTACCCTCCACTTGGAAAAGATCAGCAGTAAGAAAGTAAGTGCTGTTTTTATATTTTTTATCTTAAATGTTTTAATTTATGTATTGTTTACATATATTTTTATTACGCATCCACCTTATCATGCTATATTCACTTGCCGCCATTGTCAGTTTTGCTTGGCGCCATCTTGTTCTGGCTTGGCACTTTTTTCAGTTTGTCGCCATGGGTGTGGGTTCTAGGATTTTACAAAAATCTATTTGAATGCTACCATAAACCTGCCAATGAAGGAGAGGGAACAACTGATCAACAAATTCGATATTAGAATCTAAATTTAAGCAAAAGCAAATTTACTTTCCATGCAGAAGTTTCTCAAACAACTATAAACATTTTAATGCCATGAAGGAAAACATAATTAAGAGAAAAATATTTCTGGTACTTATGTATTATCCCAACAATACTAGTGTTCAATAATAACTCACCAAGTTGGCAACCCCTTTGAGTATGAGCTGAATTGCCAACCCCCCATATGCTTCATTTCATAATGTTGCCAATAAGTTGCAATAATACATATTTCTTAACATGTATGGTAATAGAAATATAGAAACAAATTAAACACAGAATATAAAATACAACTGTAGATAACTTTAACAAAGTAGATATTGACAGTTTGTGTGAAAAAAATATAAGCACATCCCAGTCACTGAATATAATGCACTAATTATTGGTTTATTTTCCTAGGAAAATGCTATTTTTAATGCTTATAACAACTATCAATAGCTTGGCAACCCCTTCTTTTTGCTAAAAAATTGCTTTCGCCGATTGACAACCTATTCTATACTTTAGCCAGTTTTTGAATAAGTCAAGTGATAAGGATAGACATGTAACATGATGCAACATTTTAAAAAAAATTATAAATTTTTCTTAATATTACATTATACGCAACATTAATGCCAATGTTTACACATCTTGTGGTATAGATGTACTATTGCAACAATGCAAAGCTCAAGATAACTTACCAAGTTGGAAACCCCAATTTTGCATGTCGTATTCGCTGAATTGGCAACTATGTACTTTGTTTCATATAATGTCACCAATACAATGGCGATAACATGCAAGTACCCATCTTGTAAATTCAAATCACTATCAAGGTCTTCTCTGAATTGTTTCATCATTCACAAAACTTCCACAACACATTACAAAAGGAGTTTAAAAAATCATCAAAACACGTTATAACATTGATTACTTAAAACAAGATACTTTTTAGCATTTATTTATGTAAAAATAGTCTTTCCTGACAACAATTCCCAAAGAAAAAAATTAAGAAAGGCATTATTCTTTAAATTTCTTTTCAGACTTAGTTTTCTTCTTTTTATTTTCTTTTGCGTTTAGTACTTCATTAATTGTCCGCTTCTGAGATGATGATGTTTCCAATGGTTTTGGAACCTTACAAACATTAACAATCCAGCCTTGATGCTTTGGTAACCTGAACATTCCAGTAAGAGACACATAACCACAACCTGTTTCATTACGAGTACGAGCATGTTTCAAAACTAATTTCCCAATTTTTCTGACTGAAGCTTCTGCTTGATTCTTTTGGAATCCAAAAAGAAGAGCCAAATTCATAACATCTTCAACTGACCTTAATTCCATAGATCGTGTTGCTCCACTAGAAACAAAAACATTCTTGCCTTTCATAACTTGAACAAGGTCTTGAGCGTTGCTTATAAGATATCTTCTTGATGACTGGTTCCTTAAGCAAGGAGCATAAGTAATTTCGAAACACATGTCTTTAGTTATCGCTAAGCCAACAGTGGTTCTTTTCAGAAAATATCCTAAGTTTTCTGTCATGTTTAAGGAAATAATGTCTACATCTGATGACGAACAAACATATTGCAACATTTTCTCGCCGATTGGTTGAAGAGCAACAATGTCATATTTTTTAGTGACAGGATTTCTCAAAAAATTATGACAATGAATCGTGTCTTCTATTGAAGCTGTTATTCTGTTTAAAACCCGAAACTCTTTTGTGCTTTTCATTTTGAAATCTATTAGTTTGGGTTCTGGAATGGATATATTTTTTCCAGACAGTTGACTTGAATTTACAATAGTATTGAGCGCCACAGTTCCATAACCCAATTCAAAAGCTGTTTCCAATAAATGAGTCATTTCACCTTTTCCCGCCTTGTCATCAATTATTATATTTAGATCCATTGCTCACAAAAGAAATATTTCCTAAGATATTAATTGCAAAAAGCGCTTGAAAAATAATTCAACGATATAACGTAAACAAAACACATGTGGTCATTGCAGTTATGGCATACAGTTAAATTTCCTTGTAACTTTCATGAATGGAATCAAAGATTTTTTTTTTCAATGTTGGCTTTGAAGGGTTTAAATTAAATTAGGGTCTCTACTTTTCTCTAGACGTTTAAAACTTTTTCTTACTCTCATTTAAAACAGAAGCCTTTTTACAAAGCACTGCCTTTAAATATAACTTAGACTACTCAGAATTCGTGGTCAAAGACCAATTTTAATAATTTTACCTTTTGTCATCTGTAATCGGGTCCTTAGAGTAAAACAAATTAAAATTATTAAATATTATTCTTCTATAATGAAAATAATAATAATGAAATAATAAATTATTTGAATGTGAGGGGGAGAAAAACAATTCACGTAGGAGTTACATATCTGTTACACTGATTATGAAATCTCTAGAACTAAATATTGATTATTTTCATCCTACTACTCCAGTGGTCAAGGTAACTGACCCGAGCCTAGTACAACAGCCCGCCGTGTAGGGGATGATTGAGTTAAATATTTCGAAGCTCAAGCATCCTCCCGTTGGTTTGATATGGAAGTTAGGGGAGGAGTGCGACGCGGATTTAGTTCTCGTCACTTAACCATAGTTTAAAATTACGGGGTCCGTCGCCAAAAGCCCTCGAGTAGCTGAATAATATGACGTTAATATATATATTCACTCACATTTCTTTCCAAATCTCGAAGCAATACAAGTGACTACGATAGCCTGGTGGTTAGGGTCACAGATTCATGACCGGCGGGGCATAAGTTCAAACCTAGTTCCCTTGAAGATCCATCACATAGTGGGGTTAATGCACTTTAAATCTGTTGAGGCTCACTGTGTTCTCTTGTAGGCATTATGGCGTGATGTGAGAATCTAATTAACCCTCTAAGTGGATACCTTCCTCCTGAAAAGTTATTCCGAAAGCGTTAACTCTTATTTTGAAGATCGCTTTAAAAATGCAACAGCATTCTTTCCTTTCCCCCTTTTAGAACTTGGGAGGTCGAACGGGGATAATTTTATGACCTATTTCGGTTCCTTTGTCAAGTAAGAACTAAGAGATCAATCGTTTACAGCTAGCTGTTAAGTTGCCTTGGGCAATCTTGTATGAAACTGTAGTGGAATTCGGTATTTCTTTCTCCTATATGTTCCGTCACAGTAAAATTAAAACAAAATGCAGGGTAAAAAAAAAAAAAAAAGGAAAAAATGAAATAAATAGTATGTTAGAAGTTGAAAAATAATTATATTTTCTTCAAACAAAATTTATTTTTCTGTCATTTTTTTAAAATTAAAAATATATATATATATATATTTTTGGTATTGCGATTTGAACCACAGAAAAAAGCATCCTGTATTCATTTTTGAATATGAGAGTAAGAAAACGCGCTCACTTTCCTGTTTTTTTTTAAAAAGTAATGAGGTAAAAAGAGCAAAGGCCCTATCTCATTTTTTAAACAATAACACAATAACTGGTACATACGGTAATATACATACGATGATTATATTTATGAAATAAAACCGATCTTTCTCTATTCAGTTATATTTTAATTTAAAATAGCATAAAAAAGGATTTCAATACTTTTAATTTATTTTAATTAAAATCATATAAAAGATATTGTTATGTTAACTGAATATTTTTCGGAAAAAATTTAAATTTTCCTTCCTAGTGTTCTCCTTTTCGAACTTCTTGTATTAAATGAAAATTCCTTTTCTACATCGGCATTTGTGATGGACATAACACACATTCAGTCAATAATTTTTAATTTTAATGGGGGATATACTTCTTCAAATGCGCATGACAGTACTTCTAACCATTTTCTACTCAAGTTAAATTTCTTATCTTTCTGTTTCTTTTATTACAAGGAAAAATGTCACACATCGATAACTACATTTTCACACAATTCAGTCATTACAAATTCTATAGTGAGAAAAGTACTAATTAATTTTGTCTTTCAAAACAGTACACTTAAAACAATTTTGTTCAGTGAAGTTAACCGACAGTTCCACAATGTATTCATACCAAATTTTAAAAACAAATTTAACACTTGGAAATGTATCCTGTATTAAATTTTTCAGTATACACAAATATTTCCTGCTGTAGGGAAGATATAGTATGAGAGATGTGGTGTGCGGTTGTGAAAGAATGTTTTCGTACGTGTAGACTATTTTTGAAAATTTAAATATCACTGAAGCTGATCATATAACTGCAAATGAGCCTTATTTTAATGTGTGCTGGTATCAAAGGAAAACACTTTACAATATTAAACAGCCTATGGGTTTATACTCAATATCAAACTATTCGCAAAATGGCTTACAACTTCTATTCAAATTGTAAAGAAACTGAAATATAAATATATCTTACTGCAGTCAAAAATATTCATAATATGTAAGTATCCTATTCCTCCCCTTATTTCAGTACATTTTAAAAACTGTAGCTGAATGCAAATTTTTATATTTATAAATGAGGCATAAAAGCTCACACAGTCGTAAAGGCCGTATCACACGCAGACTTATTTCAAGCAATTTTTCCTCCTACTGAGGGTGAAGGGTTGCCGTAAACAAAACGACATGCCTTGACGTCAACCACGCACTTTCACCACATTGAAATGTTACTCGCCGATTTTTCTCCTTCGGAAACCACCATACATTATTTTTTTTATACCGCTCGAGCTTACAGGATTCCTATTGGCTGGAATTCCAAGCAATTTTTTATTCCGGGCAATTTCTTGAGCTCACTAGCAAGAAATTGTTCTAAAGCGGTTGCTATGGCAACTGAGTAAAAATTGCTCGAATTGGACGAAAAATTGCTTGAAATGTATACGTGTGATGCGGCCTTAAAAATGTCTTTATCATTTTTAAACATACTACTATAAAACGTATATGGATTGTAAGATCAGTTGTAAAATCCTAAAAGCTTTTAGAGGAGCTAAAAACATGTAAATTTGGATTGATCAAATTTTTAATATAATACACAAATATACATGTTATTAAGCAAATACATTTGAAAAATCAAACTTCCTTCTGAAATAAACGTAATTGAAAGAAAAATGTTTAATTGCAAATGAGTGGAAATACATGTTTATCTAAGGGGTATCCCCAAAGTGAGGTAATCCTCAAACTTAAGACTCAAACTCAGTGGCACAACAATCCATGAGGGCCAGGAACTACTGTGCCCATCATAATACACGTGACCATTGGACGCTGAGGTGCATGAACAGATGTCCCGATTTGGTGGTCTGTCTGAAGAGAGACCTTCAGTGTTTAAGACCCGAAGCAAGCTTGGTACTCATTTATCGACCCAATGTAGCGGGGATGAAAGGCAGAGTCGACCTTGCGCAGCCCGTTAGTAGAACCCCAGACCTGTGGTGTGGAAGCCCTAGACACTACCACTCGATCCTATTCGGTGAAAAATAAAATTTAATGTTAGAATCTTATATAAATCCCTAATGAATGAGGGAGTCCAAACTTTTTTTTTCATGTAAACTGTTTAGACGGAAATGGTTAATTATGAACATTTCACAAGTTGCATAAATTAAAATTAACCGCTATAGTTTACAGAAATTTTTAAGGGTGCAAAAGGTGTATTTCGGCTGCACGAATTAATTTTAAAAGGAATATGATTACGAAAAAGTAGTACAAATCTATCTAAAGTAGGGTTGGTTACCTTACATATTGTCAAACACAACAATGCATTGGAAGCCAATTCCACAATTCGTTGTTATAAAAATGTATGGAAAATTACAAGATTTATTTTTGCATTTGTAATTTATATATATATAATTTTTCCTGGGAACTTTAAAAGCTAGAGCGGCATCCATCAAAAAACCGCGGTTCTCTCTCTGTTTTTCCAGATCGCCCCTGACTAAGCCGGCTCTGCCATAGTAAGTGAAAATGCCGGATTTTGTTTGTCAAGGTCATTTTATAGCAGACTGCATTTTTCATGTATTTTAGATGGTCGTTTTATATTTTCTACATCAATATCTTAATGTCTGAATTTAAAATTACATAAAATTTTTGACATTCGCATCAATGACCATGATAATTTTTATTAGTATATGAATGTGTCATCAAACGATTACATGACTAATATTAACATATTATTTTAACCATTTAATTAATATTAAGTATAACATAACGCACACAAATTTTCTGAACTTTAAAATAAATATTTCGAAAACTACTTCAGACATACTCAAAATTTTTCATTCCTACGCTTTAGCTTCTCAGTTTTGCTTCTATGTAAAACTTTATTGTATATTCGTCGGTTTTTTTAGTATATTTTTTGCTCTTAACATGCAGTTTTCAACTGAATTGTATAAAATCTTCGAAATATATTAAAAAACACAAAAGAAACTATATAATAGAATTTGAAATTTATATTATACTCAAAGAGTTGCTAGAACTTATGGTAAATAATTTTTAACTGCACGATACATTTTTTTTTCGAAATTTCAAATGGAATTTCTAACATAAAATTTCTAGCTTATACGGTCTAGATTTCAAAAAATATCCAGATTTTAATTACTTATTCAGTTAGCCTTTAAAAAAGATAAATGTTGAGGTATTTTGTATAAATAGATATTTTTGAACAATATATAATTCGAATGTTTTTTAATAGCTCGAATTTAAAATTGATTTTTATGTTTATTTATATGCATAAATGTCTACTGTAAATGTTTCCGTATATTTTTGATTACCATTTATTCAAACATTCAAGTTATAAAAAAAATGTGTGAAAATCTTCATTCATGTTGTCTTTGATTTAAACTGAAGTTCAAGCACTTAAAATTCAAATATAATTCGGTGTATTTTAACAATATATAACCAGGCACACACACACACTGTACTTAAACTTCCCTGAACACTTAGGCTTTGAAATTTAAAAAAAAAAAACTAATAAATCTTAATTAGTTTTTTTTTCGTTATTATTTTTATCAAAGTGTAAGAAAATGTTTCAAATGATTTGATGAAGTTTAAATTTATTCATTTTTAGTGGTTGGAAAGATTTCAAATTTTAAAGTGTTTGGTGTTTTATTAATTTTTTTTTGGCATCTTATAATGAAATAATCTTGTTTCAAAATCTGAAAGCATTGATTAAGATCAGAAAAATGAAGCGAAAGAATATACTTTAAAAAAGATAATTTGTCTAACTATATAAAATAGCAGATTGCACTGACACACCCCAACTTGTTACAGTTTCAAATTAATATGAAACCAAAAGGGAATTGTAACATATTTTACTTATGCGTTGGGACTTTCCAAAACTTTTAAAATACGAGGTAACAAATAAACACTTCCTGGGGTCTAAAGAAATTTCCCCCCAATATTTTACGATTGCTCCAGGGTCAAAACACGGGATTCCCTGCGAGCCATAAAACTTCCTATCAGTGTCCTGCTGTGTTGCTTCCACCATCCCTAATTATCTTTCAAGGTGTTAAACCTTTAAAAGGGGGAAAGGATTTCAGAAAAGTAGGGCTCAACCGCTTTTGAGAATGTTACTTGAAGGCAAAAAAACCCGTGGAGTGCATTTTCGAAGCATCTTTACAATGACGGAATTTTCCGTGCTATCCGCTTAGAGGGTTAAGGTTTAAGCCATGCCGTAAAAATAATGATAATTCATGACAGAAAAGGTTTAACATATTTTTAATTTACAATTACATTTAGAACATTATAAAAATTACTAACAAAATTAGATTAAAACATGAAAAATGAATAAAAGGAAGAGGCGTGCTGATGTCTCGTGCAAGTCAGGCAGAGAAGAAACGATTGAAACCGGAGAAAACAGGTCTTTTTAATCAGTGTTCATTTCAGCTCACTTCTCTCTACTCGCAGGTGGATCCAGTTAAGAGAATTAAGGGGGGAGTCGAGGCACGCCACAGGCATGGTATGGAAGTTCGGAGAGGAAGGGGTCAGCTCAGTCACTTGACCATAGTTAAAAATTATGAGGTCCGTCTCCATAAGCTCTCAGTGGCCATGGTTGTTACGGTTGAGTGTAACCAGTAGCGCACACACACACAGGAATTTGTCAAGAGGGGGGAGTCCGGGGTCGAAAGTTCCCCATTCTTGTATCATGCTCCTTTTGATTTTGTCGATTTTCGGGAACAAAACACAGTAAAAAACTAATTATTGAATAAATAATTAGAATTAATTTATAAAATTAATCATTAATAACAAATACTTAATTAAATTTTACGTACTATATACTTAGAATAATAATCAATCTGAAAAAATATCAAGTGTTTTGGGGGGGTCCAGAACCCCAGGACCCCCACCCTTGTGTGCGCCACTGAGTGTAACATATATTCAAGTTCGAATTCAAAAGTGTGGACTGCATGTACCCGATGCTGGGTGCTGTTGGTTTCTTAAAGAGTTCGAGAGAGGTCCGTTAAAAATGCTTTATTTACACTGCAAGAGAATAGAGGAATGACCTCACTCTGCCTGCTAAATTCCGAGTGCCCTAAAAAGGGCATTACATCATAGGGATGGGGGCGTGAGGTCACTCCACCCCAGAGCCATTCAAGGCAGGGCTGTTTTCACAATATCCTCCCCCCCTGTTTAATATTCGGGGAGAATATCAAACCTATCACAATGATAATTAAATAAACCTAGTCTGTTAGGTGTTTTTACACACCTACCAGATGAAGTATACTTCTTTATTACATCATTAGGTGCTATTGTGACATTTACACCTTTTTTTGAATTTCATTCCCCCTCACCTGCAACTTCCTCCGTTACACAATTTTCATTTGCTCCTATCTCTAAAGGATATGCACGTTGCACTGGTCGCAGAACTGTCCCATGCTGTGTTTTGAGTTTGACAGTGCGAATTTTACTGTCTCGCTCAGGGATGATCTCAATAATTCTCGCCATTGGCCAAAACAAACGTTTTTTATTGTCATCTCCGATCAAAACTCTTTCTCCCACTTTAGGCTCACGCGATGATTCTCCATTAGATTTTTGAATTAGTTCACTTAAATACTCTCTTCTAAGCCATTGTCTCAAATCATTAAAAAGTTTTCTTCGATATTTTATTCTTTTTGATAATTATTGACTATCTTCTTCAATGTCTGAAACACTGTAAGAGTGACTCTCTCCAAGAAACATTGCAGGTGTGAGAGGAATCAGTTCTCCAGGATCTTCTGATACATACGTTAAAGGTCAACAATTAATGATCGATTCACAGTCACATAATACTGTATTCAATTCTTCATAAGTTAACGTACATTTAATGTACGTCGTAACAATTATTTCACAATGCGGACCAGCATTTCCCACCAGCCTCCCCACCAAGCCGTAGAGGGTGGGATAAATTTCCAAAGTATTTTATTTGTCATGGTTTCTCTCGTAATTTTACCCCAATCTAATTTTGAAAGATCATTAGAAGCGTCAGTGGCGTAACGTACACCCCCGCCACCCTTGCACCGGGGGGGGGGCAGGAATCTAGGGGCCCCAAAGCTTGAGCGATGCCAATTGCATAAGATCCGGCTACGGCTCAAAATCTGATTTTGCAGGAGGGCCCGAAAATTCTCCGTTACGCCACTGAGAAGCGTATCTGAAATTCGTTCCGTTATCACTATAAATAGTGCGAGGCCTTCCGCGTCTAGCTATAAAACGTCTAAGGGATAACAGAAAACTGTCAGCAGTTAATGAATTAACCAATTCTAGATGGCTAGAACGAAAATTTGCACAAGTAAACAATGCTGTCCATACCTTTTCCCCGGATTTTAGAAACAGGGGCCCAGCTAAATTAATTCCCATTATCTCGAATGTAACGCAATCCACCACTCGGTCGAGAGGCAAGGGGGCTGGTTCCCTTGATATAGCATTTAACTTTAAAACGTTGCCATCTGATACAGTTATACAAAACATTTTTAATAATTTTTCTCGCACCGATAATCCTAAGCCGTTCTCTCATTAATATTTGCATCATCTGTATTCCAGCATGACAATTTTTTTGTGAAGAAAATCTATTAACAATCTAGTAAAATGACATTTTCCTGGTAATAAGATAGGATGCAGAAAGGATTCCTCGTCGTCTCTTTGAGTTATTTTGATTTTAACTCTTAAAACATTATTATTATCTATAAATGTACCAAAATTTAACAATTTTATATAAGATAAATAACATTTTTGATTTAAACGAATCAAGCACCTTTCATAACTTTCAATTTCATAAAATGAAAGCTTAGGATCTTTAGTGTTATGCCAGGTTGCGAGAATCACTGTCCTTCGTATAGCCACATTTAAGATAGTATGGCTATATCCTCTGGCACGCACATAAAAAACGTTGTCAGCTTTTAAGTTTTAGAATCACTTCAGGATCGAAATAATGTTTGAGAGTAGAGAAGTTCACCAAACCACCTCACTCGACTAGGATTATGACCGGAATCTCTCTTCATCTTTGTTTATCAATCCATTCACTTCGCGTCTCTTCCAACTCGCTTCACTTCTTCGTTCGGTGCTCTTTTTGGTTCTTCTCCCCTACCGATGTCACCTCGCGACGGCAGCATTCCCCAACCGCCACAGGTTCAGTACACTTATCACAAGGTTTTCTACAGTTATTGATAAATCTCAAAATCCAACCGAACACTTTAATCATTTTACTATAGTTTGATATATTATGCAGATGCCAGAGAAAAGGTGCGCCATTAGCTAGATCAATATTAACAATTTTAATCTTTTTTTCTTTCGACATCTATTTCACCAAGTTGATCAATAATTTCACTTGTTGGCTAGTTTTCGGGATTTTCTTTCAACCAAGCAGGTCCTTCCCACCATTTAGATTTAAGCAATTTGTAAGGGGAACATCCTAATGGTAGTAATAAATCCGCTGGGTTCATATTCCCTGGGACATGTTTCTACGAGTAGGTTTTCGTTAGAAGTCGAATTTCCTTAACTCTTTTAAACACAAAAACTGACCAGTTTCCTTGTTCTTTTATCCACCAAAGAGCAGTAGTGGAATCAAACCAAAATGTTATTTTTAAATTTGAAAAATTAAGTGCTTTCATTACAGAATTTACTAGCCTAACTCCAACATTACAAGCTATCAACTCTAGACGCGGTATACTAAGGGGTTTAAGAGGCGCTACCCTAGACTTTGCTCTAGCGAGTACTATATTTACCTTAGAATGAATTATTGATCGAACAAAGACGCATGCAGCATATGCTCTCCCAGCCGCATCCACAAAACATGTAATTCAGAAGAAATATTCACTTTAAGATGGCGAGGTATATTAACATTTTTCAAAACAGAACTATCTTTAAACCATGTAAAAATTCGTTTTTACAATTGGGAGGTAATTCATGGTCCCAAGAAATTTTCAATTTCCATAAATTCTGCAACAGTAGTTTAGGAAGCAATGTTGTCGGTGTTAACAAGCCAATGGGATCAAAAATCTTTTGCACAACTGATAAAATTAATCTTTTAGTTATTCTCACTTCACAGGTTAACGGTTCTAAATCTGCACAACGTTTCAGAACATCATAATCTAAATTCCATATTATTCCCAAAACTGAAGTATCTCCTGAATGCTTGCCAACATTTTTACAATCAACATTTCTTTCAAAAACGCGCAAGTTAAAAAATCCTTTATTCATAATACATTTTGCTTGTTCAATGAAATGTTCCAATTAACTAGTGTTATAAACTCCCCATACAAGATTGTCTACATAAAATGATCATTTCATTTTCCTGATCAATTTCTTTAAATTCTGTGGGACAATTTTCCAAAAGATGTATTAAGGATATGTTCAATAGATATGGACTAGAACAAACCCCAACACACAACTCGGCAATGCCTATAAATTTCTTGTCCCTCCGAATCCGGGAAAAAATCTAAGGAAATCCCTGTCTTTATGAGCAACGGATAGCATTAAAAATGCCTTTTCTATATCGGCACTAATTCCGATTGGAAACATTCTGAAACGATCAAGAATATCAGTAATCATTTCTAGGAAATTGATCCCCTTATGCAGACATTCATTCAAAGAGAGTTTCCCTCTCTGAGAAGCAGAAGCATCAAAAACGGGTTGAACTTTTCTTGTCTGGCAATTTACTTTTATTACTGGCCTATGGGGTAGATAATGACACTTATTATTTAATTCTATTTCAGGCACGCGAGCAATTATATTCATAGATTCCCATTCCCTGAAGACGTTTTGATAATTATCAAAAAAATTACCACATTTTAATTTGTTAATCATTATTTCATGCCTTTTCCAAGCTAATTCCTTATTATCACATAAATTCATTAAATTACTTTTCCATGGAAGCTCTACTTCATATCTCCCTTCGGGGATAATTCTCATCCCCCCCCTAAAATCAGATAAGTCTTCTCATTCCTTAACAGTTTCTGCGGGGTCAGTTATTCTTAAAACTTCTAGCTCCCACAGATTTTGCAAGGGGATATTTCCCACGTGCATTAACAATGTTGTAAATTTATCCTTTCCACAAAATTTCGTTTTCCAAATACCGTCCAGCCCAATTTACTTTCAACAGCTGTTAAGCCAGAATGCAAGGTGAGTACATTTCCTGTCAATAGTCTTCCCATAACATCGGCCCCTATTAAAAGATCTATTTCCGCTCCTTCACAAGAAGAATTAGTTAAATGTATCTTCTTCCCTCTTAGCTCCTTCAGAATATTTTGATCGTTTATCTTAGGGACTAAACCACAAATCTTTCTTTCGGAAAGCACCTCAAAGTTGCACGTGTACATTCCCCGCAGTTCGCTAACCTCAACAGAAAACACCCGGTGTGGTTTAGGGTCAGTTTGGTTTCCCCCGAAAAGCGCGTATGGCATACGGTTTCCGTTCTAAGGGGTTGAACCGCCGACTGATTTACGAGTCTTTCGCTTATGTAACTGCTCTGACTACCAGAGTCAATAAGAGCTCGGGCCCTTTTTTCACCCCCTGAAACTTGACAACAACACACAGAGTTTGTTAAAACACCGCGCCGCTTCTGCCCCCCCAAGCAGCTTGTTAGGAAAGCTCGCTCTCCCCGTTCGTCCCCTCCACCTTCTCCTACCCCTCCTTCCGCGACTTCTGTTGAAGACGCGCGTTTGGAAGGAGAAGAGGAAGAAATGGATTCTTCGCAACCAGCTGAGTTGCAGAATCAGGTAGTGGAGCCCGAGGTGATTAAAAAGCCCCGCATCCCACCGTTTTTCGTATCTCCAAAGGGAGATTGGAGGCAACTAGTGGCTCTTGCCAAATTAATTGCCCCTTCATTTCAATCCCAGATGTCGGGCCGTTTCCTGAAGGTGACTGTAGGAGACGAGCTCGAATACAGGAGCCTCAGCCACTGGCTCGAACAGACTGGGGTTGAATTTAAGAGCTTCATGCTCAAAAAAGATCGACCGATTAAGGTCGTCATTCGCGGGCTTCCCTCCAACACGGAGCCCGACGATATTAAATCCGAAATCGAGGCGGAGGGCTTCAAAGTTGCGAAAATTTCGCAAATGAAGAACTACCGCTCGAAAGCCCCCATGCCTCTCTTCTACCTTCAGATCGAGAACGGTGCGGAGGCACATAAAATCTACGACTTCACCGAATTATTCGGGACCCGAATTGAGGTGAAGCCGTTCGAACGGGGAAATAAGGTCAACCAGTGTTGGCGGTGTCAAGGGTGGTTTCACTCTTCGGAGGTGTGCCACCTCCCGCCACGCTGTGTGAAATGTGCAGGGCCACATTCGGCCAAGGACTGCACACTTGATTTTAATGACCAAATGAAGTGCGCCAATTGTTCGGGTGCGCATGCGGCAAATTGGAGTCGCTGCCCTAAGCACCCAAACAACGCTAAGAAAAAAAACCAAACCAAAAATAAAAATAAAAACGGCCCTAATAAGCCGAAAAACGCTCCCCCTAAAAAAGCTACACCTCAGGCCCCACGCCCTGATATTTCCAAGGCGAGAAAAGTCTCGCCTAATTTGGACTACTCTAAAGTAGTCCAAAACCAAATTCCCAGGGAGCATGTTAGCCCCCCAACTACTTCTACTGCCCTCCCTACACCGGCCCCTAGAAAAGATGCCAGTGTAAACGCCGGTCTTCTAAAAGACCTGCTTGTCATTATCGAGGATACTCCTTGTATTGACAAACAGATCTTCTGCAGGGCGTTTAAAAACTCCCTTCCCGCGCTCCGCTCGGCATCTGCGGACGTGGATAAATCGTATTATATCTTCGAAGCTTACTGCAAGCTTCGCTCCCTCCCGGCCTAATTTTCCCAGTTCACGTGAAAAAATCTCTTAAGATTGGATTTTGGAATGCAAATTCTTTGCGTAACAAAATCCACGAAGTCCGTGAATTTGTTAACGAGCAAAACTTTGATTTGTTTTTGGTCAGGAAACCTGGCTTGAGCCAGGTATTGACCCCCAGATCGCAAACTATCGTCTATTCAAAGACGATAGGATTGAATTCCCCATACCGTAACGCGAGGCGGCACGGCCATTTATTGTAAAAACGAGATCGTGCACAACAGGGTTCCTCTTCCTGCAACGCCGGGAATTGACGCCACTGCTGTGCAAATTAAAATTAAAAATGCCCCTCCCTGAATATTATATCGGCGTACATTCGAAAAAGTGCACAAAGCCGATTCCCTTCAGAGGATTTTAAAAAATTTTCAATTCTGGAAGTAACTGTATCATTGCTGGTGATTTTAATGCTTCTCATGTGGATTGGCACAATGTCAAGAACACCCGATATGGCATCTCGCTGCGTAACCTAGTTAGCAACCTTAGGGGAGCGAAACTGGTCGCACCGCAGACTGCCACACACCTCCAACCGCGCCAGCGGTTCGGAAGCGTTATCGACTTGGCGGTGTTCAAACACATCCCCTACAATCATAGTGTCAGAGTTCTTAGCGATCTCAGCTCTGATCACTACCCCGTTATTCTGGAAATTAATTTAAACACTTCTTTAATTAAAAATCCAGAGCAGCTCTCTACCAATTGGAGCAATTTTAAATTCGTTCTCAGTAAAAAACCCCTCCCCTCTACCGACCTCACCAGCAATGAAAATATTGAGCTAGCTATCAGCGAACTCAATCAAAATTTCTCCGAAGCTTTCGTTGAGGCTTCAAAACCAAAATTTAAAAATGCTCCAAAAATCCTCTCCCCGAGATTAAATCCAAAATTTATCAACGCAACAGGTTACGGAAATTTTGGCAAAGATCTAGGTGCCCTAGCATTTATTCTGAATTCCGTACCCTCAGTCGTGAAATAGCGAAAGATATTAAATCGCATTCCCAAGCTCAGTGGGAAAACACATTGAGGCTTTATCGCCCGAAGACAACACTCTTTGGAGAAATTCCTCTCTCTTACGCAAGCCTTTTCGTTCCATTCCCCCTTGAAAGGGGCTCTAGGCAGTACCGCGATAACCCCTATTGAAAAGGCGGAGGTTATCGCTGACAGTTTGCAAGAACAATTTGAACCTAATCACGTCGCTGATCGAGAAGTTTTCGATCAACGCATACACGAGGAAGTTGCAAACTTCCTAGCTACTCCCCACGTTCAAGAAATTGAACCTACCACGCCAACGGAAGTCTTAACTTACGTACAGAGAATCAAGCCTAAAAAATCCCCGGACTTGATCAAATTTCAAATCGTATGCTTAAAAATCTTCCCCTTAAATTTCTATTATTCATTACCTTTCTGATTAATCAGCTATTTAAAAATAACTACTTTCCAGATTCCTGGAAAACTGCCGTGGTTATCCCCATCCTAAAACCGGACAAAAATCCGGAATTAGCGCAAAATTATCGTCCAATCTCATTACTTTCTTGTTTGAGCAAAGTATACGAATTTGTGCTTATGCAACGCCTGAATCAACACTGCGCTGCTGTTAATTTTATTATCCCCCAGCAGTGCGGTTTTCGACCCAAGTGCTCGACAGTTCATCAACTGCTCAGAGTAACGGAGTTGATTCATAGTGGCTTCGCCAAGCACGAGGCCACGGGTATACTTTTTCTGGACATAGCCAAAGCCTTTGATAAAATTTGGCATGATGGCTTATTAATCAAGCTCATACGACTTGATTTTCCGGCTCCCCTGATCAAGTCCATTCACAGCTTTCTTTCACATCGATCATTTAGAGTGAGAGTTGACAGGATTCTCTCCTCCCCTCGACCAATCAGAAGCGGCCTTCCGCAAGGAAGTTTAAGTTCGCCTCTGCTTTTCACTCTGTACGTAAATGACATCCCGCAAACTGATTCATCGCATTTAGCAATGTTTGCTGATGATACTGCCGTTATTTCGCAGAATAAGAGATTTTCCGTGGTAATCTCTAATCTGCAACACTACGTTTCTTCGCTAGAGCTCTGGTTAAACGACTGGAAAATAAAAGTAAACGCATCTAAAAGTGCCTGCCTCATGTTTACGAGGAGATCCCGACTCCCCGTCGGACTTACCCCCGTAACTATTTTTGGCCAGCCCGTCCCCTGGGTAAATGTTGCAAAATACCTAGGGTTGTTTTTAGACGCTAAATTAACTTTTGCGTATCATATCGAACAGACGCGCAAAAAAGCGCTCGCTGTTCATGCCATGCTTAAAAGGCTTATCTCCAGAAGGAGCAAACTTGCGATCCGGCACAAAGTTTTGCTCTACAAATCCATCATTCGACCGGTCATGTGCTACGGATCACAAATTTTTGGATCCGCCGGCATGTGTCATCTTAAGAAATTACACACGCTGACAAACTCATTTTTGAGACAAATTGTTAATGCTCCCTGGTTCATACGCAATGAAGTCATCTATCGTGATTTAAAAATTAAGCCGTTTTTACCTCACATAAAGGACCTTTCTAAAAGGTTCTTCGATAAACTTCCTTCCGTTCCCAATGAACTAATTACCAACCAGCCTGCATATGATCCCGCAGTGCCATCGTCTCAAAAGCGCCCCAGAGCGCTTCTCGAGCACGAATTTATTAACTTCCCCAAGCCAAAAGGCTTAGGGTTCAAATTTAACTTTTGTTCATTGGGAACTTATTTTAAATTAAAATTATTTTATTTTAAACTTAAGCTTCCTATTTTAAAGTTTATTACTCTCATATTAACTAGTAATTCCTAGCTCCGCGCCGAGAGTCGCGGAAGCAGCGATCACCGCGGTCAGAATCCGGGAGGGTGACCTCCTTGGATTCAATTGTGCGGTGTCGCGCTTCAGCTTTCCTTTTCGGCCACCAGATGGAGGCACGATTCTATGCTATCTAGAACTCTTTTTTTAAAATTTGCTTCACGTCCAGCAATCATTAATTAAATCGTTCCTTCGAACGACCGCTAATATTTTTGAGAACTGGACATTTCACATCTATGCTATCAATTATTTATCATGATTATATCACATATATGACTTCATTGCGTTTTATAAATCCTTATACCGCGTCTAGTCCTATATTCTCTTATTTTTTGGTCCGTTCCCCCCCCCTTTTATTCATTTTATGGCAATGTGCAAGTAGGTTCATTTAAATTTTTCAAAATTTGTTAGTTCCCTTTTATTTTTATGGAATCTGGATTTTATTTTAATCTCAAGATCTCCTTGTTCCGGGTCGTTTATTTCCGGATCGACCCAATCTGTTTTCCACGCCCACTTTCTGCGTTGATCGGTCTCGACCAATCATATTGCAGCTTGCAGGGCAATTCTTTCATCAGTGAGCGGACTTCGTCCGCTACTGTTTTTTCCAGCAGGATTTGTCCTGCCCATCTTTTGTTTCTTTTTATTTACTCTTATGTCACTTTCATTTAATTCAGCTCTTTTTTTTATTAATTCTGATGAGGAGGTACGTCCCGTTTCCGGGACAGGAACTCCGTAATTTCCATGCCACTTGCCACTTGCCACTTGCGCCGCTTCTGCCACAATTAGAGAGGGAATCCTCAGATCTAACACTTTCTTTTTCTAATTTAGAACACATTATTTCAAAATGAAAATTATTACATTGAGTACAATTTACATTATCTTTTAAATCACAAAATTTACTTAAATGTCAAACCTTTTTCATACAGGTAAAACATGCACCTTTTTTTTAACAATATTCTTTGTTTATCATTTAAGGACATTTTCTTCGCAGAAAAGCATTTTCCACTCGGATGTTTCTTATCACAAAAAATATAAAGAGGTTGCTTACCTGAATCCAGGCTTACTAAAGCCGAGGTGGTTGCTAGCTTACTCTGTATTACACATTCAACGGGAGCATTGTTCTTTCAGAAATTATCTTGAGGTCCCCCCAAATCCAGTTCGGGTGAGTTACACCATCTCCTCTCCTTGCCCCTCTTTGCGAAGAAAATTAATCAAATGTTCTAATTAGCAAGTGTTCTGTGTCGATTCATGGTTTCGGCTTCTTTCTCAGGCTAGTAGTGTTTCTTCGGGAAGGCAACTTTTGACTAACGGGATCAGGAAAT
This sequence comes from Trichonephila clavipes, assembly GCA_019973935.1. Taxonomy (NCBI): domain Eukaryota; kingdom Metazoa; phylum Arthropoda; class Arachnida; order Araneae; family Nephilidae; genus Trichonephila; species Trichonephila clavipes. Next base: position 497,336 of record BMAU01018466.1, on the reverse strand, counting down.
CTCCATACTTCTCTTGAGTTCTTCCCAAGCTCTCTAAAAAGCACTTAGTTTTCCTTCTAATTCATCATACAGATATGTCAGGTCTGTCTTGAACTGTCCTTTTACTGCATTTTTCATTACAAGTCCTAGAAGGTCTCTCACATTAATTTGAACCAGCAAATCGTCGCGTCCAAACCGCTCTTTCAACTGCTCTATGGCTTACGAATAATTAGCCGCAGTCGCCAGAAAACTAAGGACCAATTTTTCAGCTTTAGAGTGAGGTTCAACAGATTGTAGTAAATACTGCATCTTGTCTTCCTCCGCAATTGGACTGTCATTATGTATTTTCTTGAACTGGCTCTAAACAGTTTTCCAGATATCTGTCTCGATACGTTTCAGTTTCTTCGAAATCTTCAGAGAATAACTGTTCGCCATTTTCCTCTTTCAGTAATTCCTCCGATAGTAGTAATCGGCAGTTGTCCAATCTCTGGAACTTATCATCTATTTGAGTTCTTAATACTGAGAGTTCCTTTCTATCCGCAGTTTCTTTGTTCAATTCACTTTCAATTTTTTTAAAATTAAGGGTGAAGGCTTGCCTAAGGCCTTTCCTCTTCACTTTCAGTTCACTCAGAGCCATTTCTAATTCAGGTAAATTCTAATAAATTTAAAAGTTCAGTTCTTCTCTAAAGCATCCGTCCTGTCATGGACGCCAAAATGTTACGGTTGAGTGTAACATATATTCAAGTTCGAATTCAAAAGTGTGAACTGCATCTACCCGATGCTGGGTGCTGTTGGTTTCTTAAAAGAGTTCCAGAGAGATCCGTTAAAAATGCTTTATTTACACTGCAAGGCAGTAGAGCAATGACCTCATTCTATGCCTACTAAGTTCGGAGTGCCAGAAAAAGGGCATTACATCATAGGGGTGGGGACGTGACGTCACTCCACCGCAGAGCCATTCAAAGCAGGGCTATTTTCTCAACAATAGTAGTCTATTGATCAATATCAGGGATTCGAGGTTGGCGTGAGTGAGTGAATATTTACATCGCCCTGTTTAGCTACACGAGGGCTTTTGTCGACGGACCTCGTAATTTTGAACCATGGTCAAGTGACGAGATCGACACCTGAGCTCTAGCACTTCCTTCTCCTAACTTTCACTCCACACCAACAGGGGGTCATTTGAGCCTCGACATATTTAACGTGCATCGGCCCCCTCTGTACGGCGGGTCTTCAGCGGTACAAGGCTCGAACTCATGACACGCCAGCCAGTCACGAGTCTATTACCTTGACCACTAGGCGTGGGTGGCGTGTCATGAGTTTGATCCTTGTGCTGTTGAAGACCAGGAGTGTAGCTAAGTATCCAAAGGCCCTGGTGCAAAAAGAGGTCCTATCTAAGTTGAGTTTTATATAGTAAAAATGTATAAATATTTTAATATATGACGCTCATCAGCTCTTCGTCGTGTTCTGCAGAACATAGGAAAGCAGAGCTACATACTACCTACATGTATGTGTATGAGTTTTCTTGTGTGAGCTCTAGTGACCTCCCAGGTTCGATTTCACACCACGATAGATCTCTTTTAGAACAACCGTGAAGAGTTTAAGAACTGCCGGAACTGTAAGACGAGTAGTAACGTAATAGTAATAGAAAATTGAACAAAAACGCGAACACGATTTCAAATAATAACATAGGTATTAGGAAATAAAACGATGTAGATAAATAATTAAAGGTTTATTATATGTGAAGGTTGGACTTATATATATATGTATATATACCTATTAACAACATATTATCAATTTGGTTTGTAATCAGTGCCGATTTAAAGCTGTCTTCGGTAAAAGTAAGAGAGCTTGTACTAATCGCGAAGCACATTTTCAGACAGAAAAAAATGCCTCAAATTCTATGGAAATTTGCAATATTATAACACATACCTTTGTTAACAATACAGTGTTTTTATAAATGCCACAATATTCCATGAATACTTTCTTTTTTGTTTTAATACGTGAAGCATAGCCCATTTAACATTACGGTATAGGAGAAAAAACGCGCAACACATTTTATACCAGAAAAAATGAATGGACTCGGTTAAAAACGGGAAGTATGACAAAAAATTCTGCTCTCTAAAGGATAGTGAAGCTAGAATATCATATTACTGTTTCATTTCTTTTATATCTGGAAAAATGTTCCAAATTCTTATCCTATTCTTTAACATTAACCGAAGACAGCCTTAAGCTTATTTCGGACCCTGGGCACAAAATATCTACAGACCCCTTTGGCACTGGAGGATCGAAATTTATAACCAGGAAATGTGGTTAAGCCCAGGCCCGCTTTTCCGCTAAGGCACTCTAGGCACATGCCTAGGGTGCAAGAGATTTGAGGGTGCAAAATATTGGAGGAAGAAAAAAAAATAAAATTACAGAGAGAATGTACAACCACCTTGTATTAAAAAACCAATTATTCTCTTTTATTTTTATATCTAAATTATCAAATCTTCATTTCGTTAACGGCCAAATTATTATGTAAATCGCTTGGCTTTTCTTCCTCAAATCATTTTTTGTTTCATGTATATTGTTATTAAATTGTTCTCAAAACTCGAAATAAAATCTTTATTGCAGCGTTTCTCAAACTGTGGGATGCACCCCCTAGGAAGATGTGATAACTCTACTTGTGTGTGGGGGGAAGCGAGCATATCGCAAAAAATCGAAAATAAAAGATTTACAATAATTATCAATTTAATAAAATAATTTACAATTTAAAATAATTACAAAGAAAAATAATTCTTATATAAGAAAAAATGAAGTACACATTTACGCTGATATAATACGCACTACTTATAAATATATCAGTACTGCACAAAGTTTTTGATAATTTACTTATCAATATTCAATTAAAAACAAGTTTATTAATCACTAGTGACTCCCATCTGCTTGTCATATATAAAACTTAATATTTATCTTGATAATTAGTACCGTTTATAATTAAAGTCGTATTGTAGTGTAGGTTTATTATCAAGTACATATATAATTGCATTTAATACATTGTTATTATAAGAATTGGGGGGCGATGAAAATTATGACTGAAAATTGGGCCGCAAATATTGAAAGTTTGAAAAGCACTGGCGATCCCCGGTCAATAGAATCGCATTCACTTTACCTTATAAATTCTCTGAATTTTTCTTTATAAAAAATAATAAAAATAAATGCAATAAAATATTTTTAATTCAAATACTACTACTACTACAAAAAAATAGATTTCAGAAACAGAAAGATTAACGTTCATAATAAAGAAAGATGTTATTAAGGTATACATATTATAAGGAAGGAAATTAATGTTTATAACATGTGCTAATAATAGAAAGGCTGGTTAATATGTAATTTTTTTGCCTTAATTTTGTAGAATTATTCTTTGTTGAAAATTTCATTTATGTTTTATACAACTTAAACTCAAACTCAGCGGTGCAACAGCCCATGAGGGCTAGAGCCTACTCTGCTTATCCCAGTATACGTGACCGTTGGGCGCTGAGCAGATGTTTCGATCAGGTGGTCAATCTGAAGCGAGACTCCCAATGTTTAAGTCCCCAAGAAAGCTTGGTACTCATTTATCGACCCACTGTAGCAGGGATGAAAGGCTGAGTCGACTTTGATCAGCAACTTGATGCGACTTATATTTGCACAATTCATCATATTCTGAATATAATACTGTTTATGTGTGTGTTTTGTATCATACAAATTTTTAAAAATTCAAATTTATCTTAATCAGATTATTCTGTGGACATTTGGTTACTGAAATACACAAATTTGTGTTAAAATTATTCTTATTTTTTGAGAAATTTTTCTAAAATACCCTACCCATATCGTAAAGCATTTGAAATTTACTTCAGATCACAAAAAGCTATCTCAATTTTTCATAGCTGTAGTGTATTATTGGAAAAAAAATCAACTGATGTACAACAATTGTTCAGTTAAAATTTAGTACCAGTTACACAAAATAAGAGAGCAAAAACAAATGCTTTTACGACGCTTTAGTATAACAAAACTCTAATATTTAGCAACAATTTGGTTAAGTTTGACCTTAAATCTCCTCCGTTTGTACTGTCCAGTCAATTTTTTTCTTTGTTTGGAGATTAGCAATTACGATTAAACACATTTTTACTTGGAAAAGCAGTTAAAAACTTGCTCACGATATCCTATAATACGGGATAAGTAACAAGTATGTCTTTTTAAATGAACTTGCTGTATTAAATATAGAAATAGAAATTACAAAAAAATTTAATTTTTCTGAAATAATTAAAGCATTAGCAAAACCCAAATCCCGAACTAAATAAACAAGCTGTAGTAAAACTACTAGTTCGTGTTTGTATTTTTTTTTAACTTTACAAAACATTTAGGGTTTTAAATGGTTTCTTGCTCTCAGGCTTCTTTATAGAGAAGGTCAGCTCAGATTATTTTTAATGTTTTCTAAAGCGAAATGGCAGCATACTATGTATTTGAGTTGAGATATCCGACCAGAGTGAAAAGATTTTTTTCGGGTGTTAGATGTTAGGGCCATTAGAAAAAAAAGAAAAAATAAGTATTGAGGAAGAAGAAGGAATACTATATAAAACTGGATATTTTTAAGTTGTTTTTCTAATATTTACTTTATGTAAAAATACTTTTTAAATAATAATTTTTTGAAGAATGAAATTTTCGCGATGATTTGTGCACAAAAAAATAAGATGTCACTAAGGCAATTTAATAAAATTCAAGGAAATTTGTAATGTTACGAGCCTCTTAGAGTGTAACAAAGCACAGGTTTTAAGATAGTTGCACTTAATCACATTTTACAGCCATTTCTAACATAGAACATTAAGTAATTTTGACAAAAAATTATTAACGTCAATTTGAATGTTTATAAAATAACTATTTATTGAAATATTTTTTTACCCTGAGGTTTGCGACTCTTCAGATAGTTCAAGAGGTATATTATTGAAACTAAAATTACATTATGTCGAGTCAGTGACGGACACAGGATTTTTTCAAGGGGAATTGATTATAATGATATCATTAATGATTTTATAGTGATGAAAGCTCAAAGAAAACCGTTTGTTGTGAAAGCACCAAAGAGCGAAGGGGTGGTTGACCCGAAGAGTGGTGAGCGCCGGCTAGTTTCTCTTCTTTTTGAGTGGCAGCAGGGGGAGGAAAGGCGCTCCGAAAGGGGATTCCTCTAGATGCGTTTGGAGGAAGCGGACGGCTATGAGCGTGCGCGATAATATTTAACCTTTTTTATATGCATCCTTGTAAATACTTAATAAATGTTTTATTTAAATTGAGAAACACTCGTAGCCACATCATTTATTTCGCACTTAGTTTAGAGATTTTTAAATAAGTTGTGAGAATTGAACATTTTCTGGCGCCCCCGGGTGGGCTACGAGTGTTAGAAAAACATTTTTGAATATAAGAAAGTGAAACATGGATGCTTTAAAATTGAGACGCACGCCGTTGAGGACAGCCTTCACGAAGGCTGTAAATCATCTTCAGGAAATTATTGAAAACGATCCTGTTGATAAGAATGCCGTAGAAACGGCTTTTGAAATGCTTGATGCAAAATCCGTTAAGCTGAAAAAATCGACGAGGACATTTTAGAATTAATGATCGAGACAAACTGTACGCAAGAAGCGTACAATATTGAATTTGAAGCCATCGAAGGATATACTGAAAAGATGATTGCCTGGCAAGTCCGTGTGAAAAATATCATGAAAACAGATGCTTTGGGACAGAAGGACAACCACAGCCTGGTCACATCTTCGTCTTCATCTCTGCGTCTTCCTAAGATTCAGTTCCAGCAGTTTTCTGGAGAATTGACGGATTGGCTGCGATTCCACAACCAGTTCAAGAGAATTCCTGAAGATGAGAGCATTGATGATGGAGACAAGTTCCAGTACCTTATCCAGGCAACAACTCCAAAATCCCGGGCCAGGGATATAGTTGAAAGTTTTCCGGCGACACCTGAAAACTACAGAAAGGCTTTTTGAATACTTGAGAATGCGGTTCGGACAAGAGGATGTCTTGATTCAAGTTTATGTCAGAGAACTATTAAAACTGGTTCTACAGAACGCAGAAGTCAATAAAGTCAATTTGTCTTCGCTGTATGACAAGATTGAGGCCCAGCTACGCGCCTTAGAGTCCTTGGGAGTCACCAAAGAGAAATATGCTGCCATGCTGTTCCCGCTGGTGGAATCCTGTCTTCCCGCAGAAATTCTGCGCGCCTGGGAGAGATACGTAGGCTATTCATCAGATGAATCAGGTAAGAAAGACCTTGATTCTCTTTTGAAATTTTTATCGATAGAAGTATCGAGTGAAGACAGAATAAAACTTGCTAGGAATAGTTTTGATTCTAAGAAATCTAATTATAAGAACAAATTAGGAAATCTTTCCACTACTGCAACTGCTGCAGATTTATTTAATAGTAACTTTAAAAATAGGAAAGACTTTAAATTTAAGAATAATAATAATAATTGTATATTTTGTGAAAAAACGCATGCCTCTGAAAATTGTTGTGAAGCAGCTTCTATGTTATATGAAGTTAAGAAGAATGCTGTAATTAAGAGAGGCGTGTGTTATATTTGTTTAAAAAAGGGTCACATGTCACATTCATGTAGATCAGATGTTAAATGTATAATATGTAATAAACGGCATTATGCTGTATTATGCTCTAAATTGCCTTTGAGATCAGGTTTGGAAACCGAAAGTGCAAGTATTGAGAATAGCACGCCTGCTAGTTCATCTAGCTCTAATGTTTTGGCTAATCAAGCTTGCACTTCTGAAGTTCTCTTACAGACTCTTGTGGTTATGTTGAAAAACGGAAACCATAAGAGTTTAGTAAGAGCTTTAATTGACACCGGATCTCAAAAATCTTATATTTTAAAATCCACTGCTGAAAATTTAGGATTTAAATATGAAGAAGAAGAGTTTGTTCATTCTTTATTTGATGGTTCAAAAACAAAAATGTATGGGCATAAATGTTATAATATTTGTTTAACTGATATCGATAATTATTATACTTGTAATCTAAATGTGTATGACCAAGAAATTATATGCAATAATGTTCCGAGTATCAGACATGGTCCTTGAATAAATGAATTAAAAAATAGAAAAATTAATTTGTCAGATAGCGGTCATAAATTGGGAGGAAAAATAGAAATATTATTAGGAGCAGATGTAGCTGGAAAACTACTGACTGGAACTATGTTCTATTTAAAATCTGGCCCGGTAGCAATAAAAACTAAATTAGGGTAGACGCTTATGGGAAAAACCTATAGAAATGAAACTAAATTTGATAAAAATCATTTTATGAATGTTACTTCTATGTTTGTAAATGATATGTGTATTTCCGATTTGTGGAAGCTCGATTCTCTTGGTATTACAGATCCCGTAGAAACTAAGACAAAACTAAAAATACAAAAAAGAGATACTAAATCATTTTCAAAAAACCATAAGTGTAGATATTAGTGGTCGATATGAGGTAGCTTTGCCTTGGGTTATGGATAATAAACTTTTATCCTCTAATAGGAAATTAGCTGAAAATAGACTTGAAAGTACTAAAAGGAAATTAATTGCAACGGGTAAATTTGAGGAATACCAAGATGTTTTAGATCTTTGGTTATCAGGAAAAATAATTGAAGAAGTTAATGATGACAAAGAAAATTTTGTTCATTATCTCCCGCATAGGCCCGTTATTAAAGAAAACAGTACAAGTAAAATAAGACCTGTTTTTGACGCGTCCGCGCGAACAAAGGGCTCACCTTCTCTAAATGATTGTCTGGAGAAAGGCCCCAACTTTATTGAAGTCATACCGACTATACTTAATCGTTTTCGAAAATATAAGATTGGGGTTATTTCGGACATTGAAAAGCTTTCTTACAGATAGAAGTAAGGGAGCAAGATAGAGATTTTTTGAGATTTATGTGGTATGATAGAGAAAATAGGGACCACATTAAAATCTATCGTCACCGTCGTGTAGTTTTTGGAGTGACATCCAGTCCTTTTTTACTGGGTGCTACATTAAATCACCATTTAGATATAATGCTCATGGAAACTTTGATAATGTAGCTAAAATTTTGAGAAAATCATTTTATGTTGACAACTGTGTAACTAGTTTTGAGACCGAAGAACAGTTGCAAAAATTTAAAGTTGAATGTAAAATATTATTATCTTCAGCACATTTTAATTTAAGAGGCTGGCAGTCAAACGTTTTATTAAATCCTGAAAAATTTTCAGAGTTGGAAAGCCAACCTGATAACTTTGAGACTATGGTTTTAGGATTAATTTGGAACCTCAAAGATGATTGTTTATCATGTAATATTAACTGTCAGAAAAATGAAGGTAAGGCTATAATGAAAAGATCATTGTTATCCATAGCTAATCATATATTTGATCCGATCGGTTTTACGGCTCCTGTGACTTTAAAACCAAAATTAATTTTACAGGAAATTTGGAAATTAAAATTAAAATGGGATGAAAATCTCCCAAAAGATATTTTAAATCAAGTTAAAAAGTGGTTAGAGCAACTCCCTATACTTGCAGGTATTAAAATACCTTGATGTTTGAATTTGAGCTCTAATGGAATTAAACGGCTAACATTGCATGTGTTTTGTGACGCTAGTAAAAAGGCGTATGCCGCTTGCGTATTTTTGAGGGTAGAATATGAAGAACGTTTTTGTGAAACTGATACAGGCAAAAGCGAGGGTAGCTCCTTTGAAAGATATTAGTATCCCCGTTTGGAATTATTAGCATGTGTTTTGGGAACCCGACTTGCGGCTTCTGTTAAAAACGACTTAAACTTGCCAGATGTGCGTATTTATTATTTGACAGATTCCATGACAGCGTTAGCATGGATACAACGTACTAGAGATTGGGGCGTGTTTGTTTCTAACAGGGTGAAAGAAATTCGAAACCTTTCCGATGTTAGTAGCTGGGAACACGTGCCTTCGGAAAAGAATTTCGCGGACATTCTTTCTCGGGGTTGTAACGCTCAACAGCTTGTTTACTTAAGATGGTGGGAGGGGTTGGCCCTCCTGGTTATCCGAAAGCGCGGTTCAATGCCCAAGATCAAAACAAGTCCCCGATGAAGAGGCGATAAATTTAGAGTTAAGGAAATCTGTTTTGGTTAATACCGCTAAGAGAATTGAGGAGTTTAACTGGCACTACAAGTATTTTTCATCCTACATAAAAGTTGTTCGCATGATTGCTTGGATATTTCGTTTCTTTAAAAATGCCAAGATAATCGATGTTTGTAATACTTCGGAAATAACATTTTCTGAATTTGATCATGCGGAAAAAACTGTAATTAAATTAATACAAATTTTGAGAAAAATGTTAGGGAGAGCTTCGTTATATTACGAAGAGTTAAACACAGTATTATGTGAATGTGAACATGTGATCAATTCTAGACCCTTAACGGTGGGAGAAGTAGTTGTGGTGGAAAATAGTTTGAAGAATCGAAATCTGTGGTTTCTTGCTAGAGTAATTCAACTGATTCCTGGAAAAGTTGGACATGTTAGAGTCGCTCGAGTCAAAACTGAGACTGGGGAACTGGTCAGACCTGTGCAAAGACTTAACAATCTAGAACTGCAAGAACCAGAGATTACGTTACCAAAAGATCTGACTGATTCTGTCATTCGCACGAGGAGAGGCAGAAAAACAATTTCTCCTAAGCGTTTGACATATGCCTAAAATGTATTATGTAAAAGTTTTGTTTACTGTACATTTTGCTTTATTTTAACACCAGCATTCTGTACCAATATTGTTAATATTACGGTTGTATTTTATATGTTGTGTTTGAGTTTTTTTTACAGCAGGAAAACTCAAAGGTGGGAGAATGTTGTGAAAGCACCAAAGAGCGAAGGGGTGGTTGACCCGAAGAGTGGTGAGCGCCGGCTAGTTTCTCTTCTTTTTGAGTGGCAGCAGGGGGAGGAAAGGCGCTCCGAAAGGGGATTCCTCTAGATGCGTTTGGAGGAAGCGGACGGCTATGAGCGTGCGCGATAATATTTAACCTTTTTTATATGCATCCTTGTAAATACTTAATAAATGTTTTATTTAAATTGAGAAACACTCGTAGCCACATCATTTATTTCGCACTTAGTTTAGAGATTTTTAAATAAGTTGTGAGAATTGAACACCGTTGCTGTACTAGTAAAGGGTGTTTTTTTGAGAGGTGTATAGAACTTTAAATTGCAATAAAACAACGATGTATTATTCGATTGACATGATTTTTTTTATTCGAAAGATAATCTTGTGGCATTACAATTTAAATATGAGTTCTGGCATAGGACTGTCATGGCTGGCTCGGATGTAGTCCAATCTGGACGTCCAATTTTCGATGACTTTTTCCAACATTTGTGGCCGTATATCGGCAATAACACGGCGAATGTTGTCTTCCAAATGGTCAAGCGTTTGTGGCTTATTCGCATAGACCAATGACTTTACATAGCCCCACAGAAAATAGTCTAGCGGTGTTAAATCACAAGATCTTGGAGGCCAATTTACAGGTCCAAAACGTCAAATTAGGCGGTCACCAAAAGTGTCTTTCAATAAATCGATTGTGGCACGAGCTGTGTGACATGTTGCGCCGTCTTGTTGGAAACACAGCTCCTGGACATCATGATTTTTCAATTCAGGAATGAAAAAGTTAGTTATCATGGCTCTATACCGATCACCATTGACTGTAACGTTGTGGCCTTCATCGTTTTTAAGAAGGATTCCACCAGCCCATAAAGCGCACCAAACAGTCAGTTTTTCTGAATGTAACGGTGTTTCGACATACACTTGTGGATTAGCTTCACTCCAAATGCGGCAGTTTTGTTTGTTGACATAGCCATTCAACCAGAAGTGCGCTTCATAGTTAAACAAAATTCGCTTATGAAAATCGGGAACAACGGCAATTATTTTCGAAATAAAATTGCACAATTTGAAAGCGTTGTTCAGGCGTGAGTCTATTCATGATGAATTGCCTACCAAACTGAGAATAAATCACTTGACAGCTGTTAAATCGGTCGCCATCTTGGAAAGTAATGCCAACTTAAACTTCTATACCTGAAAAAAAAACACTCTATACAATGACCGTGGCTCAACTGTCAGGATGTCTAAAAGAAAAGGTAGTAAGATAATTAACAAGTTGAATGATAAACAAGTCAAAAAGGTGATAATTAATAAGTTCATACAATTATGTATACTCTATACTGCAATCTGATTTTATTTTTTTAATTTACTGTACTATTTACAAAAGGATGGGCGGGGGGGGAGTTCCTCCGTGATACCGTAAGGTAAGGAATGAACAAAAGTGGCCAAACCATGTCACTCTCTTTCCCTGAGGCTCCCTTCACACCAAACGATTCCGAGTCTGTAGCGACCTTTCCAATTCACTGCGATTCTGAATGAACAGAGATTTGCCTTCACGCCGCCACGGTTCAATCATTCTTCCATCAGTTACTGTCGAACATGGATGCTGTTTTTAATGCTTTAAGACGATTAACGTTTCAAGCTATTAATTTCACAACAGCAGTGGCGCACACAAGGAGGGGGGGGGGTCCTGGGGTCCGGACCCCCTCCCCCCTCAAAGCCCTTGACTCTTTCCCCGATTGATTATAATTCTAAGTACAGAGTGTTTTTTTTCCAGGTATAGAAGTTTAAGTTGGCATTACTTTCCAAGAGGGCGACCGATTTAACAGCTGTCAAGTGATTTATTCTCAGTTTGGTTTGGCAATTCATCATGAATAGACTCACGCCTGAACAACGCTTTCAAATTGTGCAATTTTATTTCGAAAATAATTGCCGTTGTTCCCGATTTTCATAAGCGAATTTTGTTTAACTATGAAGCGCACTTCTGGTTGAATGGCTATGTCAACAAACAAAACTGCCGCATTTGGAGTGAAGCTAATCCACAAGTGTATGTCGAAACACCGTTACATCCAGAAAAACTGACTGTTTGGTGCGCTTTATGGGCTGGTGGAATCCTTCTTCAAAAACGATGAAGGCCACAACGTTACAGTCAATGGTGATCGGTACAGAGCCATGATTACTAACTTTTTCATTCCTGAATTGAACAATCATGATGTCCAGGAGCTGTGGTTCCAACAAGACGGCACAACATGTCACACAGCTTGTGCCACAATCGATTTATTGAAAGACACGTTTGGGGATCGCCTAATTTCACGTTTTGGACCTGTGAATTGGCCTCCAAGATCTTGTGATTTAACACCGCTAGACTATTTTCTGTGGGGCTATGTAAAGTCATTGGTCTATGCGAATAAGCCACAAACGCTTGACCATTTGGAAGACAACATTCGCCGTGTTATTGCCGATATACGGCCACAAATGTTGGAAAAAGTCATCGAAAATTGGACGTCCAGATTGGACTACATCCGAGCCAGCCGTGGCAGTCCTATGCCAGAAATCATATTTAAAATGTAATGCCACAAGATTATCTTTCGAATAAAAAAAATTCATGTCAATCGACTAATACATTGTTGTTTTATTGCAATTTAAAGTTCTATACCTCTCAAAAAACACCCTTTACATAGTACGTAAAATTTAATTAAGTATTTGTTAATAATGAATAATTTTATTAATTAATGCTAATTATTTAATCAATAATTAGTTTTTTACTGTGTTTTGTTCCCGAAAATCGACAAAATCAAAAGGAGCATGATACAAGAATGGTGAACTTTCGATCCCGGACCCCCCTTGAAAAATTCCTGTGTGCGCCACTGAAAACAGCATTCTTATTCATTTATTTTCAAATTGAAATACATAAAACAAAAATATAAGAACGATTTTATTTTATTTTTATATTTTGCTTGTTAATATCAAGTGTAATTATAGTCTGAAAAGTAGTAACAAATAATAAATATGTGTTGTACCTATATTATAATGCAAGTAGCTGGTAATGCGACGCTAAAGTTGGTTCATTTAATTTCTATGACTTTTAAACCCAGTTTCTTAATTTAACATCGCATCATAACTTAAGTTAAAATTAATTCTAAATAATAAATTAATGAAACTCATACTGATCGTATAGTGGTAAAAAATTATATTTATTGATTAACATATTGGAAACAACGTAAAAATTTACAAGGGTGGTACTTATCTGAGAGGGAAGGAGTGGAGAAAAGGGTGACCCCGGGCAGCGAGTTCGCTTCCCGTTGACGACGATGTGACAGGTACTGGTGCTTTTTCTTTTATATTGACATGAATTTTTTCTCTCATATATGTATTTACACGAAAGTCGATTGGTTAAAAGTTTTATTTAATTTTCCGAGATTATGAATTTTCTTTTACCCTGCACGAGTGCTTGAATCCAGTTGTTTTAGTTAGAATTTAATTGTTTCAGTTGCAATTAAATCTCGTTAGAAATTTTGTTTTAATTTTTTTAAACATGCCACGTACGCGACAATCCGACCCTCTTTTGACGCAGACGGCGTCTGAAAAATTTAATCTAATTGATTTGATCCCAATGTATGACGGAGGTGAATCGTTGGGAATACGTAGGTCCCTGGAGAAATGGCATGTACGTGCTTTTTAAAGCTGACCGCACCACTTCGAAAAGAATCCGCATCGGATTCATTACCGTCAAATCTACCACCCTGATTGGACTCAACAGTCCGCGCAAGAACACAACCTTGCCGGCCATAAGGTTCGTTGAACCTCGGCGCACCCACATTACTGTGTAATCCCTATTTCCTGTAAACAGGGCAAATACAAAAATTAAAACTGTATCTCAGGGGCCGGCGGCCTCCCATCACTCCTCCCCTCTTTCAGATTAACAAAACTAGAAATATAGAAACACAAAAAATTCATTGTAGTAAATGTAAATACAAAATGCAATAGCGTCAGCAGTTCCAATACAAGAAAAATTCATTGAGGAAAATGTCCATATCGAAGTGCAAAAAAATATATATATCAGCAGTTCCAACAGTCTCGTCTTCCTTTCAACAGGCACTCACGGACTCCTGGTTCACGGACTCCTGGTCACGAACGGCTGTCCACGTCCTGACGGGAGAGAGAAAAAAAACGATGTCTGGAGCGTCCTAATCTTGTTGAAACAGCGTAATAGTTCATCGGCCTTGTAGTAGTAACCCGGTGCTGTTTGAATCTTGTAGGGGTTCTGCTCATGGTGCAAGGGGGTACATCCAGAGATCTGACTCTCGACGGGGTTAATCTCGTGATACAACTAGATCCAATGCACCTCAAACAACCATGGCTTGATGTCCTGAAAGAGAGAAAACAGGAACACTCTCGTAGGAGAGCCAGCATCAGTAGAGTATATAAAATAGGGAGAACAAAATTTCCCACTCTTCCACAGGGCTTTCAGATACCCGAGGTCCCCATCTCGTCCTCCCATCACTCAAACGAAAAAAAAATTCAAGAAGCATTGTCTAAAAAATTTTTTTTAACAATAAAATTTGCACACACACAAAAAAAACAACCAACAAGAAAACTGCATGCTAATCCTAATTCCTTAAACGTTGCGAAAGGAGAGAGAAAAAGAAAAAAATTCAACTACAATTAAATTCATGTTCCGAACAAATAATTATCGAATGAGATATGGGTCACCAAACAATTCACAAGGACAACATATATAAAATAACAAATAGAAATAATTGAATAATCACAAAAAATCATGTGCCACTAAATAATAAAAAAAAATTAAGACGAGTAACACATAATAAATTCAAAAATTGCATATATAACAGCTTCGATACTCACAATAACCACACATATGAGCATTGAACAAAATACTTTGTGATAAGAAATAAGTACTAGTGAAAACATATATGATCAATACAAACGTGGCACCAAGAAACAGACACCTCATAATCGTATAACATCGAAATCCTGACACGACTAATATGATGTGCATGTCTCAGACCACCAAAAAAAATTACTATTTAACCTTCAACAGTACTCAAAGCATAAGAAATTGCAATGGTTCACTAAGAGCAACGATAACAATCTTTCGTAAAATAAAAAAATAAAAACTAAAGAAAATAATTTTAAAATAAAATTAGAAATTCAAGTGAATAGTGCGTAGGTGAAGAGAAATAAAAATAACCTCCGAGAATGCATAATAGCCTAAGAAACTTTAGAAAATTCACTACAAGCATTGGTTACAATTTAAAATTAAAAAAAAATAATGTAATTAAATTCAGATTTGCAAATTAAAATTCTATCAATTGAAGCGAATAGTGTAAACGGTAAAAAAAAATTTTATAACCTCTAAGAATGCTTAATAGCCTAAGAAATTTTAAAAAAAATTCACTACAAGTATTGGTTACAATTGAAATTAAGAAAAAAAAATTAATGCGATTAAATTTAGAATTGCAAACCATGAGTGTGCATTTGATCAGGATGCACCCCAATGTTTACAAAAGCATAAAAAAAAATTGCACATGCCATTCCCTGCGCAAACGATTTGCTGCATGCCGCAAACGCCAGCTCAAGAAATAGAATGAAAATTAAGACAAAAAAATTGCAAATCCGATTGTTAAAGAAAAATTACTATATCGATTAATACTTTAAAAAAAAAATTTAGAGAGAAAATTTTTTTTTCTACATTCAATACATTCGAATTCCATATTGAGAAATGAATTCCAGAAATCACAAATGCAGTTGAAATTTTCAGAAAAAAAATATAAACATAAAATTGATAATGCAACCCATGACATATGAGGCGACACATACAGAGTAAAGTAATTTTAACTAAAACAAGAAAAAGCAAAAAAAATTATTACAAGTGCTACACATAATTAAACATAATTCTCAAAAAAAAATCACTTCACCAATCAACATAACTTTTTAACATTCCATGTCATACAATGTATCAATTCTAGATAATTAAAAAAAACTCATCACAATGTTTCACTATACGCGCAACAAATATACAAAAAAAAAAAAAACAAAGATCCTCAATTTACAACAATACCGCTAACTCGATTCATCGATACTCATTGAATTAATTACTCAAATATCATTCTATAACACCAACCCAAAATTCTCAGTAACCCTAAAATGATTCCTCAATCATTCAAAATTGCCTTTACCTCAGGTCATTCATATCCTGTACCTCAATAACACTAACTACACTTATCTGCAACTTCAAAATAATTAATCGACTTCTCCACAATACCATTAACTAAAACCCATCTATGCTCATCTGCTTATTTACACAAAATCTCACATAATCCTCAACTCGAACTTTCCTAGATTCATCTCAAAACATTCTTAAATATACCACACAATCATTAATCCAAGTTATCTATGTTCATCAACTTATTTACTCGAAATCGTACAAAATCCTTGACTCAAATTACCTTCTCTACATCAAAACAACTTTCTCAGATATACCGTATAATTATTACAAAAAAATTTTCCATTTCCATATCAAACAACTCTCGAATTTACCACATACTTGTGAACGCAAACTTATCTATCTTGAAAAAAAAAAACTTTCCCAATTTTTTTTTCTCAACAAATTCATCAAATTAAAATTTATCTATCTCCTTCGAATAACTTTCTCAAATATTCCTCAAAAATCCTTAACTCGACTTATCTAACTCCTTCAACGATCAATAAAACAAAAGAATCAGACGGAAAAAAAATTAACCTAAACCAACAGAACTACTATATCGACATCAAACAAAACATTCAATTCCTAGTACAGTTTAGCACACAAGCGAGGCAAAATTATTTTGACTGTACATTCATTTAACCAAACAACAATTTAACTAGAGCCCTAAGCAAACAAAAAATTCCAAATCTATAGCAAAAAAAAAAAAAAAAAAAAAAAAAAAAAAAAAAAAATTAAATCAGCATTGAAACACCTAACCGAAAGAGTATAAAAGTTTTAAATTAAAATTAGCAAGCATATGACAGAACAAAACAACTTGAGCAAAACAAAGTAAACTGTCAACATAATGTCATAAGGAAAAAAAATTCAAACGACCACCTCTATCCATCTCTTAACAAGCATAAATTCCAAAGATCTCAATTCAGTAATACACAGGCACTTAAAATTAATACACCAAGACAACTTATCAATAAAATTGCTTCTGACAAAATGCCGCCATGAAAAAAAAATTAATCTTTTATGCAAACTCAAAATTTAACAAGAAAAGTACACAGTTATACACAATCAAGTCAGCATGAACTAACTTATTCAATAAAGGAACCTTTTGTAGGAAAAAAAATTAAAAAATACTAGATAATAACCGCAACACAAAATTATTTGATAAATGAAAAATGTCAAATATGTATACAGTAACAACATTCAAATTTCGTGACAGGTGTCCAAAAGACCCCAAAATTTGATTTTTGTTGCAAACATGAATTAAAGCTTAAAATGTATAAAATTAAAATTGACGTGCATACATGAATCGCATAGCAAAATTAAATATCAATCTTCTTACAAACAACAAAATTTATATATTGTCATAAAACACAGAGCATCGAAAAAAAATATTTTATCTAGAGCTAAAATTAATTAAATAATCAGGTACAACAATGTCTCACTTAAACATCAGAAAACGACATGACACAAGTTGCATAGTTATAAAAAATAATTCCAGCGGAAAGTATGTGAGTTAAATGTAAGAGGAAAACCAAAATTTCCATTTTTTTTTTCTATAAAAAAAAAAAACGAGCGCTAAATAAAGTTTAGCTAAGTTTCATACAAATTTGAAAAATGCAATATAAATAACCAAGTTGTAATTAATCATGATGCAAGATAGAAGATTTCCACAAAATTCGACAAAACAAAACAAAATATTACGAAAGAAAGGCTATTGCGTCGAGAAAAAACAAACAAAAAATTAGCATCGAGCACCAACGAGAGAAAAGTAACAAACAAGAAGCAACAAGGGGGCACGAAGACCCTATAGAGAAAAAGAGAGGCTGAGTTTCTGATCTCGCTTGCGACAGTAGGGGGCGCGAGGGAGAAAATTCCTCCTAAAGCTCCAGAGAGAAATAACATCCCAAGTTCCACCCCTGGACCGTGGCCCCCGCGGGGGGTGGGAGTGCCGACGAAAATGGAGTTCACCAGAATGAAATGGACAGCGGCTAGCGTGAGATGGGTTGTTTTCCTTTATCGTTCAAGCACACCAAGAATTAAATCATAAACAAAACGTCCAAGCAACAAAATGACCCAAAAAAATTAATTTGCATGACAACTCCAAATCAAAATTTTAACAGAAACAAGGAGAGGGAGAAAAAAAATTACAACAACAAATCAAGCGCATTTACGAAGTTCAATGCTCTAACAGGCTCTACATGTCCACAGAAAAAAAAAATCGATGTAACCAATACTTATTCCCCAAACACAACATCGCTCCAACAATTAAAATCTCATCTCAACCAAAACAACAGATTAACAAAAAAAAAATTGACAAACCTTAACATCTCAGAAAAAAAAAAAAGAAACTCAATTCCACGCGCAAACATAATAAACACACGCAATAACTATTTCCGTCAAAACTTAACCTTTTCCCTACACTTTAATATCTCTAAATTCAAATACTGCACAAATGAACATCTAACCAATTTTTTTTTTCAAAAACTACTAACCTTATCACTTCAATATCTCAAATTCCAAGTACTACAGCCATAAACACCTAATCAACTACTATCAAAATTTAACACAATTAATTTCTCTAATTAAAGCAGCGCAACATCTAACCAACTTTTATCGGAAGTAACATATTCATTAACACTTAAAGCGCTCAAAATCTAATATCTACACTAATGACACAATCCGGCCAATTCCTTTCACTTTCTCTAAATTTAACAACACCATATCGACTACAATTTGAAACCGCAACAACACAAGAAATTTTATTACGAGAACAGTAAGCATAATCAATTAACTGAACCACATCAAACATTCGGGCCAAAAAAAAAAAATTGTTAACTAGCAACGAAACACGAACTCCATATGACACTGTACACTCGAATTAATTAATCGGAAAAAAAATTTTTGAGCACACTAAAATCCACAATACAAACATATCAACACATAAGAAATTGAGATCATAGCTAGATCAGTTAAGATAATGAATACACACATACATATACTAACAAAGAGCATAAGAAAAAAAATACATTAACAACATCTCTAAGTATCTAAATAATAAAAAAATACTACGAGAAAAAAAATTTCACAACTGGAAAAATTGAGTAATATATATAGATACAATCAAAACACAATAGCACACAATAAAATTTTTTACATGTTTAACAGATGAAATAAGATTAACATTCGGTGACCCAACATCTCATTTATGAAAAGAAAAAAAAAATTCACGGCATCAGATGATGCAAAGAAAAAAAATTTCGACGGCTGGTTATGGCACCAGATAATGCGACGCTAAAGTTGGTTCATTTAATTTCTATGACTTTAAACCCAGTTTCTTACTTTAACATCGCATCATGACTTAAGTTAAAATTAATTCTAAATATAATAAATTAATGAAACTCATCAATACTGATCGTATAGTGGTAAACAATTATATTTATTGATTAACATATTGGAAACAACGTTAAAATTTACAAGGGTGGTACTTATCTGAGAGGGAAGGAGTGGAGAAAAGGGTGACCCCGGGCAGCGAGTTCGCTTCCAGACGGGAGGTTTTTTCTGGCAGACGTAAGAGGGAAAAAGGCCTGGAGAAATGGCATGTACGTGCTTTTTAAAGCTGACCGCACCACTTCGAAAAGAATCCGCAATGGATTCATTACCGTCAAATCTACCACCCTGATTGGACTCAACAGTCCGCGCAAGAACATAACCTTGCCGGCCATAAGGTTCGTTGAACCTCGACGCACCCACATTCCTGTGTAATCCCTATTTCCTGTAAACAGGGCAAATGCAAAAATTAAAACTGTATCTCAGGGGACGGCGGCCTCCCATCACTGGTATACCCGTTCTTCACACGGGCGAATTGAAAATTTAAGCAATACAGACTGAAAGACGAAGAAGTTTTTATTGAGTTAAATTTACGTGAATTATAAATTAAACAAAAAAAAATGCTTTTTGCATATCTCAGCTGAACAAAAAACCCTGTTTGCTAAATTTTAAGTCTGTAGATATAATAGCTGATAAAAAAGATTTTTTTACTTATAATACCCCTAAATCTCTTATGGATCGATTTTTGAAAACACTTTCCTTATGCTCAGCAAAATTAACACATTGTTACAAGTTTTGTGTAATAAACGCATTAAAATAATGTAAATAATTTGTATCTGGATGTGCAATACGTTAATATTACTTTCTGATGCATTTATTTTATGTTAAATAGCTGTTACCTGCGACTTCATCCACGTGGAATTTAACAAAAAAGTGTTTATTCAATTCGCAGAGCTTACGAAAACTTAATAATTATATATTCCACGTAAAGAAATACCTATGCTATAAATATAATGTTATTCTTCTACTTTGTGAATCAATGTTTCTTTTTTGTTTTACTTTTTTTTCTTTGTTTTTTGTTGAGCAAAGTGTGAGAGGGATACATGACCTTTGATACTGTCGATGGGGTGAGGTCTGTAAAATCATTAGGATCAAAGGACATGAACGCGAAATGTCGCGAGTGGCAGCAACCTAATCAAACAAAAAGGTTTAATATAACTGCTAGAAATCGCTGAAACTGAAGTCTCGCGAAATAAAATAATCCCTGCTGAATAAAAATAATCCCTATTTGAATCGGATATTGTTCATTGGTTTTAATTTTATTTCTGCGGAACCCTAATTTTTTTAAAAATAAAAGTAGCCTAAGTTACTCCTTATAACATTAGCTATCTGCCAGTGAAAGTTCTGTCAAAATTGGTGCAGCTGTTTCAGAGATTAGTCGGAACAAATAGAGAGACAGACAGACAAAAATTTTAAAAATTGATTTTTTCATATAAATACCGTATATACTTTTAAATGCATTTAGTAAAATGCTGTTAATTTAAAATTACAAACGGACACTTCCTTTTTATTTATATGTATTGTTACGAATTTAGTCTTATTCTAATTGTTTCTACTCATTTGTGTTCATTTTTACAGTTTAATTTGTCGTATCTAATGTGATTTTAACCCTGTTTACCTGTAATATCATTTCCACTGCATTGCACGGCCCCCATGCTTTAACATTGGTTTAAATGGTAAACTCGCCAAATATTGCAGCTAGCGCCAAGTTGGCGACGGATTTGGCGACTTAATTTTTGGCGCCAAATGTGGGCGATAAGCTTGGCGACCATGGCAACCCTGCTCCTAATAACCCTGTCTGGCAACCCTATCGCGGTGTTGTAACACTATGTATTGAGCTTTTCTCATACCTTCCGGATTTTGCTAGATCTTTCTATTTCTCGATTATTCTGGCAAGTGCCAGAGGTTTCTGACCGAAAGGTATAAAAGGGCCCGGGCCGGCTAGTCAGTTAGTCAGATCTCAGCTTTCATGCAAGTGATACCTCTCTGCTTGAGAGAGACGATTGCATAGTGCGTGTGTTATTGCTTTTATTGAGTTATTATTTTTGTGCTGAGTGTTTACTATTGTTTTTGTTAGTGTATTGCATCTGTGTTATCAGTATTTTCATCGATTGTACGTGAATTTCTCGAACTGTTCTACAATTTGTGGAGGACTGTTTTGGCAAAGAATAAAATTGTTTTGGATCCCGCTCTTCGGCTTCAATCATTTCGAACCCTCGAAAACGCAACAATTGGTGTCAGAAGTGGGATTGAATGCCAACAACAAGAGCGATGGAGGCCCAGTTCCAGACTCTTCTAGAAAAATTGTCTGAAATGAATGCCAATATGGGCGAAATGAAATCGGAGTTGACCGCCAGCATGAATGCCAACATGGGCGAAATGAAATCGGAGTTGACCGCCAGCATGAATGCCAATATGGGCGAAGTGAATACCAAGCTTACTAACGTAAACGAGCAGATCAGCGCCAATATGGGCGAAGTGAATACCAAGCTTACTAACGTAAACGAGCAGATCAGCGCCAATATGGACGAGTTGAATAACAAACTGACCGCGAACAAGGAAGAGTTCAAAAGTGATTTGAAGGGCATTGGCGACAAATTGACGACTATGGACAAGAAATTTGAAGAAATGGAAGGAAGAATCGAGTCCGTTGAAAATAAATTCGAAGATATGGAGAGCAAACTAGAGGCGAAAATTTTCGAAAAGGTAGAAGAAGTTTCCATCTCGTTCAGGAGTGACCTAGAGAAATTGAAGCAGAAAGTCATGACTGGTCAAGGGGATGAATTTAAGTTTCAAGCTCCTTTTTCCAAGCCTTCCATCAAGCTTTCTACATATGACGGAAAGTCCTCTTGGCAGGTGTATAAAACCCAATTCTCCATAGTGGCGGATGCAAACCAGTGGGACTCCCAGACCAAGGCCTGCCAGTTAGCTGCTTCTCTTCGAGCCGACGCTGCTGACATTTTGCAAACTTTGCCGGAAACACAGCGGCTGGATTTCGACGCTCTCGTTAATGCTCTGGAGTTACGCTTCGGAGAGAAATGTGTGAAGGATTACAGCAGACTCCAGCTGAAGTCACGGCAGCAGAAAGTGTCCGAAACGCTCCAAGAACTGGCGACGGACGTCGAGAGGCTTTCTCACTTGGCGTTTTCTGACTGTCCGACTGAAGTAAGAGAAGTCCTGGCGCTGCAACACTTCATCGACGGGGTGCGTGATCCGGAAATCCAGAAAGCTCTCCGAATGGCGGATCTCAAGGACTTAAAGGGGGCCCTAGTGTTTGCTATGAAATTCGAGGCAGCCCAGCAAGCAACACGAAAGGACAGACACCCCATACGAGCCGTCAACGAATCGGACACGTCGAACTCAAGTGTGGAGCGGTTAGAGCGACAGATGAGAAGCTTCTTGAATAGAGTTGAGTCTTTGATGTC
The DNA here is from genome assembly GCA_019973935.1 of Trichonephila clavipes. Classification (NCBI taxonomy): domain Eukaryota; kingdom Metazoa; phylum Arthropoda; class Arachnida; order Araneae; family Nephilidae; genus Trichonephila; species Trichonephila clavipes. The sequence continues at coordinate 474,449 of BMAU01018466.1, read as the reverse complement.
CCAGAAAGCAGACGGGAAGAAGACCCTTAAATGCTGGACCTGCGGTCGAGAAGGGCATCTGCAGAGAAGCTGCCGGGCACGCCAAGGCGCTGAAACTAATAGCGCCTCCCAGAAGGAGGTGTCGGAAAACTAATTAATGGCCATCTCGTGGGGCGGAGGTTGCCAGATTTTGGAAAGCCCCATTTTCAAGTGTGTCAAATTTCGACAAAGAGTACCGGTGAGAATGGAATTTTTATAATGGGACATGTTAACGAGCTTCCCTGCAACATGATCATCGATACAGGAGCCAATGTGTCTATCATTCGGAACGATCTGGCTCAAAAATTAAAAGAGAAACTTATCTGGACCCCACCCCGCGTGGTGCTACAGACCGTGACGGGGGAAAAGATTGATATTCACGGAAAATTAAAAGTCAAGATCAGGTTTGGAGACACTACCTACCAACATGCTGTGTATGTCGCAGATATTGCAGACCCTTTCATTCTTGGACTGGACTTTCTAAAGGAGCATGGTTTCACTCTAGACTTCAACAAGAACGAATTACGTTCCATACACGAAGAAGTCACTATATTCAAAATTAAACACAGGACAGAATCTATTCGACAGGTAACCGCTAACGAGAATATTACCATTCCCCCAAGGACTGAAATCATAGTACCTGGATACATCGGTAACGATGTGAGTTTCAACTCTGGCCTAATTGGAACTGCGGAAAATAAAGCGAATGGATTGCTAATAGCTTCGACGCTAGTGGACCTTTCCAGAAAAACTATCCCGGTAAGAATTTGCAACGTAACTGAAAAACCTAGAGTGTTCCAGAAAGGTGAAGTGTTGGCAACCTGCAGTCCAGTAACGTGTGTCTGCAAAAGTTCGAGCTTGCTCCTATCCAACTCGCCTCAACAGTTGACTCCTGACCTTCTAGAAATGCTGAATTGTCCCCGAACAGAAAAGCTCCGCAGAAAGACTGTTCCAAGAATTTGAAGACGTGTTTTCTAGAAACAGTAGCGATATTGGCCATACGACAGTGACACAACACAGAATTGATACAGCAGACCATCCGCCGATTAAACAGCACCCAAGACGCTTGCCGTTTGCTAAACAGGAAGAGGTCGGAACACTACTACGAGAGATGCAGGAAAATGACATCATAGAACCGTCTTCGAGTCCGTGGGCATCTCCAATCGTCTTGGTTCGTAAGAAAGATGGCTCCACAAGATTTTGCGTGGACTATCGAAAACTTAACGACGTCACCAAGAAGGACAGCTACCCTCTTCCAAGGATAGATGACACCCTGGATACCCTTTCCTGTCATAAATGGTTCTCGACTTTAGATTTAAAGAGCGGATACTGGCAAGTGGAGATCCATCCCGAAGATAGAGAAAAACAGCATTCACTTCCGGCCAAGGACTATGGCAGTTCAAAGTCATGCCGTTCGGGCTCTGCAATGCGCCAGCTACTTTCGAGCGCCTGATGGAGACCGTGCTAAAGGGTCTGACTTTTGAAGCTTGCCTTATTTACCTGGATGACGTCATAATAGGAGGGCGTACGTTTGAAGAACATCTTCAAAATATCCGGAAGGTGTTATCAAAATTAAGCGACGCTAACTTGAAGCTAAACCCTTCAAAATGCAAGTTCTTCCAGAAAGAAGTCAATTATCTGGGACATATCATCTCTGCAGAAGGTGTTCGTACGGACCCCGAAAAAGTGTCCGCCGTAAAGAATTGGAAACGCCCTGAAAACCTCCGTGAGCTGCGAAGCTTCCTGGGACTATGTACTTATTACCGAAAGTTTGTGAAAGGGTTCTCTAACATCGCAAGACCCTTGCACAAGCTAACAGAAAGTAAACAAAAGTTTCAGTGGACAAAAGAATGTGAAGATTCCTTCCTCCAGCTTAAAGAAGCTTTGACGTCTTCACCGATCTTAATATATCCACAACCGGACAAGCCATTTATCTTGGACACTGATGCCAGTAATGAGAGTGTCGGAGCAGTATTATCTCAGGAAATAGATGGCCAGGAACGAGTCGTAGCTTATTGGAGTAAGTGTTTATCGAAACCGGAAAGAAATTATTGTGTCACTCGAAAAGAGCTACTGGCTATTGTGAAAGCCATCGAGCATTTCCATCACTATCTCTATGGCCAAAAATTTCTTCTACGTACCGATCATGCCTCTTTAACCTGGCTAATGAATTTTAGAAATACTGAAGGCCAGGTAGCCAGATGGATACAACGGCTCAACGAGTATTACTTTGACATCACACATCGTAAAGGCTACTCGCATGGAAATGCTGATGCCCTTTCAAGAAGACCATGCCCAGAAAATTGTCGTCATTGTTCCAGAGTAGAGACCAAATATGACTATGCTATACGCCAGATAACAACTTCAACAGCGACGCCACCCGATCCCTGGAGTGACGAGAAAGTTCGAGAAGACCAGATGGCGGATCCTGATATTAAACCCCTTATAGAGTTTATGGAGTCTTCCAGCAATAAACCAAGTTGGCAGGACATCTCGGCTTATAGTCCTACAACTAAGCAGTATTGGGCCCTCTGGAATTCTCTACATCTCAGGAATGGTGTTCTATACCGAAAATTCGAATCAGAGGATGGAAAGACATTCAGGTGGCAATTAGTACTTCCTCGATCTCGTATCCCAGAGGTACTCAAAGAATTGCATGGCAGCCCAACAGGAGGTCATTTCGGCGTCATTAAAACTTTGCACCGAGTTCGAGAGCGATTCTTCTGGGGTAAAGTGAGAGCTGACGTGGAACAGTGGTGCAAGTCCTGTGATGCCTGTTCAGCTCGGAAGGGGCCAAACATACGTAGCCGAGGGAAGCTGCATCGCTACAATGTTGGAGCACCCTTCGAACGTATCGCTTTCGATATCCTGGGACCTCTGCCAAGGACTGCGTCTGGTAATAAGTACCTACTTGTTGTCATTGACTACTTCACGAAATGGCCCGAAGTGTACCCCATTCCGGATCAAGAAGCCCCCACCGTAGCGGAGGCTGTAGTGCAGCACTGGATATCGAGATATGGGGTACCTCTTCAACTTCATTCCGATCAGGGAAGAAATTTCGTCTCTGCGGTATTGAAGGGGGTCTGTGAACTACTCGGAATTGACAAGACCAAGACCACACCTTTGCACCCACAGTCAGATGGCATGGTGGAGAGGTTTAATCGTACCATCCTGAATAACCTCTCACTGATGGTCTCCAAGAACCAACAAGACTGGGACCAGAAAGTTCCTCTCTTTCTGCTAGCGTACCGCAGCGCCGTTCACGAGACTACCGGATATTCACCATCCCAGATGCTTTTTGGCCGAGATCTTCGTCTCCCTTGTGACCTGCTGTTTGGTCGCCCTCCGGATACACCTTCATCGCCTGAGGAGTACGTGCAGAATCTCAGGCACGTTTTGAAGATGTACACCATTTGGCTCGAGAACGGATCAACCTGAGGACGGAGAAGATGAAGACTCGGTATGACACAAAAGCCACAGGACATCAATTCAAGGAAGGTGACAAGGTGTGGTTCTACAACCCGACTCGACGCAAAGGACTTTCTCTAAGCTACAATCGCATTGGGACGGTCCTTATACAATTTTAAAGATAATAAACGACGTCGTAATCCGGATCCGTAAGTCAACGAATTCGAAGCCTAGAGTCGTTCATTACGACAGGTTTGCTCCATATTATGGCCATAATTCTTAGTGTGTCAATTATCGTGTAATTTATTTTGACCATGGTCTTGTATAAATAAGTTAGTGTGTAAATAATCTTGTAAATAATTTTGTATATTGTTTTGTAAGTGTTTATTTTCTACTATGCATTACGTGTTTATTTTGTACTATGCATTAGGTGTTTATTTTGTACTATGTATTACATGTTTATTATTGCATATTCATTTAATTGTTTTTAATCAATTGCTTTATTATTATGTTAACGTCTGATGAAGGGTTGTACTGCCCGGGACGTGCAGTTCTTGAGAGGGGGGCAATGTTACGAATTTAGTCTTATTCTAATTGTTTCTACTCATTTGTGTTCATTTTTACAGTTTAATTTGTCGTATCTAATGTGATTTTAACCCTGTTTACCTGTAATATCATTTCCACTGCATTGCACGGCCCCCATGCTTTAACATTGGTTTAAATGGTAAACTCGCCAAATATTGCAGCTAGCGCCAAGTTGGCGACGGATTTGGCGACTTAATTTTTGGCGCCAAATGTGGGCGATAAGCTTGGCGACCATGGCAACCCTGCTCCTAATAACCCTGTCTGGCAACCCTATCGCGGTGTTGTAACACTATGTATTGAGCTTTTCTCATACCTTCCGGATTTTGCTAGATCTTTCTATTTCTCGATTATTCTGGCAAGTGCCAGAGGTTTCTGACCGAAAGGTATAAAAGGGCCCGGGCCGGCTAGTCAGTTAGTCAGATCTCAGCTTTCATGCAAGTGATACCTCTCTGCTTGAGAGAGACGATTGCATAGTGCGTGTGTTATTGCTTTTATTGAGTTATTATTTTTGTGCTGAGTGTTTACTATTGTTTTTGTTAGTGTATTGCATCTGTGTTATCAGTATTTTCATCGATTGTACGTGAATTTCTCGAACTGTTCTACAATTTGTGGAGGACTGTTTTGGCAAAGAATAAAATTGTTTTGGATCCCGCTCTTCGGCTTCAATCATTTCGAACCCTCGAAAACGCAACAGTATAGATATTGCGCAGGATAAATGAAGTTATTTACAGTTTTGAATAAACTTACTTAATTTAAGGGTGTAAGTGCACTTTTTCACTTAAAACGTAATTAAAAATATTTATTTTAGAAGCAACCTTTTGGCTCTGCGATCGCCACCCCCACCGCACACTCAAACTCTGGCAAGACAAACATTTATTGTGACTACTTTGTGCAGTGTTATAAATAATAGAGGTATGAAATTGGCTTACCTCTATTTAAATGCGGAGCCTTGTGAGAAGTCAAATTACGTAAAACTCAAAACTTCCTAATTTAAGTTTAAATATTATGGAAAAATTGATGTTGCTCAGTGTTCTTCAGAGAGAATGAAATCATTGGAATGATTATAAGCGTTGAATGCAACAATTTAAAACAGGACTAAGTAGCAGTAGAGTGAAACGAATCTGCAAGCGGGGGAAGGGGGGGTGGAAAGGGTAGCATAACCTTTGATATTGTCGATGGGGTGAGGACTGGGTAGGGTGAAACGAACACAAACGAAGCCGCAAGCTAGGGGTAAGAGAGATGCATGACCTTTGAAAGTGTCGATGGTGTGAAGACTGTTAAAATCATTAGTATCAGTTAAATCGCCAGTGTCAGTAACCTAATCAAACAAAAAAGTTTGACATAACTGCTAGAAACGTTGAGACAGAAGGCTCGCGAAATAAAACAATCCCTATTGACTAAATATAATCCCTAATGAATAAAAACAATCCCTATTGAAATAAAAATAATCCCTATTTGAAACGGATATTGTTCACCATTTCATTCGTTTTAATTTTATTTTCGCGGAAGCCTAATTCCCCCTAAAATTAAAGTAGCCTAAGTTTTACCTTATAGCATTAACTATCTGCCAGTGAAAGTTTTGTCAAAATTGGTCCAGCCATTTCAGAGATTAGTCGGAACAAACAGGCAGACAGATAGACAGACAGACAAAAATTTTAAAAATTGATTTTTTCATATAAGTACCGTATATACTTTTAAATGCATTTAGTAAAAAGCTGTTCATTTCAAATTACAAACAGACACTTCATTTTTATTTATATGTATAGATTACTCAAACTCATGCTACTTTTACAAATAATATATCTAATGTTTTTAAAAGGCATTCAAATGTTGTTATATACTACAACTTTTGTGGCATATAACAACTATTTTTTTGATTATGTATTTAAAAATGGTATGCTAATACATTAATGAATTAAAAATTTTACATGGCATTTACATTTTGTTTGTTTCATATAACAAAATTTGAGATATATGTAGTATTAAAATGGAATCTTTAAAAAAAATTGAAATTATCGACAATATCGGTGTTTTGTTTTATTTTAGCATTCCTATAAATATTTAATTTTTTTTTCTCTCCCAAAATTAAATAAATTCTTATCAAATTGATCTCTGAAACTATTTCAAACATCCTTCAGAATATTCCCTCCCTCTCAATAAAAACCACATTTTGCTTTAAAGTATTAAAAGGTAAAGAATAAAGTTTTCAAATTTCTAAAATTGAATAAAATAATACATGCAAAATTAATTTTATTATTTGCGCAAGATTAGCAGGGATATAAAATACAGCCTACACACTCGGTGACAAGACCTAGAGTTAGTTTACATATAATGAAAAAAAGAATACTATGAATACCACACACACACACACACACAAATATTGGCGCCATCTATTTGCTTAAAAACAAACTCATGCTAACCCTAACAAGAAATTCATTATCTTCAAACATCTGAAATCAGTTTCTTTAATAGAAACTTTATGTGAAAAAATCACTAATAACATGAAAAACAATAAAAATAAACACTCTATTTGTTTGAATTCACTTTTTCTTAAAGAAATAGTCCCGGCTGCTGGCGAATAAGTGAAGAAAATCTGACCTGCCGAATCACGCGTGGATGAAAATGGCGGCGGATTGAACCGGTTTCGGTTAGTGTAAAGGATGGAAGCGAATCTTGGCTTATTTGAGCGGGAAATTACGAAGTCGAATCTTGGTCGATCAGACAAGTTTGATGGTGAATGAATCGGAGTCGTTTGACGTGAAGGGAGCCTAAGGCTGCTGGTTGCCAGTCCGGGAGATGGTAGATCCTAAGGGATAAATAATGGAAGGGCTTCCCATTAAGAAGATAAAGAAAAGGAAAGTGTAAGAGAGTTAAGGGAAAATCTCTCCCGAACCAAAACTGGCAAGGTAAGAACTGAAGGAAGGGGAAGGGGTGCTCTGGAAATAGTGGGAGGGGGCGCAACAATTCGAAGTGCCTAGGGCACCGGGAAGGTTAAAAACGGCCCAGGTGTTAAGCCCAGCTTATTCGGATCCTTCTGGGCCCCCACCCAAGCGCTCAATGGATAACCCGGTGCGCGGCATCACCTAGCCCATTGGTAGCTATGCTATTGCTGAAGACCCGCCATGTAGAGGGGCCGATATACGTTAAATATGTCGAAGCTCAAACACACACTGGAAGTTACGAGAGTGGGTGTTAGCTCAAGTGTCATCCTCGTCACTTGACAACGGTTTAAAATTACGAGGTATATCTCCAAAACCCCTCGAGTAGCTGAAATCAGCTTCTGTAAACATCCACAGGCCAACGTCAGTACTTTGAGCATCAACAGATTTAAAATGCATCAGCCATTCCACACGACATATCTTTAGTGGCAATAGGATTCGAACCCAATGCTGGTAGAAATAATGCATGCCTCAAATTTCCGATAAGGAACCACACGGGTGCCACTGATTGATTGATTGATTGAATATTAACGTCGCACTGTTCAGCTACACGAGGGCTTTTGGCGACGGACCACGTAATTTTGAACCATGGTCAAGTGACGTCACGGGTGCCACAGTTTAACATCAAAGGAGGATTATATAGGTTATTATATATATACTAGCTGGTATACCCGTTCTTCGCACGGATTAACTGAAGAATTAAACAACACAGATTGAAGGATAAAGAAGTTTTTAATGAGTTAATTTTACGTGAATTGCAAATTAAACAAAAAAAAGATTTTTGCATATCTCAGCTAAACAAAAAAAAAAAAAAACACCTTTGTTAAATTTTAAGTATGTATATCTAATAGCTGATAAAAAGGATTTTTTTTATTTATAATTCCCCGTAACACTCTTGAGGGTCAATTTTTGAAAATACCTCCCTAAGCTGATCTCTGCTCAGCAAAAGTAACACATTGTTAAACGTTTTGCGTAATGAATTCTTAAAATAGTGTAAATAATTTATATCTGAAAGCGTAAAACATTGATACTACTTTCTGTTGTATTTATTTTATGTTAAAATTGTAATATTCGCAAGCAACGCCGTTTCTTAAATTATAATGGCTATTGTAGTGTTTCCTCCCTTCACCAGGAGGCGCACTGTGCTCCCCTCCGGTAAGAATGTTTTTTTTTATAATAGAAGAGAGCTTCTCGGCACCGGCGCGTTAGGTCGGTGGCCATTTTGAAATATTACCCGCGTGGGTCCTTTGATTTTAAAATTTTCATGTTCGTATTTAATAAACGTGCTGTCTTTAAGAATACTTCTGTTGGTGAAGCTACAACAACATTACACATTTTACAACGCATCACAGCTATAACGGCGAATCAATGAAAAACACAGCGAAATGATAACGATTGAGTCAAGTTGGAAAATGTACTTTCATAGCTCGAGCTTTATTAGAGCTTTGTAAGACCCGCCGTGTAGGGGCGCGATGTACGTTAATGTTTTATATACGACATTATGATTTACTGTAGTTTTTTTTCATACAATATTTTTTTGGATCACTACATAGAAAATTAAGGGATATACATAAACAAAATACTCCACTTTGGGGGAGATTTAATCCGTTAAGAGATAATAAATTAATTGAAGATATTCCACTGTTAAATTAATTATATACATCGTTCACTTAAAATAAATAGTCAAATCGTTTTCTAAGGTCTTCATTAATATACAAAAACATAAGACACTTAAATTTTGTCATAAACTATTTTTTCGGGACAAAAATAATAATCTTTGCAATCCGCTGGAAACGCATATCTGCTGCAAAACTGTTCGCCTTGCAAGCTAAAATACTCATAATAGAACCCGTGCTGCCATATATCTTGGAAAAGTGGATTTCAAAGAATATTCCTGCTAAGTATTGGTAGAATATTCCTTCTAAGTTGGTGTGGTGTGGTAGTTAGGAGAAGGGGGGTGCTAGCTCAGGTGTTGTCCACGTCACTTGACCATGGTTCAAAATAACGTGGTCAATTACCAAAAGCCCTCGTGTAGCTGAACAGTACGACGTTAATATTCACTCCAAAAAATACAGTACAGTAGTTATAATAATTTTTATACTTAAAAATGCAATATCTGCCTATTCAATTAAAATTATAGTGTTATAATTAACTACTAACCACAAACAAACTATGCAAATATGTCCAAATGATGTAGTGTGAAAGACAAAGTTTATCTACTGTAAGTACCAGAAGCAATAAAAGTATTTATTTTGAAAAAAGATCAATTTCTTACTACCAAATGTGCATAACAAAATCCTTAAAAAAACATTCAAATAAAGAGATTTATAACAACCTCTCCCTTCAAACCTTAGTTTTATTCTGAAATAAAAAAAATTAGGGATTATGCAGATCACAGGAATTAATTAGAAGCGAGCGCCTTGCATATCCAAAACAAAAAGGGTTTCTTCATAAACAAAAGATAGAAATATGCTGTCATGGGCTTTAATGCAGTGCATGCCAGAATTGCTTGGAGATGGCAGAATTTTTCCTACTTACTTGACAAATATCGTTATATTTTGAACACTTCACACAATAACTTTAGAAATTATAGCCTATGTGTTATTCTGATGTATAAGCTATATTACTGTAAAGTTTCATTTAAATCCATTCAGTTGTTTTTGCGTGAAAGACGGCCAAACATCCTCACAAACTTTCGCATTCGTAATATACACTGCTGGACAATTGCTAAGGACGGATAACACTGTCATCCATAGCAACCACAAAATGAAAGGAAGCAAAATGTGGAAAATTAGAATAAGTGCGGGATATTAGTAAGAAGAAGTATGAGTATGCAAATTTTTTTCCACGTCTGTTCATCACGTGATAGCGTTCGTAAGAGCTTTAAAGGTTTTGACGCGTGTGGACAGTTGTTGTTTCAAGTCAAAGTTTTACAGGAAAGATTTAATAGACGAACTTAAAATTTTTGGCATGTCTTCCCGACATCACATAGATGATTTTATGCGTGGCCGAATTATTTTAAAGATCGAAGAAGGGCGAAAAATAACAGATGTTGCCAGGGCGTTCGACATCGCTCACAGCTTTGTTTCACGGCTGTGGAAGTCATTTAAAACTACTGGAATGTGTAGTAGACGGCACGGGGGAGGTCGTGTTAGAAGTACGACGCCTGCAGAAGACAGATATATCGTCCTATCAGCAAAAAGGAACAGGCGCACCACATCTCAGCAGGTGGCAAATCAGCCTATACGCACGCAGACCTGTTGTGTGTGTCCCATTGACCAGACAACACCGTACTGCCCGTTTGCAATGGTGTCGTGAGCATCACAATTGGACTGAACAAGACTGGGCATGCATACTATTCTCAGATGAGAGTAGGTTCAGTCTGTCATCGGATTGTAGACGCCAACTGATCTGGCGCGAGAGTGGTACTGCTTATCGTCCAGAAAATATCCAAGAAAAGGACCGATATCCGACATGCAGTATCATGGTGTGTTCCGGCATCATGATCAATGGCGCCTACATGTGGTTGCGAAAGGAACTATGACGGGCCAACGATACATTGATGAAGTTCTACTTCCTCATGTTCGTCTTTTCCGTGGTGCTGTCGGTGATAAATTTGTTTTTATGGACGACAACGCAACATGTCATCGAACACTCGCTGTTCAGGATTGTCTAGACAGCGAGGGTATTCAACGTCTCGTATGGCCAGCGCGTTCTCCAGATCTAAACCCCATTGAAAATGTGTGGGATGCTTTGGGGAGGCAAGTTGCTGGTCGAAACTATCCTCTGACAAACAAGTACACCCTCATCCGTGCACTCACAGAGGAATGGGATAAATTGCCTCAACAGCTGCTGGATAATGTTGTGCAAAGTATGGTATGACGTGTGGAATGTTGCATCACACTCCACGGTGGACATATCCCGTACTGATACCTTTCTTTAAGATGCCTGCTGACTTTTAGATGCATTGTTCCATTTCTCCGTACGCAGATCAAATGAACATTTTTTTTTTCTTTCAGATGTTTCACAGCTTTTGTACTTTCCAGAACAATAAATATTCTTTATTCTAATGTCTGAACAGTGTGGCAACTATATTTTATCCTACTAGGCCTCATGTCTCGCTTAATGTTATGCTACATAGCAATTTGTGATCAGTCCTTAGCAATTGTCCAGAAGTGTATATCTAGATTAAAAGATATATACATATATATATATATATATATATATATAATAATAATTAAAAGATAATGTTATAGTTACTAATATTTATGATAAAAGAGAAGAATTTAATTTCAATATTATATAAAAGTTCCTCATTGTGAAAGTAATGTACATGTTTTTATATTCAGAAGTATTCCTATTAATTATATACCAATAAATTTCTAGTTTCAAAAAATCAGAAAAAATAATAAACTATAAACATTTTACTAATTATTGCTTAATTCAGAAATATCCAATTAATTTTATTAATAATTATTTGAATAAAGGAATTCTAAATAGTAAGGATTCAAATTCCTTAGAATATATATATATATAGTTTATTATTATAAGTTACTTATTATTTTTTAATTCATGTATAACCCTAGTGTCACTAAAGTTATGGTAGTGTTTGTTAACTCTCCTTTTAATTTTTGATTTCTATTCTTTTAATACTTTGGTTAAGTGCTACAATTCAGCCATTCCTCTGCTTTGAATTTGCATTTGGGTCCAGAATCTGGCAATAACTTTTTTACTGTACTCAGATTTAGCATGGGCTCTGCATTTTTGAATGAAATTTTTAGGTAAGTTACCTTTATCTTGTAATGGATTTAAACATTCTGTCCATTATTTTCAATAGGTTTTTGCTCAGTATCATTCACATAAAGGGGGAAGATTGGCTGGCCACAAAACATGTTCAATCGCACTTTCATATACATTATTTTATATATAAGCTACCATAAGTCAGCAATGTTTATAATACAGTAGCATCCATTTTTTATATATATATATATATTTTAAACCCTATTATAATTTTAATTTCTCATATAACCTTCAGTGTCTGGTTATCGTACAATCTCAATTTTTTTCAGATTTGCTTGATGAATGTTCATCTCTCATTAGTAGAGAATTCAGAGTATATATATATATATATATATACACACACACACAAATTTGTAACACCATTTTTTCACTTAGAATTAATTTTAGTCTTGCAAAACAAACTCCTTTTTTTTAACAAGTTTTCTGATTGCACTATTTTTTGACATACATAAGGCCCACGGATTTTTGTAAATTTATTGATGTGGCTCTTGGGCATGAGAAAGGTTGATAACACCTACACTACAGCATGAAGGCTCATTAACAAGACACCTTATAACTGTGCCCAATTCCTCATGTCACAGAAAAGCATGCCACCTCATCTGAACCTGGAATGTCAACTATACTACAATGATTCTGCACAGTTGAGCCCTTAGGAAACTTCCCCGCTATAAGCCCATGCCTTCTTTTTATCCCATAGAACCGGGCAGGGAGTTAGTTCCAGACATTATGGACAATAGATTAATTTTTCTATGTGACTCATAAAAAATGATTTCTTTTACTTTAATTTTTTGTTGCTTTTGCATAAATTCTGCGACACCATAATTTAAAACACAAATCAGTTAACATAAATTTGAGGATGAATACATATAATTTTCTATGGGTAGTTCCTTTAGAGTTTTACTCAATGCTATGATACCTTTCCAATAGTACCCCATCTATCAAAAGCAGTAGAGAACATGTCTTATGCTTATCTAGAAAATAAAATAATTATCTACCCTGTGCTTACACAGAATAATGATAATAAGACAATATGAAATACTTTGTTGCAAACTCCAGATCATATGAGCATAAATATCATTTTTAATGCATAAATGGTAAACAACTATTCATAGAACATTTATAAAATTTGATTTTTATACTGAATCCAAATTACTATTACAATAAAATGCAATGGAAGATTTCACAAATTCTCAGTTTATATCAAGTACCCCAAAATATTTTAATTTCGTAATTTCAGATTCTTTTAGCAAAACGTTCTTGACTAATTTTTCACCCAGAAAAAACCATCTTTAGAAAAAGAAATTCATATAATTAGAAGGCAGGTTTTGTTCATGGGTAGTTTAATAAATATGTAAAACTATATTAGTTACATGGAAGATTAGGACGGAATTTAAAAGTTCGACAATTATTTCTATTTCATATTCTTTTAAAAGATGTTACTACTAAATTCTGAAGGAAAAAAAAGACTAAAATAGTTAAAAGTCTTGGGCTTGCCAACAGTTGACAGCCTTACAAATATAAGAAAGTTGTCAATTTCATTTTTTAAACTTATCAAACATTTAAGAGATAAAGTAATTATGTCTATTCAGATTAAAATCATCTGTTTTTATCTGTTATCAGATTTTTATAACTAGTACATAAATTTTTAAAAAAAAACCCTGTGTACATACAAATTATGAAACACAATAAATATAAGTATATTAATCAACATACATACATAAAAAAAATTTCAACTATAAAAGCATATGTTAACTTTAAAAAAATACATATTATAAAGTTTTATTGATGGAATTCATTATAGAGCAAATGATATATTAATTCTTCTATTGCTCCAATCTATTTGAAATTTTTGAAAATACAAGCTTTTCTTGAACAATTTACCCAAAATATTATGCAATTCATTAAAACTTTCAATCTGTTTCCATACACAAAAAGAACATTCCATTAAAGGATGCAAATCTGATACAAACAACATTTTAAAATAATCAATTTGAGCTTAAATAACTAATGCTACAAATGCTCTTCTTTATTTCTGCATCAAATAAAATATTTTTTATTAATATAGATTAAAAAGTATAATATCCAATTACTTAAAAGTTTTATCATGCATTATATATTTTTAACAATCATGTATGTAATTAATAATACCTTCATTTGTGAACATCAAAATCTAAACAATCCACAATATTCAAATCATTCAATTATTTGTATCAATAAATATAAAAAAAGGAGTACTTACTATGATTTACTAAAAATGTATACAAAACATTTTAATTTTAAAATATTTTTCTAGAAAAATATTTAAATCAAACACAGAGTATCCATGAATTCATATAAGATATTTATTTTCTAAAAGTATGTTTCTTATTGAAAAATACAATATTCAAACAGAACAAAAACTTTGAGATTACTATATTCAATTGAAACTCTTAACAACCTTAAAATGAACATGGAGAAAATCGGTTATTTCAAACAAAATGTTAAAAATAGAAATATTTAACCTTGGAGCTGCTTCCAAGCTATTTACATAAAAAAACATGAGTTAAGTTAATAAATTTAAATAGCTGATTTTATAAGTAGCACCCTTTCTTTTTCCTTATGTAGTTGATTATTTAAAGCTTTTAAAAATAAAATCATTTCTAAAGTAAATTCAGTAATAACTTGAAACTATGAAACATAAATAGATACAAATAGCACCATAAATTACAGTTTTGTTCGCACCGCAACTTATATGAAGGATTAATTTTGAGAATAAATTGTACAGCACTGATACTAAATTATCAATTCTAAGAACTGTAACAAATCAAGAATATGAGATTATTAAGTAAAGAAAAATAGAACTTTTAATATTTAAATTTTCATTTTTAAAATATGTCTTTAGATTGAGTTAATTACATTTAAGTAAGAAAATATATTAAAACAGCCAATATATTGAGTTATATATATACTTTAATTCACATATAAATATAATCAGCAAAAATTATCAATTATTTTTAACATTAGTTGAGCTTTTTACCAGATAATAATACAGAAATAGCATCGAATAATTTTCAATCGGTTATAACAGCATACGTTCCCTCAATTGGAAAAGTACATTTGCTTCAGAGGTCAATTCACAACAAATTTGCAGATTCATATGATTTTTAAATCTGATATATCATAAAATAATACATATTATTTATCTATTTAAAAATTTCTTTATTTACCAAGAAATGCATTTTGAACAACAAAAATCTCAGTTAAAATATTTCCCTGTTTAAAAAATTCATTGCACTTCAAAAGTAGCATACATAAAATGCAATGCTAAAGTTCCAAGTATGGTACAGGTAAAAAGTAATGAGTTGTACAAATAATGCAATTGGCATATTTTTAAAGATTTACAAGGCACTAAACTGGAGAATAGGATTCAAATATTTTGTAAATATAACTTTCTAAATCAATTGAAACTCTAAATATAACAATACAGTAATCAAAGATTAGGAGCAACCCAATTCAAGAGTTTCATAGCAATTTCATATCCCATAAAGCAAGCCTAAAAAGAAAAGAAAATTTCAGTTGCATGTGGTTTATTTAAATAAATGCTAAGAGTAGGGAAGTCGTTTTACTATCACTCAGTGTATAGTAAAAAGTAATACATTTTTTAAAAATATTCATAAGAAATTCTTATTAAAAATTATAATAAAAAAAAGACATAAAATAAATGTACGGAGTCTTTTATATTAAGAAATGAAATGTATTAGTTGCAAAAGAAATAATTATTATCTTAAAATTTTTCATACAAAAAATAAACATAATCCCAAATTACAATATATCCACAGTGCACTAAAAGGATTAGTACATGCATTTGGCATTTTAAAAATGGGGAAAAATTACTTCTTGATACCATTACTCTATTTGTAGCAACATTTTTTTAGGACTTGAAATTACTGTTAATTACATCGTTTCAGATATATTTCTATATCACAAAGTAAAAAAAATTGAGATTAAAAGAAAAATTTTAAATTATTTCTTAACACATAAATTACTGGATATATTCCAAACTGCCCATCAAACTAAATTGTTATTTATTTAATGTGTTTTGCTGACTATTTAGAATAATTTAATTTAATGCAACAAGTAATATCTAAAGACAAGGGAAAACTTGTCAATAATAGGTGGTGTGCAAAACACAAATAAAGTTGTAATCTCTGCAATCTGTTACTTTAATCAACAGTTTCAAAATCCGAATTTTCCAATCAAATTTAAATCTTTGTAATCAAATTATATTAATAGATATACCATAAAATTTGGTGTATAATGCACATTTTTAACACAAAAAATAAGAATGAAATTTACGGGGGCATGGGTTATACATCAGGTATAAAAATGAGAGCTTTAAAAATACAGAAAAGATGAGCATGGAAAAAATTAGACTTCTACATAGACCAAAATACTGTTTATCTAAAAGAAATGACATTCTTTATGAATTTAAAGGGTTTTAGTTCTAGAAGTATACTATTTTTTTCTAAAGCTTGGAATAATACCTTGAATAAATGACTTCAAAGAATAAGAGCATTGTGAAAATTCTACGTAAAAAAAGGGGAGGGGGTGCACGTTGTATGACGACTATACCTAAAAATTGAAAGTATGAGTGCGCATTATACGCCGGATTTTACGGCATTTGTTATACAACATAAGGAATTTATTTCTGACTCATAAGGGAAACATTTTCTAAAGCTTTTTTTTTTATCTAAAATATTTGTAGTTAAAAATATTAACATTAACAAAAATATCAATTATGAAATGATGCACATAATATGTGTTTAAAAACAAAACTTACTGCATTAGCAGGGAAAGCTCTCAACATCACAGGAGTAGCACCTTTATACAATGCTCTGATTCCTTCTTCTTTCATCGTGTGCTTGAACACATCTCGCATTCCCTTAGGATAAGTACCTTCAGGAGCTAATGGATATTAAAACTATTTAAGAAATAACACATTTGATAAAAACTACATTTTTCAGTTAAACACAGAATTATAACTATATATACGATCACTTATTTAGTGTTCAAATAAAAAGGATGCGAAATATGCATATTAGATATAAATGATTCGATGATAGTTGCAAACTCACAACTGTTATGATTAAAATATACATTTTCATTTTTGCACTTTCACACACAACTAAAAACCAAATAAAAGAGATGAAATTAAAATTTTAATTGTTATATTTCTCTATTTGGAAAATTATAGAGTGAAAGTATAATTTAATAAGAACACACAAAAGCATATATGTAAAAAAATATATTTAGTGATATAAATAATCAGATAATCCCTTCAGACCTGTTTGTAAACGTGATTTTAATACATCAGCAGGAATGGCAACAGACCAGTTACATATGCCAGCAAAACCACCAGCAACAAGAGTTCTCCAAACACTGAGATCATTTCGGCTAAATAAAAAAGGCACATTTTGATTAGAAATATAAAATTTCATGAAATTTAATTTGTTCATTTAGCAATGAACAACAAAAAAGAAAATACCTTAAAAACTAAACATCACAGCATATTTTAATTTAAACATAAGAGCTGTTTTAAGGATACAAATTTACTGCTGTACTAAAATAACTTTTTTTATGATAGCATTATCAGTAATTGATACAATGACTTCTAAGTTATAGCATTACTGATGCAAAATCTCTATACATAAATCTTCTGAACATGTGTATGTGACTAAACTGCTCCTAAACGGCTGGACCGATTTTGATAACATTTTTTGTGTGAGTTCAAGAATGGTTCAGATTCAGAATTCGGTCTGATGTAGCAATTAGTTAAAAAGATATTAATTAGAAACCTTAAAGTGCATAATTGTTTTATGCATGTGTGTTGTTTATTCCGCTAATGCATGGCAAAAAAAAAAAAAGAAACAAGAGCGGAAAATTTTGGTTTTCCCACGGCCAATTGTATGTTGCGTGTCCGAAGGTTTGCAAGCCATCGCATTTGTTTGTTTATACCCCTCAAGGATTAACCAAAAAGATTGTGCATTCAATGGCATTACGATAAATTTATTTACTGTGCATTAAAAAAATATACCTGTTATGAGAAAATATATATACAGCTCGAGTTTTATCTTTTTTATCATTTAATTAAAACAAGTTTAAGTTTCTATTCAGAATAGCTTCTACCATATTCAACTTAGTTCATAGTATACACTTACTCACACGCAATTGATAGGTCGAATTGTGGAAACTGTGCATGTGATGACGTCAGGTATTGTAATAAATTTTTTTATAAAAATTTTCATCTAAACGGTCCAGATTGGTAAAACTTATTCAAAAAAGTTTGAAATTTTCAGATTTAAAACATGTGTACAGGACAACATCTGTCGGGCTGCTAGTACAATATAAAAATAATTGGTTATATTGTGTAAATCTTATTGAAATAGTGATCTTTTAATCTGATTAATTATCAATTAATGAGCTAAGAATATAAGGTTAAAGGATTCAGACATAGATATATTTGAGAAATACCACTATACTATTGATAGACATTGAATCAATAGTACAGTTGTTTTTCTAAAAGTTAAAATCTGAATACCATATCCTTAAAAAGTGCTAGAGCAAATAAAGTATGCATAATATGTTGCATTAAAATGCATACCTTGTTCAGTTGAATAATTGGGGCTTTTGTTTAAAAGTTTTATAAAAAGCATGCTTTATTAAAATTCATTGTAATAATGGCTGCAGAGCAAAAATTTTACGGATGAAATGTTTTGTATTATTTGAATTGAGGGAATACTATTATAAGCAGCACAATGCTTTTAAAAATGGTTTTCATTTTATTAAAAATAAAACTAAAATAAATAGTAATAAAAAGTCAAAAACCAATTAATCTGCATTAGTTTATAAATATAAACACAGATTAAAAATTATTGATTTATCTCAAGCACCAGACACAAGAATCATAAAATGGAGAGCATCCCATGAATACAGGATTTCTGAAGCTCATTAAAAACATTTATTTAATGTCCAAATGATACATGAGATGCCTGTTGTCAATTTATCAGTTAGATGAAAAGTATATCCTTTCCCAAACAACAATGACATAAAATTCCCTTAATGCTATACAAGATAAAAATTAAGTCAAATAAAAAGCATATGCAAGCTTGTTAAAGAAAATGATGAAAAAAAAATCTAATATAATGTGCTTAATTTATTAAACAGAAAAATATCTAAATTTTAATCATTATACACACACATATACACTACATACCGTTTTTAAAACTTAAAAAACATTCAATTGTTATTCATTTTTACATTAATTACATGAAAAATATATTTTTCATAAGAGTACAGATGATAAAATAAGGAACAGATTTTATGTAGGTAAACTGCGTTGCTTCTATGTATAAATTGTGTTACTTTTTATGCATGTTATAAAGTCAAAAAATGTTCTAAATTTGCATCCTAATTTTAATGCCACAAAGACAGCCTTAAGCAGAAATCAATCCAGCTTTGGAAGGAGGAAAACCTATTTTTAATATATAATATTGAATCACAATGAGATGATTTTAACAAAATTAAATGAAAGTTATATTTAGCATGCTTAACACAATTAAATAAAAGTTTATAGTTTTGATCATTCAGATATAATGTTTTTATGTATTATATTTTAAACTAAATAACTAGATAAATTTTTGTTTAGATTTTTTTTTTTATGTATTTAATAAATTAAAATTCATCAATGGTAGATATTCAATATCATTACAGTAAAAAATCAAAATTTGATTCTCTTATGAGTCTTTAATTTTGCTCCAAGATTCAACATACCTTTGACCTGCAGGAGTTAAAACATTCTGTAACCATTCATAAGACATAAAATACATTCCGCTAGCAGGTATATCTATAAAAAAGTTACTAAATAAAATTTCAACATATTTGAATATATAATTTTAAATCACAGAATGCTGTTCAGCTTTAAAAATGCTTTTAATGAAATTTTTCATTCTCAAATAATTTACAACAAACACACAGATATTTCTATATGAACATAGAGAAAATTACATTTTTATTAACAATAAAAATAGTTCTTACATGACATTTCAAGATTTTGTGAATATGACACACTTTAAATTTACATAAACTTGAATAAATTTGCTCAAGAAAAATGCTTTTGAATGCTTTGAAATGCTTTTTTTTAGTGTGTATTTTTTACTTTAAACATACATCTAAATTATTTTCACTTTATTCAAAATTATATAGTGATGGAATTTTTGCTGCTAAACCCTGGAATTTATTTACTATAAATGCAATAAAATATTATAGAACTATTTCATACACAAAATAACACATTAGTAATAGTTTTCAAAATATTTATAGAAATGAAACTATACTTTATTTGTAATAGGTATATTTCATTAATTGCTTTCATCAAGACAGCCAAATTGATGTATTTTTTAGAATAGGGTATGAAAAAATAAAATTAAAAAAATGTATAAAGAATACCTTTTTTATTTATGCTTTATGATTTTCAACACATTATTTTAGACATAAATTTACAAGATTATAAAAGTATTACATTTTCTTTTTCCTAAGAAATTTCAAAGTTTACAACAGCCCATACACACATGTACATCTTTAACAGTAAAAATCATCAGAAATGTTGGTTGTGTGTTTTAAATAAGAGTTATTATAAAAATTACATAATTTTTTCTGTAAAAAGGTAAATTCAAATATAATTATTTTGTTACTATGTTATATTTAATTTACATAAATGCTTTTTTTTAAAAAAAAGTTTTACAATTGTTTTTTTATATGTGACCTAAATAACTTTTAAAAATATATTTCCACCCTTTCTACACACACATACTACAAGAAAAAGTAATTATGGCAACACTTCCTTTATAAAATTTCTTTGAGAAAAACATCATATATCTAAGAAGGAAATAGAACTGTAATAGCCCAGTAGAGAGGGAGGAAGGCAATCAAAAGGAAATATAGGAAGGGTTTGAACTTCAAATCACAGGAAACAGGAAAGAGCTATATCCGTAATCTAAAACAAGATGTACCACACAACAGTCCAGTAGTTCAAATCATGAGTTTTCCAAGTTTCAATATACTAATCAATTTTCAATGAAACAATACTCAAGATAAATTTTTGACCACAAAAAGAATTTTTTGATAGAATTGTGATGATATGACAATAGATAAAATCATGTATTGTATAATAATACCATTTCTCTTTATAGGATTAACAAAATCATATCAGGTAAGAAAATTTTTCTTTAGATTCTGAGCATGGATATAATTAATTTATGTAAAAAATGTATACTTAAGAATGAAATCATAAATAAAAGCAGAATTTTGATTTGTGCTCATTTAACATTATTATTAAACTATTATGCCCATTAAGAAATTATTTTAAAATAATTTCATAATAAATTATAATTTAAAATATTAAAATCTTTTGTAATTTTCAAAAACTTCATTAAAAATGTGATTTTTAGGACACTGTTCAGTTATTTTAATCTACCAAGAAATCCATCCCTTTTTAAATATATATAGAGAGCTTCATAATAACAAATCACAAAATTAACAATATAGAAGGATTAGATATAAAATGATTGATGTACAAAGAAGATATTCTTAAACATAAAAAAAAAAAAACAATTTATAAAATAAAAAAAAATTACATTTATAAAATATAATTTTATTAACTGAAAGTTAACTGTAGTTGGATAATGAAATTTATTTAAAATGTTTATAATTATACTTTAATATATAACATGTATAGAAATAACATCTCATGTCTTACATCTGATAAAAATTGATTATGCCATATATAAATAAAAAATATATATATGTGTATATAAAAAAAATTGCAAAAAATATATAAAATATGTTTTTTTAATGTATTTAGAGAAATTAATGCTGTTAAATAACTAACAAGCAGACTAAAAATATACACAAGCTAAGAAATTCTTGCGGATATATACAAACTTTTTTCCATAATTTTTACAATAAATATTTCTGAATGAGATTAGAATGTATTTTAACATTAATAAATAGAAAATGTCTTAGATTTTATTCTCAAACTTATTTAAAAAACTAAGCAACGTTGTTTAAAATCTTAAAAGAGAAACTTCTCTTTGTGTAATAAAATCTACGTATAACAACACATTCACACAAATACAAGTCACCATGCAGTAAAAAATTTTTTTTTATCTTACAATGATTTTAAAGATCTCTATTGTTGTAAAATGATTTAAAATTTATATATTCTTTTTTTTTTTCTGAAAAGGTTCCTGATACAGTATGGGGAGAAAACTGTCCTCCTGAATGTGAATGTCAAATTGCTAGTACAACTCAAACAGTGATATCGAAATGGAAAATGGAAAACAGTTCAACAAAGACAGCATTATGTGTGTTCAGAAATGAAAGCTTAAGCTTAATACTAGAACTTCCAAATGATACAGAATCCATTACAGTACTTCAAGCTGACAATGACAATGTGATGGTTTTTACAAACAACATCCTGAAACACTTACAAAATGTAAAAAGTATTGATATGCAAGGTTCCTTAACAGCAGCAAAAATATACATCACCAATGATATTTTTCATGATCTTAAGGATTTAAAATATCTATCCTTGCAAAGAGTAGATTTAACTAGTGGTGAAAAAGCATTCTCAAAGCTTTCCTCTCTAGAAGTTTTGTATGTTATTCATTGTGAAATTGGTTATTTAAAATGGGAAATGCTGGATGGATTAAAAAACCTCAAGGAACTGTATTTGGTGCAAAGTGGAATTAAAGAACTTTATGGTTTTGCATTCTATGGAACTCCAGATTTACGACGTTTGTTCCTTTCCCATAATGATTTATTTTCAGTCGAAGCAGATGCTTTTGTTGGCTTGCTAAAATTGGAGTACTTAGATCTTAGCAATAATCGAATAGATCATCTCTCTGGCTTAACTTTCCCCCCACTACCTCACTTACAATGGTTAGAACTTAAGCACAATCCAATAAAGGTTATATTTCCTCATTGCTTTCAATATCTGAATGGAACTCAACATCTTACATTAGGTCATCAGAAGCAGCCAGTTCATTTAATGAAGTTCAGCTTCCGAGGATTGTATTCATTGTTATTTCTTCACATACCAAATATTGATAATGATGCTTTGTTTGAACATATGTTTTATGATTTAAAATCTCTAAGCCACATGAATTTGAGAGGAAGAATAAAGCTCATCAATAACAGAGCTTTTAATGGTGCACACAAAGTTCTCAAAAAGTTAGTTCTACATGACTGTCAAATTGAAAGGATGTTTAGCGATTCTTTGCATGGACTCGAAAGTCTCCATTTGCTAGATTTGTCTGAAAATCGCTTAAGAAGTTTACCAGATGGAATTTTCAATTCTTTGAAGGCAATCAAGCAAATTCGTTTGAATAACAATCAAATAACACAAATACCAAGTAATGTGTTCCTTCCTTTATACACTTTACAAGAACTGGCAATGTACAATAATCCCTGGAATTGCACGTGTGGAATGAAATATTGGAAAGAAAGAATTGTAATGGCTAAATCAGAAGATAATATTGAAATATACAATGAAACTATGAGCTCCAATAATAATGGAACATTAGAAGAAATAGATATTGTTCCTAGATGTAAAGATCCTATATTATATGAGGGGAAAAGTGTTTTTCAAGTTCTTAAATTACTCAAGTGTGACAGACAGCTTTAAAATCGAAGATTAAGTCATAACTTGTAAATATGTGTATCATTCATATTTAAAAATTCAAATTCTGTATGAAGAATAATTATGGTATGTAGATAATTTAGTTGTTTCTATCAGATGTTGTACATAGTATTAACTCCATTATCACAAAATACTCAGATGTTAATTGGCTTCAGAAATTTCTAATATAAAACATTTGATCAGATATTTATTATTTGATTCATACTTGATTAAAAATTCTTGAAAAAAAAATTCTGCAGTTAAAAAATGCTTCTAAAAATATCTTAAAATTTTACTTTTGAAAAACTACATCATTGCCAACTTATTTCCCAAAGTATAATAATTTGCGAAAAAGACATCACATTAATAATTTAATATTATCTTCATTCAATCTAATAAAGAGGGGTGAGAGTTACAAAAAGCAAAACAAGATGACAACAATTTTTGCTGCAAGAACAATCAAAGTAAAATCTTTCCATCAATGAGTTAAACAATATCTTTTATTATTACCAAGTAATATAATAAATGACAATTCACTTTTATATTTGAGAAAAGAAAGCCTTCTATATTTTAAGATTCTTAAAAAAGGAGACTTCTGATGAAGTTTATATGGATTTCTATATTCAAGATTAAATTAAATAATTTTAACTTCACATTATAAATTACTACATATTTAGTCTACATTTAGTTGTAATTTAATTCATTGTAATTATTATCATGCAATAAAGTCCTTTATTTTTCTTCTTACAAGAAATTCAAATCATTTTTTTTACTATACTAAATGTACCTAAAAATACATGATTTTATACATCAAATTAAGAATAATAATTAAGCATTTAACATACTGAACATTAAACAGTATCAGTAAGATAAGAATAAATAACTATAAAAATTGAAATCAAAACTTTCAGGATATATTTATTATTCTACTCTATTTTTCATCACATTTCATAAATTAAGTACAAATAATGTTAATCATACTCTATCCAGAAGTCTACGCATAAAAGGGATATAATCCTTTTTTATGAGTAAGATAATTTTTAATAAAAAAAACATGACTACATTTTTTTAAATATAAAAATGAACCAGTTGTACTTGTTATTACTGAAATGAAAATTCATTAAAAATTCAATATGCTTCATTTGTTTAGCATAGATTTAAAAATTGAAATTACAGAGAGAAATAAAAGATCACTCTAATTCATGCTCTTTATCACCCCTTCACCCGAAATGTTTTAAGCCCCCAAGTTTTTATGCAGACTTTTATTAACATTTTTTATAAAAATTTTCTCTACAAAGTGGAGCTTATTTGAATAAAGTTCCTTAGGAGAAGAGTAAAGTATCAAGAACTGTACTAATCTTGCAAATTGAGCAGGTAGGTTAATTCAACCGGACTTTTCCACAACTGAAAGATTGTATTCTGCCTTTTTACACATTAAAAAGTTTTCCTGTTGCAAATATTGCTGTTTTAAAAAAAAGCAAAATATGATAAATTTTTTAAAAAATTTCAGAGAAATTTTTAGTTACTTTAATTAGGGAAAAAATAATTTTTAATTAACCCTTTTGCTGCATAGTTATTTAATCAAAGTAGATTCAAAAATTGCATATTTTTTTTTAATAAAATATGCATAATTATTTTTAAAAAAATTTTGTAAAAGAGTTTTTATTGTAAAACATAGAATTAGTTCATAAAAATATGAACATGAAAACATAAACAGGAACAACACAGGTTGCAAAGCTGAATAGTTGGATGAATGCATGTACATGGAAATTGCAGGTTTTGCAAATTTTGCTTTAGCTACGTTGCTCATGGAAATCGCGGGATGCTCAGCAAGAGAGTAAAAAAATAATTTAACCTAACTATTTATAGGTATAATAAATATTTAGCAAAGTATGTTCTTAAAAAATATTTATAACTGTATTTTTAAACAGAATTATGAATGTACAAAGATTTTAATAATTTATTTGATTCAAAATATATAATATCACCAAAACATAGTTTTTCATATTTTTAATACGGCTTTTCGAATTTGTAAATATTTATTTACATAAAGGAATCAAAATATTTTGAAGCATAAACAATGAAGCAAGTACTAATGAATATCCTTTTACAATACTTGAATATAGTTTTTCAAACAATATAATCATATGTAATTGAGAACAGTATTTAAAAAAATCAAATATAGTCTGTGTGATCAATACGAATTAATTTTTGAAAAAATCTCACTAATCCATTACCATTTTTAAACATATTTTAAAATGTTTTTATAAATATAAAAATGTTGTCATGTTTTTATTGTAAATGTTATAAATTTATTGCATATATTTTGTAATGATTAAAATTTCACAGCTAAATGATGTTTAATAAAAAAACATTTTGTTAGCTTTTATTAGTAAAGTCTGAGCATGGGATAAAACAGAGTGCATATAGCAGATAAACTATTCTACATATGTAAATTAATTTTTCAATATATATTATAATTTCAAATTTCTTCTAAACTCAACAACTATTTAAAGGATTTACAACTAATTGCATTGATCAAAGACATTAGTAATTGGTATAGTTATCACCAGATAATAGTAAACTAATGCATTAAATTGTCTTTAATGAATCTGATATAATTGAAGTTAAAAAATAATTTTAAAAAATCTGATTTTATTTTATTGATATGACTTTATTAATGTAAGTCAGGATAAAGATAGGAATAACAACATATTTTTCGTACATTTCCAAATATAAAGATAAGATTTTGCAATATGATAAAGAAAAAAGAAAGAAAGAAAGAGAAATAGGATTACACAGATGCTTTAATAAAAATATACTTATTTCCAAGGAAGAATATTTCTGCCCATCTCATTAAAAAGCAAGTGATATGATATATAATTTAAACACTTACGCACAATTGTAAATAATAGTAATAACAAGGAAATTGAAATCAAAAATAGTATCAAGAAGGCTAACAGATGTTATCACTGACTGCAAAACCAGTTTAAATCTAAATAAGTAACAAAACAAAAAAAATACAGTTATACAAGACTTTAGTAAGACCAATTGCTTTATACGGTATCAAATGTTGGACAATTAACAAGACAAAGAGAAACAGATGACTTTTGAGAGAAAAAAAAAATTTTGGTGGCAGTTACAGAAAGTGAAATCTGGAGAATTTGAAATTCAATTAAAATTCAGAGAACTCATCATGGTCAAAGTGATCAAGGCTTGCTTCCCCAATAAGGTGTCTGGGACATGTATTTTGATTTTGTGATGAAAATCCTGTCTGTAGTGCTTGGAAAGAAGATATGATATATACTATTCCCAAGTAATAAAAAAGTAGAACAAACATTTTTTTATTGATCTATACACTACTTTAATCACTCTGCTCAATAAAATGTCAGAGAGATTTCCTCAGTAAGGTGTAATCTTTCATATCATAAGCAAAATTTATTTTGAAACAATTAAACTTTAAGGCTAATTAAAAATAAATAAATCCCTGACTTAAATAATAAGTCAAAAAATCTTTTTTAAAAAAAAATAAAAGGGAGAGAGAGGATAAATAGCTCCAAAAAAGGATATTCCTTTATCTTGAATTGATGGACGATACAGAACATTAACTCATTACAAGACTTTCTCATGCTTGGCGAAGAACCCTGAACTTTGTGACTATTTATTTAATTTCCTAAAAAAATGTATATTGGTCTTTTAGAAACTAACAAAGAAAAATGAAATTATTTTGGTCACATTTCAAATATCTACAATTAAGAAAATCAACAAATGCACAGGTAATGTTGAAAAGTCCTATCCTCTACGGCTTTTTATAATCTTTCTAAAAGCAGTGTAGATACTACTGATGAAATGAAAGCCACCTATTCTAACTCTATAGTAAAATGTCAATGTATTCTGACAATTTTTTTTCTTCTGTTTAGTATTGTAGGAATAAATTGTAAAATTATTTTCAAGCTGAACACATGAATTATAGAAGAACAAAGGTTATTCCTAAAGCAAATGCCTCCAGACTAAGCAACATTTCAATTTTATGCCAGATATCAGATTCAAGTAAATCCAATAAAAGAAACAGAACAAATTAAATTTTTTAGTACAGTGAAGAAACAGGGTTAAATGAAATAAAACCAGGATTCTGTAATTACTGTCCAAAAAGAAAGAACAGAAGAAAAAATGCTGTATAAAGAGTGTATAATAAATCTATCTGTCCTTATTACACCAAACATATTTATAGCTTTTGTACTAATTTAGGTGAATTATCAAAAATGGATTTTTGGAAATATGTAAATTTCAACCCATTTTTATAAAATATTTTAAATTTTTATCAATTTTTATAGATATTTTTCAAATATTTATGTAAAATTCTTCAATTATTTGGAAAATATATTTTCTACTTTAAAATGAACATTTAAAGTTAAAAGTCCTTAGAGGTTAAAAATGCTCACACTTCTATACAATATGGAAGTGCCAGCAGAACACTGTAAAAACATTAAAAAAGATTTACAATTCAAGATCTTTCAAATAGATCATGAAAAACAAACCACTAGCAAAAAACTAACCAAAAAAAATTTTTTTCCCTATGATTTTTAATACATTTTATACTTCTATAATTTTATCAATATTTCAAGATTACCTAAAAACACTATGAAATATTTTAAAATAACCTTATAAGATTATCAAATATCATTTATCCTGAGGAAATTGAATAAGAATTCATTTTAATATGATCTAGAAATATATTTTTAAAAACATCAAAAATAATTTAAAAATGATTAAAAGTTGAGAGGGGAAAAGACAATAACCATGAATGTTTTTAACACGATTTATGGATAAATAAATAATGACTAAATAGTACATATAAAAAGGGAAATCAAAATTAATGCATCAGTTAAATGAAATGTTATTGAAATACTACTATTTAATTAATATTGTTACTGAAAAACTTTTCTGCCTTTAGAACCATTCATTTATTCTTTGATTTCTTATTTGAGTTCATTTTGATGTAATAAAAAATATGTAAGCAGAATTCACTCTGGATAAGTTCTATTATATCACTAGTTCCAGTTGATATAGATTTTAAAGCTAATTTTTCCATGCACTTTAAAATCAAAGAAAGTCTAAAAAGGTATTTTCTCTAAACACTATATAGTAAAAGTTAAAAATAAAAGTTTTTCATTTTTAAAATGTTTTTTTTTTTTTTCCATTTACAAAATTTTTTATTTTAAATATATTAATGACTTTTAAAAAATAAATTTACATAGATTAATACTTATGTGTGTAATTTAAAATCTTATAAACATTACATTAAAACAAAATGCTCTCTCACTGAGAAATAAATCAACTTAAACAGAAATGCATAAATTGTATGCATAAAAAAAAGATAAAATAGAAATCGATGAAAACCTTTTTTTGATTAAATGTATTATTAGTTAATTATGCAATGTTACTTCGTTACATGTCAAATAATAATTTGTAATAAAATGTTTTCAGTATGAAAAATTAGCGTTCCCCCCCCCCTTTAACTCTTACTATACAAGTGCATTAGTCTGCAATTCCATTAATTGGTTTGTACAGACAAATTAATGGAAACTTTGAATCTGAAATATTTTTATTAGTACACTGTTATGATGATAACTTAAAAGAGAACAAATGTATGAAAACCTTTAATAAGAGCTTTCAATTCTCTTAGGAAGGGAGAAAATTGTTCCAGTTTTCACTCAAGAGAAAGTCCCTTTAAAGTTTAATAATTTCAATGTCTTGAGACTGAGGACACAAAGGTTACTGCATTGTTTCATTCTTACATCCATTAAATCAAATTGTGATGAACTTTATAGTACAGAAATTGTTATGCAGTAAGCAGTGGCGCAACATACAACCCCATATTTCAGGGGGGGCAGGGACTCTAGGAGGCCCAAAGCTTGAGTACGTATTTGGTAAGTACTCAAATACGTATTAGCTAAGTACGTATTTGGGTTCAAAACCCGAGTTTTCAGGGGTCCGCATATTCTACGTTACGCCACTGGCAGTAAGCAATGACAATTTGCTGTATTCTGCTCAAGATGTGATCTTTTCGCCTGATATTTGAATGTTATTTGCAGAGTATGGATAAGGTTTCCAGAAAATAATTTGTGCCATTGCTTGATGGACTATGTCTAAATTCTTTTTCTGCTTACAACATTACAGGTACAACATTAAAATATCATATTGATCTTTATAATACAATTTTTTTACCACATCCACAGTCTTAACTGTTTAGACATAGAAACCTTTTAGACATAGAATATTTATGAAGTTCTAATAATCATGCCTTTCTGCAAATTCCTCAAATTTGTCATTTTAGAATATTACACAAGTGGAGTCCTATCTGTAATTGCATCTCTTCCTACTTTATCTACATATACATAGAGCAAATAGTAATGCCTACATCCCACAAAAATTTGTATAAGTATTTTCATTATTTTACTTACTATCTGATTTGCAATAATTCTATACCATCATGCAGTGGTGTACAAACTATGGATCACAAGCCATCTGGGGATTGCAAGGAAAAAAATTTCTTGGGTTGTCAAATGCAAAGAAATTTGTTTAGCAATCAAAAATATGAAACTTTTCTTCAACAAGCATCAGGTCCAGTAAAATAATGAAATGAGGTATTTTTTTAAAGAAAATTAACTATATACATATAATTAAAAAACAATTGTCTGCGTTAGTATATAATACCTATACCTCAACAACCAGCAAATAAACAGACAGAGATAAAAGATAAGTGTCAATTTGAGATAGCCTTTATCAGCTTTTTGTTGCTTTTGAAAGTAAAAATTTAAGATCATAATAAGATGAATTTTGAAAAATAAAATTGTAAAAATATTTTCTTATCTTTAAGTAAGTAATATGTTAAATCCCTAACATTAGTTTTGCACTCACTTTGAATTTTTTGAAGTAAACTTAAATATTTGTAACATTATAATTCACTGTAAACTCCATCAATAATATAGATGTGTGATCAATTAATAATACCAGTTAAAATATTTACTTGCTTTGATTATCATGTATAGTTTTTCAAGAACAGTGTACTTTTTATTTTAAGTAGTGAACATGTGAAATTGGTACAATGAGATGCTTTTAATTGTGTTTTCTTTTCTTTAATTATTGTCTGAATAAACTACATATAAACATAATTCATATCAAATAACTCTGAACTTCCTTTTTTTTCTCTTTTCTTTCCATGTGGTAGTCACATGTGGCTAAGCAAATGTTACAAAATATTGAGCATTATACTGTACATTTATCCTTTTGTTTTAATTTTAAAGCACTCATAATAAATAAATATCGACAAATAGGTACCCAACATCCAATGGACTTAAAAAAAAACCATGGATTGATCCTCATTACACAATTTCTACTTCAAATTTTTTTAGCAAAATATGTTATCTAATAAAAAGTTGACAAAATACGAAGAGTTTATTAAACACAGATTTACATGTTGTGTTGTTAACTTATTGTACATTAAAAATATAATCATATATTGCAAAAACAAAGTGAAAGTATGAAACTTGTTAAATTAAAAAAGATGTTAACTGCATGCAAAGAATAGAAAGAATAGACTATAGAAATAAAAGAATAAAAAGTTTTTTTAAAAAAACTGCTTAAAAGTATGAAAAATCAAATGTATTTTTAAAAAATATAAATTTTTAAGAAGGCTTTATGGGCAAGCTTATTAGTTGCAAAATCAATAAGGTAAAAGTTTGAAACATACACATACAATTGAAAATCACTCATTTTTCCTTCAGCAATTACATTGATATCAATTATGCACGAAGAAGAATATGATAAAGATTTAAAAATGATGCCATTATCGAGACATACTGTTTCTCGAAGAATTTTCTCCATATCACATAATGTTGGTTTTGTTAAATCTAATATAAAATTCTCCTGTATTTGCTGAACAACTTGCTGAAACAAATGACATTACTAAGTTGTCTCAAGTAATTGTACATATGAGATACATTTATAGAAATGTGTTAGAAGATTTTTTGTTGTAAAAAACTGGAAATAAAAATACATAAGAGAGAAACATTAGAAATTATTAAGATATTTTGAAACAAATAACTTGCATGGACACATTGTATCACAATGCCTTGATAGTTTTGTAGCATTAATAGATAATAAAAAAAAGGACTAAGAGGATTAATAGAGACTTCTCACCATGTAGTATTTAATTAATGCACAATATACAGACAAGCTCTAGTTAAAAAAAAAATTGATGAAAAGTTGCATGAAATATAACAGGATATTATTGCAATCAATTGCATTAAAAAAACAGCCTCAACAATTTAGCTATTTATAGTATCATCTCTTTTCAATAGACTGCAATGAGTTTTGTATATGAGACATTATTACTACATATTAAAGTCAGATAGCTTCTCAAGCAGAAAATATAACATATTTCTAGTTTAAAAAATGAAGTTCAAATATTTTTTGGAGGGGAGGGGGGGTGTTAGAAAAGATACACATATTAGGAACACACATATTCATTCATTACTAAAGATTGGCTTAAAAAACTTAGCTATATAGTTGACATTTTCAAATAATTTAACAATTTGAATGCAAGTCTACAGAAAGAAAATATAAACATTTTAAAATCAAGAGGTAAAATTGAAGATTTTAAGAAAAGCTATATTCAAGTAAGGAGAATTTAATAAAAATAATACAGACATTTTCCATGCATTTCACAGATTTTTTAAAATTTAACCCTTTTGAAATAGGCAAGTGATATATGTATTACCTATAAACATTTTTCACAGCTAGGTATGTCATGTGACTTTTTAGATTGAAGACTAAATTAGTAATTTTTCTTGCCACTAGATATAGTTCTATGCCTGTGATAATGGAATATTTCAAGGTTACAAAAAGTTTACCTTCATTTCTCATTGCGGTATCTTTTTTTGTAGTATTTATTTCAGAAAGGAAGTAGGAATCATGAGTAATGTAAATAAATAGAACTTGCTCTATACATGTGACAGTTGATGCAAAACACATGCATGCATTTTCAATGATTCTCTTCCTATTTCAGAAAGCTTTGGCTTTAAATTATTAGGATGATAAAGTGTTATTTATCAGAGGATGAATATACTCGCTGTCATAACCAAAAAAAAAAAAAAAACATTATGAAACAATTTAACAAGGTACCAAAAAGGACAAATTTTTTGTGTGTGATTTTTTCCCTAAAATAAGGCTTAGGGATACGTTTGCTCAGAATGATAATCACCCAAAAGAAATTATAAATATTTCTTCCAAAATATTCAAATTCATACATTTTATTACTCTAAATGATAACACAATTGATACAGTTAACAAAATACAACTTGTAAACAATTCCTTACCTCTTAAAAGTGTGGCAGCTGTTCCTTTGTATATACTTCGAATTCCTCCCTCTTTATACAATTTTTTTACACAGTCAACAGGTCCAGCATATTTTATTTCAGTACCAGGGCCAGCAGCTTGTTGGACCTGTTTTTCATTTAAAAAAAAGAGGGGGGGGAGATTATATAAATTTTTTTATTTAAATTTGACATGTTGTTTTTAAGTGCAATTATAGTCTCACAAATTAGATTCAAGAGCTTAGCTTTGAAAGAATGACACATTAAAGCGAATTTTAAAGCACGGAAAAATATTCAAGAATTAATTCAATATTGTGCACTTAACCAATTGAGTTAATTTTACAACTCTCAAAGTAACAACTTCAACAATGTAATTTTTCATATCTATAAATTGTAGTTTTTTTTCGATAAAAAGAAAATTCAAGTTATATTTACACAACTGAAAACACACTGTATTTTAGTATATTCAACAGTGCAGAAATATTAGAATAACCAAGTATAAATGATGCAGACATCTAAATACTTCAATGAACATTGAAAGTTATATGAAAAAATACATAAAAAAAAGCATGCAATCAAAGATTTGCTTTTGCGTTACAAGAAACAGAAAGAAGCTAAAACAAAAGTTCTCTACCATTACCAAACAACTCATACCAAGAAAACTTGAAATTTGCCAAACATTAGATTTATTACATCTATGAATAATTAGCAAGAATATTTTGTTGCTATTCAAATTACCACATTTTACACTTTCCATGAACTTGATCGAGAAGTTTTTTTTTTAGTAATACTGTTTTACAAATGATAGTAAAAATCAGAATTTTATAGAAAAGTAGATAAAAATAATAAAGAAGAAGTTCTTTTAACTAGGAATTATGAAATTAAACAAAATATCTGGAAGACAATTATGAATCAAATAGCAAAAACCAAATATGGAAAACTATTTTCCCCAAAAAATAAGCAAGAAAAGAATTAGGAAAGTATTTACACAAATTATAACACTGCAAAATAATTTATATCATCATAATTTTTAAGCTAAATATTTGTAAATTAGCAATTCAACATATTTCATTTTTCTTGTATTATAAAACAACATTTTTGTGTGTTTTTACTCTTCATGATATAAAAAATTTGAACATAAAATAATGGTAAGCAGAAATAACTATATATGTAATGCCCATACATTATGGACACAAGAATATATCTATCGTTTAACTTAATAGAGTATTTAAAATATTGGAAACTACACAGTTGAACATTATGAACAGCATGTGAATCTCTATTTTTGTTAGGCAGCCCAAAAGAGAGAATGCCTAGAACAATATGCAATTTTTACAATGCATTACAGTAACTAATTTACAATAAGTACTTTTTTGTTTTGTTTTTTTAATTTTCACATAACATTCATAAAATACTAATTCTATTAAAAATGTATCTTGTTAGATTCAGAACAAAGCTTTAAGTTAAACTTTCCTTTAAATAAATTTAAAACCTATATTTTCCTTTTTTTTAATAAGCATTGAGAGATTAAAAGAATAGTCCTTTTATTATTGTATACAATTTATATTCTAATTCAATTAAATAATTTGGGAATTACTTTATTAATTAGTTCAAGCGATATTAAATATAAAAACATCTTAATTAAACATGATGAAATATTAGTAATTAAAGGAGTAAAAACAAAATCATAGAAAAGTAAAACATTTGCAATCAAAAAATATTTGCAATTTTCTAGATTTTCATTTTCCCAACATCTTATCTTGTGGAATGGAATTTACAGAGGAAACAGTAGTAAATTAAAAAAAAAAATTATTGACTACATGCAATGAAAAATATTATCTTTGTCCAAATTTCATAAAATTTGAGCAATATATTAATATGCTAATATCAAAATATCAGGGACCATAAGGATCTATCAGTTGGTCCTACTTGTTTAATGGAATCCTATTTAATAATTTTAAAATTAATTTTTGTGTTATTTGAAATAGTATGTACAGATATTTTTAAATAAAAATTTCCCCTTTAACAAATGAAAACTTCTAAAATTTGTAATTTAACTTTTTTCATACTGTAGTCTGGTACTATTAATATGTAGTATATATATATATATATATATATATATATTGTGTGGGTGAGTGAGTGAATGAATGAATGTAGGGTTTTATTGCTCAAGAGCCAATTTTGGCTAAGCTGCGCCAAACAACTTTTTATGTATTAAAAGTATAAAATTAGTAAAACATTTTATGATTAAAATAATAAAATCTCAGATTAAAAAAGTTTTAAAAGCAAAAGTTAATTGGGGTTTTCTTACCAAGTCAGAGAAGCGTGTAGTTCGTAATCAAATTATTTAAAAAGGTAAAAAATTATTACCTCTTGCTGTTTCTAACACTAATCGGATTTTCGAAGTCATAGCGAATAAACGTGCAATTAGGTTTTCTAACTAACTCTCCTTTGTAAGTGACACCAGCAATATTTATGACATACTCTGGATTTGGCTCAGGTTTATCTTCCTTGTCATATACTATCATATCTTCCTCATCCATTCTGTACTCAATTAGGCGCTGATTTTCTAGGTTTATGAGGAGCTATCTTTATGTCCATTTTTGGTTTTATAGTGTTAGATGAGTTTTTAGGGAGACTGTTTTTCCTACGGGGTTTTGAGGTTTGATTTGCATCCTGGGATATAGTAGATATGGTATTAGATGTAGTGGTGGTCATTTCAAGAACAGGACATGCTGGTAAGGGTGTAGACATTGATAATGTGGATGATGAAGATGCAGTAAAGGTCGATAAACTATTAGATGTGAAGGGAGCAGTATCCATTAAAGGAATAAGTGGTTGAGATTCTGATGACGATGTAACTGTTACAGAAGATGTAGATGGTAAAAGTTGTGCTTGAGTTGATGTAGAGGATTTAGTAACTGCAGGGACTGAGGAAGATATAGTTGCCTTCAGGATGGATATTAATGGTTGCAGTAATTTTAAAGGTGGCATACTATTTTTGTAATGGTTTAATCTGTTTGAGTTGTTGTCGTTGCAGTTGATGTTTTGGCAACCTGGGCATATGATTGAGATATTTGTGGGACTATTAATTTTCGGGCTTCAGGGTATGAGATATTTTTATTTGTTTTGATTTCTTGAATTTGTTTTTCTGTTCTCCACTTGGGGTAGAGTTTTGAATCAGGGGAATGAGCTTGAGAACAATTAATACGTTTAGGCTTCAGAATGCAATCTGTGGATGCATGTTCAACAGATGCACATCTAGAGCAAGTAAGTTGACTGCAGCAGGAAGTTTGTGAGTGTCTGAACCTCTGGCATTTGAAACAGCGCAGAGGATTCGGAACATATGGTCGTATTTTGCAGTTTAAATATCCGGCTTTAATAGTAGTAGGTAATTTCGGACAATTGAAGGTTAAAATTAGTAGGTAAACATGTTGAGTCTCTTAGTATTGTAACTCTTCTGACCTGGGTAACACCCTGGTCAGAAAGTCCTTCGAGAATTTCTGCTTCCGAAGCGCTCAAAAGGTCTGACTCAGATATGACACCACGACAATAGTTCAATGATTTTTGAGGAGTTAAAGTCTATAAATGTTTTTCCCAACAAGAAAGATTTTGATTGTATAGCAGATACAGTTTCTATCAATAAGTCCCCAGAAGGTAATTTCTTCACAGATTGCGGGTCTCCACCTATTCCTTTAAGGGTCTTTTGTATGGCAAAGGGAGATTTCTGCGACATTTCGTTGTTTGGTAATGACAAAATTAAAAATCAAGAATACTGTCAATGTTGATATTGGGTAATACAAGGCCATTACATGGGCACAGCTGCATTGGATCCATAAGCGCGAAAATAACTTCGTCCTGGCGTGCCTCCACCCACCACGGAGTCCAACAAGGGAGGCAGTGTGCCAGTCATCTGGCAAAAACCAGGCACGGCGCTCACCTGGAGTACACCCAGAATATAGTGCTACCACATCAGAGAGAGGATCCAATGGGTAAACCTGACACCCCTTATCTGCAGCACTAACCCTACAGCAGTGTCTCTTCGGGGATACTGAAGAGAGGTACCACCAGTCGATTGACAGGAGTGGGCGGGCTCACTCCTGCCACTCATCTACAGTGAAGTGTGGGCCAAAGGGAGTGCAGAGGTATCCCCAAGCCACCAATCTCCTCCATACACGAGAAGCGTGGACCAAAGGATCCCCAGAACACCGTTTTCCTCCTTACAGGACACGGCACACCACAAACATGCAGGTTGGCTAACCAACGGTGTTAATCGAACACAAATAAAGCAATCTAATCAAAATATTGAAAGAAATCTAAGAAAAAGAAACTAAACTAATGCAATACAAAATGTAAAGCAAAATATGTTAGTAATATAATGCAAGTTTTCTCATAAGAAAAAACTAATATTTAGAACTAGATAGATTTTAAAATATTTATCTGTGGTCTCGATGTGAAAAGGGCAATTTAAATGACAAGAAAGAGGGCCGAAAATAAAGAAATATCATTAGGGTACCCCGGGTTTGTGAAGCCTGTGTTTACCAAAGATAGTAAACCCCTTGGGAAAAGAAAAAGATCACTAGGACACCTGGGGATTGTGACACCCGTACTCACCTAAAGAAGATGAGCCCTCTGAGGGGATATGTGTGTGCGATCCATGTTTACTAAACTATGGCTTACCATTATGTCCAGGATTTGCTCAGATATAATTTTTAGTACTGTTAAGGGTTGCAAAAATGCCCAGGGTTTGAGAATTTTATGCCACATAAAGAACTTTTTAAAATTTTAGACCTATATGTTTAATAACCCATTTTCAAATGTTCTTTTAAGACCCTGTTTCTCTCAGCCTACTTCGGAGCAAATGCTTTTATGTCGATTTAAACAAGGACATGACTACTTATGGGAGTTTACATTAAAAGTGAGGAAGATATTTTTAATAAAGTAATTGAAATTGTAAGAATTAAAAGAATATTAGTTTAGTGTACTATTAATGAAAATAACAAACAGAAACTTTGAAATGTCTTACACGATAAGTAATAAAATTTGATTTAAGATGAATACAGAATTTTTTTTTGAATAAATGCTCACAGATATATAACAGAATTTTAAACTAAAAGTTTCTTAGATTTTTTTATTTACAGCAATGAATTTACAATGAAAATCTTTTTATACTCTATGAATCAATCTAAAAACAAAACATAATTCTAATATATATAATGAAAGTATAATCAGCAATGAAGAAATTAAAAAAGAAATAAAACAATTTTTAAGTTCATAAATCCCCACAAGTGTGCAACCAGTGCAGAGTTTGTTCAAAGATTAAAATTCTATAGGTGAATACAATTAGTATGAAAGCAGGAATTAAAAATATACTTGACAGTACATTAATACATCGTTACCTAATTCGTTTAAACCTCATTTTAGTTTCTTTGGCTTAAA
Source organism: Trichonephila clavipes (assembly GCA_019973935.1). Taxonomy (NCBI): domain Eukaryota; kingdom Metazoa; phylum Arthropoda; class Arachnida; order Araneae; family Nephilidae; genus Trichonephila; species Trichonephila clavipes. The sequence goes on along the minus strand of BMAU01018466.1, from coordinate 436,167 downwards.
AACAAATTAAAGCTAACATTAAGGAAATATGCTATCCTCTAGATGCAATTACTGTTGCATTTTTCCAAAAGAATTACCACATTAAGAGCTAAACCTGTTTCACCTTCCTTTCCATTCAGCCTGCAATAACCAATTTCACTGATATAGTTACTGTTGAATTATGAACTGAATCACTCCAATGTGTTTCAGTATTTGCTATGTAAATATAGTTTAGTTGTCACACGTTTTTATTTTCATGTAAAATATCTGACAACACATTTTTCTGCTTATTCACTATTTATATGTGAATCGAAGCTACAAATAAATTTAGGTAGGTTAAAACCTTTGCTCTTGTTAAAATTCTTGTGTCTGTTGAAATTCCATTATTTACTGAACTAACAAATAATATGAGAAGAGAGAGAGAGATTCCATTCTTTACTGAACTAACAAATAATATGAAGCCCAGTGGCTGAGTGGTAGCGTATTGCGTTTTCACCCTACAGGTCAGGGGTTCAAATCCTGAGCTTGGTAAGGTTGACTCAGCCTTTCATCCCTTTAGAGGTTCAATAAGTGAGTACCAGGCTTTCTTGGGAGCTAAACAATGGGGTTTTTGTGTCAGACTGACCACCTGCCAGACATGACCAGAACATCTGCTCATGCACTCCAGCATCCACGGTCCTGTATACTGAGATGGGCACAGTAGGCCTTGGCACTCATGGGCTGTTGCACCATGTTTAGTTTAGTTTAATAAATGATACTCCTTCCTAATTCATCTCTAACTGTTCTCTTGAATTCATTAGATTAGCCTGTATCTTGATTTCAAAATCACAGTCTGTTAATCCGATTTAGGTCAGAATCTATAACCCACATTGGAAGTAGAATGTGTAAAGTGCAAAGATAATGCAAACTATGTGGCGGAATTAGGAAGAAAAACTGTCTGAAAGTTAACTAAATAAGTTGTAACATTTTGTGTAACCTGAAAAAGACAATAGTTTTTTATTGCTTACCATATCTCAATGAAACTCACTAAAATATATAATTGGAATGTATTATTTTGGTACATTCGAAGTATGATTGTAGAATTATTCAAAATTCATAAATAGAAAGTAGTTTTTAAAAATTTTGTGTAGTCAGATAGCACACTAGCAAGGCCTGCACAAAAAACAGACTGTCATTTACTGGAGATGACATGGTCCAAGCAGAAAGTTCTGTATCGGTAAGTAACATGACACTTAAAATGTTAAAAAAATTAAATAATTTTAATTTATGTTTTTTTAAAATTTTATTTAATTTATATTTATATGAAAAAACTCATTTACATTTTAATTTAAACTGAATTAATTTAATTTGCTAGAAAGAATAGTATTTATATCTTTCATAAACAAGATTAAATATTGCCATTTTGTACCTGTAAAAGGCACTTGATTCGTTCTCCAGGTGTCATAATTGCTGTTGTAAATATACCTGATAACATTCCAGCATTGAACAGCTGTATATACCTACATGAAACATGAAATTTATGGAACACTTAAAAATACATGAATACAAAACTGAAAGATCTTGTCATATAATTACGTGTCTTTTGAATGAAGAAAAATGAATAGCCTACAACTATTAATTTGAAAGTAGTAGTAAAAGGAGATTATATTTACTGAAAACATTAAATTTAAAAGCTGAAAAAAAATTAAAAGCTAATTAATTAAAGTTAAAAATTAAATTAAAAGCTGACTTCCTTTAAAATTTCTCCTATTAAAAATCCTTATAACAAAATTTACAGAAATGAAAAGCGAGAAAACACTAAAAATATTCAAGACACAGTTTTTCACATCCATAAATAGTAACAAATTAATAAAAAATTATCTTTTTTCAAATATATTGCATAAGTAAAAAAAATTCTACATATTTATTAAGTTACATATAGTTGAGAAAAAGTAACACAAGAAAATGAAAGAAATCAAATCAAATTCTATAAAAAATATTTTCTGAAAAATCTTGTTTACAAATATAATAATTGTTACAATTCACCTTAAATATCAAACTGCTCTTTTTAGAAAAGTTTCCTTTACATATAAAAAGTTAAAACATTTAAAAAATTTATACTCATAATTTTTTAACAAATAGAACTCTTGGCTAACAAACTATTAAGTGTACATTAAACAAGGTGATAAAAGAAATATCAATATTTTAAAAATTTCTTTTAATAAAACATTGCCAGAATTGCTTATTAGTACCAATAAGTTATTCTAATTGAACTCTTTAAATCATGGGAACTCAACCTTTTTTTCTGCTGGGCCACATACATATGTTAGTTATTTCATGTGGGCCGCAACACGAGGATAACTGGGGGAGGGGGACAGAGAGATGCTTTAAGACCGAGATAACATTCGAAATTTAAAATGTGGAACATTAATCAAAATATTACAGCTCCTGTGTTTTGCTTTTTTTATAATTATTTTCAGGGGTGTTTGTGGGACCCCAAAAAATCCCCTGAAACTTTTACGGACTTACTATCAACATTTTGGAATGAGTCATAACTCACAATAAGGAAAGAACAAAAAAGAAGTCCCCCCCCCTTTTCACGCATTATCACTGCCTTTGGAGAAAGAAAGGAAAAGTTTTCACCACACACACTGACCTTGCGTTTTCTGCTTTCAAAGCAAACAAAATTAACCCAGATCAAAATAAATAATTCATTATTATTCCTACTTCCTTTTGAACGACGATCCCTGGCGGATCAAAATAAATAATTCATTATTATTCCTACTTCCTTTTGAACGACGATCCCCGGAATTTCCGGGTATCAAAGTTCAAAATCCCCGGAATTCCGGGGTTTTCCCGGAGCACAAACACCCCTGTATTTTTTATATTTTTTATTTCTGTTTCTAACACTATAAATCAGATGCATTTAAAAAACCCTCCTTCACAATTTCTACATCAGCAAACAGTTTCATATGATCATCAATAACATAACAAACTTCATAGCATATGTCTTTGTTACCCGCTGTGATATTACCACTGACAAAACACTTTGTTGCTGTTGCAAAGATTATTCAAGAAACCATTTTTATCATCTCTTGAAAGAGATCTTCAAGGAAAAGTGTCATTGAATGATTCCTGTTTATTGGAATTTTTTAAATACAGCATTTTCGTGACAAATAAAACAATTACTAATCCATGTTTGTTTTTCACTACAAAATAGTGAACTTCCCAATTGCCTTAAAAATATTTTCTTCAAATGCTTTTCACTTGCAAGATATGAAAGATACTTAAAAATTAGTTCCACCCATAAAATGTCGCTATTCACTGTTGTCTGTTACCGCTAACCGTAACTGTTCTAAATAGAAAAAGAATATCAATTCGTACCCGTATGATACTGACAGCAAAAAGCAAAATTGATTTCTTGAGAAAGAATTTTCCACCAAATTTTTAATACAATGTTCTTAAATAAGTGAATTTCTCAGAGCAATGGGCCCTGACAGGGCCACTTAACAATGCTCAGAGGGCCGCAGGTTGAGTATTGCTGCTTTAAATTGTGCCTTTTACATTCTGGAATTATTTACATTAACATTATTTACATTAAGAAAGTTAAACAAGTACATATTTTTTTCATAAAAATATGTCTAAGCTTACGATAATTGTTCTTCAGGATGCTTTTGTTGAAGCCTTTTCCCTACACCAAATCCAAAGAAACATACAGCAAACATAGGAGTTACTCCAGTTATAGGAGCAGCCATACCCTTATAGAGACCTAAAAAACCCTAATAGAAAGTTAAAAAATTATTAAAAATGATCTAAAATATTTTCAATAAACATATCATTTTTCACAGTAAATTATTGATCAATATACTCAATCACATGAAATATTATTAGTAACATTTTATACTTTTATCTGATTCATTAATTAAAAACAAATGATGGTTGAAAAGATAATTTTCCTTTAAGAAAAACATTGTTGAAATTTTACATGTAATTTTTACAAGGTGGGCCATCATATACTTCTCAATAAAATTTTTAAAAAGAACAAGTTCAGCAGAAAAATCCATCAAGTTCTTCCTTCCTTTTTTACAGCTTTGAAATAATCACGAGGTTTATTTGAAACAATGGACATAAATAACTTGATCAAACCTTCATTTTTAGAGGCAAAAGGCATGAAATTCTTTTCATCATGCTTATTTTGAAATTCCCTCCCCCTTTTGTAATGAAACAAAATGAATTATTCTTAAACAGCTATTCTTCTAACTATCCATTTTTTAACTACTCTTTGAAATAGACATCTAAATTTACTTCATATCAAACAATTAAAATTTTCACCAGTATTTATTTAATTTACTAGAATTCAAGATACATAAACATTTGATCTTACTACATTCCTAAGAATCTATTTTAGAATATTGTACTTTTGACCAAAATAAAATAAGCAACTGTTTTGTTATTGAAAGGCTTCTTACTATGATTAGATGCAATGGTTTCATTTAATGCCTCGAAATATCATAAAGTAAATATTCCTGGGATATTTCTCTAACAATTTTATTTCAAAATGGTTTTTAAATAAATTTATTATTATTTGCATTATCATTAAATGTATAAAATTTAAAAATCTAATTATAAAATAATTTAATACAATCCTTAAGACTTTTTCCATTAAAATGATTTATTTTATTAATCCAAAGATTATTTATAATTTAGGCAGCATAGAAATCAGTATGAAACATCATTATGCTAAATGAAACATTTTACATCTTTATGCATAATTGTTTCATCAGTTTATTCAGGTGATGATTGTGAATTTTTAATGGCGCAAGGACCAACTTTGGCCAAGCTGCGCCAAACACTTGTTAAAAGAAACAGAAAAATATATAAATAAAAGTATATGCACACATGTTTATGCATGCATGCATACATACATACATATAATATATTAAAAATACAAAGAAACACACAAATCAAATCAAGTATAAAAATCCAATTTTTAAAAAGAAATCAAAGAGATTTTGGTGGGGAGATTCCCCCACCAAGTCAGATAAGGTTAAAACAGATGTATGAAAGGTGATGCGATGATGGTTAAAAATGGGACAATCTTTTAAAATGTGATAGACAGAATATGGGACTTTACAGGAAGGACATTCTGGGGCATTTTCACCCAACAGAAGGTGCCTGTGTGGAAAACAAATATGACCAATGCGAAGTCGAGTCAAGCGGACATCATGTCTTCGCACTGGTAGTGCTGCCCAATAAGATGTGGAAGGATGAATGCTATGCAGTTTGTTGAGTTCTGTTGATCCTAAGTCTCTTGCCATATATGACGGATATAGTTCTGTATATAAGTTTTTAAATCCTGGTAACAGACAGGTTGCTGCATGTGATCAGACAAGGATCGTGCAGCGTTATCAGCCTGTTCATTACCAAGTATACCCACTTGTCTAGGTACCCCCAAAAAAATTATATCAAAACCCTTTCTTTCTAATTTTCGCAGAAGAAAAAGTATTTCCATCACAGTTGGGTGTCGGCATTCTGTCAAAAAGTGTAAGGATTCTAGAGCACTCATGTTGTCAGCGTACACACAAAAATGACAGTGGTTAGAAACTAATATATGCTGAAGTGTGACAAGAATGGCAGTTAATTAAGCACTAAAGACAGACATGGAATTATGTAAGGTAAAACTAAGAATGGTGTTGTTAAAATGGTGTTGTTAAAAACAACACCACACCCAACACGTCCTACAGTCTTCGACCCGTCCGTGTAGACTGGTATGTACTTAGAAAACTTACTGCGATGGAAAGAAAAGAGCTGCTGATAAATAACATCCGCAGTGCATGCTTTGTCATAGCCTGAAAAAGGGTTACTAAAGGGTGTTTTTTTTAGAGGTATAAAACTTTAAATTGCAATAAAACAACGATGTATTATTCGATTGACATGAATTTTTTTTTTACTCCAAAGATAATCTTCTGGCATTACATTTTAAATATGATTTCTGGCATATGACTGCCACGGCTGGCTCGGATGTACTCCAATCTGGAAGTCCAATTTTCGATGACTTTTTCCAACATTTGTGGCCGTATATCAGCAATAACAGGGCGAATATTGGCTTCCAAATGGTCAAGCATTTGTGGCTTATTTGCATAGACCAATGACTTTACATAGCCCGACAGAAAATAGTCTAGCGGTGTTAAATCACAAGATCTTGGAGGCCAATTCACAGGTCCAAAACGTGAAATTAGGCGGTCACCAAAAGTGTCTTTCAATAAATCGATTGTGGCACAAGCTGTGTGACATGTTGCGCCGTCTTGTTGGAACCACAGCTCCTGGACATCATGATTGTTCAATTCAGGAATGAAAAAGTTAGTAATCATGGCTCTATACCGATCACCATTAACTGTAACATTGTGGCCTTCATCGTTTTTGAAGAAGTACGGACCAATGATTCCACCAGCCAATAAAGCGCACCAAACAGTTTTTCTGGATGTAACGGTGTTTCGACAAACACTTGTGGATTAGCTTCACTCCAAATGCGGCAGTTTTGTTTGTTGACGTAGCCATTCAACCAGAAGTGCGCTTCATCGCTAAACAAAATTCGCTTATGAAAATCGGGAACAACGTGCGGCAATTATTTTCAAAATAAAATTGCACAATTTGAAAGCGCTGTTCAGGCATGAGTCTATTCATGATGAATTGCCAAATGAAACTGAGAATAAATCACTTGACAGCTGTTAAATCGGTCGGCATCTTGGAAAGTAATGCCAACTTAAACTTCTATATCTGGAAAAAAAAAAATACTCTTTATAATTAAAATTTTGGATGTCCCAGGGTGGAAAAGCAAGGATATTATTTTCCTGGATATTTATGTTACTTAAGTGGGCGTCATTTAAAACAGCCTTTGCTCTATCCGAAAAAGGCTTGATGTTAAATGAATGGGCTTCATAGAGTCTGTTGAGACCAATGGCAAGAGAAAAGGGTTTTAATGGATGAGAAGGAACAGACAACAGAAAGAACAAAATAATTTGCACTTAATTGCCTCTGCCTTAGTTCTAAAGGTGATTGATGGCATACCACATACAAGCTGGTAACAGGCGAAGTTCTGAAGGCACCAGAGCAGATTCTCAGAGCAGAATGATGTATTGTGTCCAGTCGTTTTAAAACAGATGCACAAACAGAACCGTACACTACACAACCATAGTCCAAACGTGAAAGGATTAGTGCTTGATATATTCGGAGTAACGAGACTCTATCGGTTCCCCATAAGGTGTTTGATTGTACTTTTAAGATGTTGAGGTATCATTCACACTTCTTCCGCAAGTAAAGGACATGCGGAAGGAAAGTCAATTTACAGTCAAAGATTACTTTGAGGAAGCACACCGCACTGACTACAGGTATTTGAATATTTCCTATATGAATAAAAGGTTCTGGGTGTAGGTTACGTTTTCTGCAAAAATGGACACAGCTGCTCTTGGAAGGGGAGATCGTGTGTCCATTCTGATCGCACCACTTAACTAATCGATTGACAGTTAATTGCAGCTGTCGCTCAATTAGTCGCATATCTGAACCTTGACAAGAGACTTGCAGATCGTCAACATAAAGCATTCCTCGCACTAAAGGTTGAAGTTGACCAAGTATGCTACTCATGAATATTAAAAAGGGTAACGCTCAAAACGCTACCCTGAGGAACACCTTGATCTTGCATGAATTTATGAGAAGATGAGTGACCAATGCGTACATGAAAATAACGAACAGCTAAAAAGTTAAAAATAAAAATGGGAAGATTTCCCCTTAAGCCAAAATCATACATATTACGGAGAATCCCATAACGCCATGTTTGGTCGTATGCTTTCTCTATATCAAAGAAAAGAGAAACCAAATGGTTTCTCCTAACAAAGGCATCCCTGATTTGGGATTCTAGGAAAAGAAGGTTATCAAGAGTGGATCGGCCCTTGCGGAATCCACTCTGCAGAGGAGAAATACACTTTTCTTTCTCTAAAACATACACTAAATGGGTATTTATCATGCGTTCAATGGTCTTGCAGAAGCAGTTCGTCCGAGCAATGGGACGGTAACTCAGAGGATCTGTTGCCACCTTGCCCGGCTTAAGGATTGGAATCACAATGGCTTCTCTCCAGTTGGAGGGAAAAGAATGCTCCTTCCAAACTCTGTTGAACAAAAAAAGAATGTTCGTTATAGAGTCAGGATGTAGATGACGAAGCATCGTGTAAGTGATTCCATCCGGTCCAGGGCTTGTATTGTGTGCTTGTAAGAGTGCATTTTTTAACTCAGTCATCGTAAAATCACAATTATATGGAAAAAAGGAACGAGTGGAAAAATTAATTGGAATACGTTCTGCACGCCTCTTTATCTCGAGAAAACAAGAATTATAAGAGGCTGTACTAGATACACTCTGAAAAGTTACACCCAGAATATTAGCAATTTCGACTGGGGAAGAAAAGACAGAGTTCGAGTTTTGTAAAATAGGGAAGGAAAATTCCCGATATATCCCGTTTGCAGCCTTAACCTTTTTCCATAATTGTTTACTGGACGTTGAAGAAGTGAGTGAGGACACATATCGAATCCAGGATTGCCTCTGACTCCGACGCCTTACTCTGCGAGCATTTGCTTTTGCCTTTTTGAACGCCAAGAGATTCTCCGTAGTGGGATATCTACGAAAGATTGCCCATAACTTACGCTGGTTCTTATACGCTGTCTGACAATCAGTATTCCCCCAAGGTTTGTAACGTTGGAATGAATGACTTGAAACTTTTGGTATGGATAAATCAGCAGCAGCAATCAAAACATTGATGACTTCTTGTACAGCAGTATTAACACTCTCTGTCTTGACCATTGCATCAGGTATCACAGCCAACTGTGTGAAAAGGGCCCAGTCTGCACGACTATAAGAATACGTAGGTGGGAAGGTTTTTCCTCCCGTATCAGAATCGTGAGAAAGGATAAAAGGGAAGTGGTCACTATTATACAGGTCCTTCTCAACAGACAAATTTAAATTAGGGAAGAGTGACGGTGAGCAGATGGCCAAATCTAATGTGTGAAAGGATCGTGTGGGTTCGTGAAAGTACGTTGGTTCCTCGTGATTAAGCAGGCAGAGACAGTGATCAGAAAGTACCTGTTTGATCTGTCTGACAGGAGGGTTCGTCTTCCCACTACCCCACAGAGTGCTCTGTCCGTTGAAGTCACCAAGTATGACAAAGGGTGCTGGCAACTGATCAACCAGGTTGTTCATGTTTTGTTGGTGGATAACAGCATTTGGTGGCAAGTAAAGACAGCAGACTGTGATTAGGCTCGTGGAGTGGATTCTCACGACTACAGCCTGCAACGAGGTATGGAGTGGGAGAGCACTAGAAGGAACATCGAGGGATGTAAAAATACATATGCCTCCGGGCACAGAGGGTCCCTCCGTGTCTTTCCGCACACAACCATACCGACGTATCTTTGTTGTGTGACAAGACTTCAGGAAAGTCTCTTGAATTGCTACACATACTGGATGATACTGACGTATGATGTCTTTTACGTCATCTGTATGCGATCTATAGCCACAACAGTTTGAAGAAACCAGGGAAGTTATTTTTTTGGGCGAACTTGGCAAAAGGGGCCCTTTCAAGGGATTACCTGCCACTTGTTTAAAATCAGCCTCTAAAAGGCTCTCATCTTCTTTGGATGCCAGACCTGTGACGTAATCCGTGTCAGAAGTAATCAGCATCTGTGTCCATGGCATCCAAAGTTTTAGAAGTTTTCCGTGTCCGAGTGGGTGAGTGAATGTTGGGGTTATTGGCACAAGAGCCAATTTTGTCTAAACTGCGCCAAACATTCATTAAAACGTTAAAAAGTTTATAAAATTTCTGTTAAGAAAACTAAAAATCTTAAAATTTATATATATAAAAGTTAATAGTATTATATTTAAAAAACATATTGGTGGGGAGAACTCCTCACCAAGTTTCACAGGTATTGAGAAAAAATTTATTTTCTGTGTCTCGTGGGAGTTAAAAGTAATTGTCCCTTGCAATAAGTCTTTCCCTTTTTTTTCACGTAATCGGGATTTGTTTCAATTTCATCTTCCACGTCGTAGACAATCATTTCTTCCACATTCGTTGTATACTCATCAGATGCTGGTTTTCTCGGTCTATGTGGATTCATTTTAATTTCTATTATTGCTTCTTTCATTTTTTTCAGTAATTCTTTTCTTCTTTTCCTTGATCGAGCTTTTGCTATTTTCTTGGCATCCTGTACTTTATTAGAATCAGAGGGTGTTTGAATAACGGAATGGGATGAGGAAGTTGGTATGATTGAGGAAGATGATTCGATGTTCAATTTTTAATATAGGCCTGTGGTCTGGACGGGAAAAGAAGAAAAGGAGAAATGGGATGACAAGAAAGAGGGTCGAAAATAGAGAAGGATCACTAGGGTACCCCGGGTTCGTGAAGCCCGTGTTTACCAAAGAGAGTAAACCCCTTGGGAGAAGGAAAAGATCACTAGGGCACCTCGGGAGTGTGAAACCTGTACTCGCCTAAAGAAGGTGAGCCCCCTGAGGAGTTTCCGTCTCCGAGATCTTTTGGAGACAGGAGTTGATTCCTAGAGGGAATCTTCTTCCCTCGCAATCTTCATAGATATGTTTTTTCCTGTATTTTTCTTTAAAGTGGTCGTAGGTTTTACATTCTTTAAGTCTGTTTTTTTGTAATCTTTTTGGGGGCCATGTACCTGAGATGGTTGTTCTTTAATTTTCTCTTTTGCTTCAGACATGGGGGTTGGTGGCTGAGGGTCCGATGTTATAGATGTTTTTGAAGAGATGGAAGGCAAGAGTTGTGCTTGGGCTGAGGATGATGTGGTATTAGCAGTAGATATATTTGGTCTTTGTTTGGATGATAGTGGTGCAAGTAATTTTAAAGGTGGACATTTTATTTTTGTTATATTTTCATCTGTTTGGGTAGAATTATTTAAGATAGATGATTTGGCAGCTTGAGCGAATGTTTGAGATAACTGCAGGACTATTAATTTATGTGCTTCTGGGTAAGAAATATTTTTAGTTGTTTTTATTTCCTGTGTTTGTTTCTCTATTTTCCATTTAGGGCATATTTTGGAATCTGAAGGATGAGGTTGTGAGCAGTTTATACATTTTGGCTCTAGAATGCAGTCAGTAGAAGAATCTCTAGCTGACGCACATCTAGAGCATGTCTGTTGATCGTAGCAGGATGTTTGCGAATACCCGAACCTTTGGCACTTAAAACAGCGCAGAGGATTCGGAAGGTACGGGCAAATTCTGCAGTTAAGGTAACCAGCTTTTATTGTTGACGGTAGTTAGAGGCTATTAAAAGTTAATATTATATGTTTTGTAGGAATTACTAATGCATCTCTTCTTATTGTTATTCTTCTGACCTGGATTACACCTTGACCCGAGAATCCATCAAGGATTTCCGCATCAGTAGTGGTCAACAGGTCAGGGTTTTATGTGGATATACATTTACAGGTGAATTCCAAAATGTTTTTGCTTGAAGAAAAGACTTTGTTTGTAAAGCAGAGAGTGTTTCAATTAGTAGATCACCAGATTGCAATCTTTTAACAGACTTGGGTTTACCACCAATTCCTATCAGAGCCTTTTGTATAACAAAAGGCGATATGGATGACACTTCATTGCTTGGGAGTGAAATAATTAGAAATCTTGTATTTGAGGAAATCTGCTCAATGTTTAGGTTGGGTAATACAAGGTCTTTACTCGGGCATGAATTTAAAGGATCCATGGGCTGAGTATCATGAGCTGGGTAGAGTGGGTTGGGGGTTTTAATTAATGTGTTTTGATTTTTTTCTTTAATTTTATTTATTTTGATTTTTTTTTTGAGAAAGGAGGAGGAGAATCCCTTTTGATTTTCAAAGGACCAGTTTGGCAGGGCTAGCCCTAGATTCAGCAACCAGTAGTGGCCTCGGGAGAGCCCCCCGCTCTGCAATGCAGGACCCCATCCAGGCACCACCTGAAACTACTAGACAGGCGGGATTATACACCAGTTGATAGAGCAGCTAGGACATGCTGGTTAGGCTGTCCTGGGTACCTGTACTATCTGGCGGCCTGAGATGCAAAACTCAGCTTTTCTCCGGTACCCTCTACATGGCCGCTTCCTCCAAGACCCTACCTCACAAGTCCAAAGATCCTCAGAAGTTCAACACCCCGCTCCAAGTGCCATTTTTCCCAGGGAGCAGTCTGTTGTGTCATCATACCAATAGTGAAAAACCATCAGACACAACTTCATTCCACTCTGTCCTGGTCTGCCACAGGACTTCGTGGCAGAAAAAAAAAGATAATAAGAAAAGAAAAGCATTGTCAATTGAACACAAATAAAGCAACAAAATCAATAATCGAACACAAAAGAAGCAACAAAATTAAAATATGAAAGAAATTTAAGAAAATCAAATTAAAAGAACATAATATAAAATGTAAATCATAATACGGTAGTAAAAAAAATATCAATTTTTTTACTAGAAAAAAACAAAGTTGGAACAAAGTTCATTGTCCAATGTAGGTCTGTGTTCTGGACGTGAAAAGAAGAAAAGGTAAATTTGAATGGCAAGAAAAAGAGCCGAATATAGAGAAGGATCACTAGGGTTCTCCCCGGGTTCGTGAAACCCGTGTTTACCAAAGACAGTAAACCCCTAGGGAAAAGGAAAATATCACTAAGGTACCTCAGGAGTGTGAAACCCGCACTCACCTAAAGAAGTTGAGTCCCCCGTGGGGTCAGTTTATTCAGGCATTCTGCAGTTGAAAACAATGGCACACTATGGAATGCTAAAATAATCTTATGGATATAAATAGATGATTCACACACATGATATGATCTATTTATAGAATGGTATATATCATTTAGTGGTTGCATAATGTAAAAACATCATATTGAAATGTAGCAATTATATATTAATAAAAATACTTGTAAGTATAATATAATTATTAGAGTCCTTAAATTATGCAGTAAAAGTTTTTGCTGGCTGGGTGGCGTAGTTGGTTTGTCGCTGGCTTTCTGTACCCAAGGTAGCGGGTTCGACCCCGGCCCAAGTCGTTGGATTATCCTGATGCAGAAAATTGACAGCGGTGATGTCGTATGATTATATGGCAAGAAAAAGATCCCTTGAGTGTCCATTTGGCTTGGATGCTCTTGGCAAAATAAAATTTCCAAGTATAAATTTCACATTGGCAGAGCTCAGGTGCTTCCCTCTGGCGAAGAAACTGGGAGTCAAAATTACCTGCGGTAATTGGTATCGCCTGTCATGTCTTCAGAATTTATTTTTAGATTAATTCATGGCATCTACACTTGTGTGTATTCACTGTAACCTAATGTAAATATTAAGTAAAAGCTTTGTTTCTGTATTTTGACAACAGTTAGTATTGTATTTTGTGTGTGGAATAAAATGTTTGATTTTTGAATAGCTGGATATTTTATCACTCTTAGAATCCAGAATTATTTTTAATGTTTTGATTTTTAAAAAGTTATTTTGCCTTATTCAACTGCAGAACCAGATATGCTGCTAGAGTAATAGAGGTTATTTATTTGCAAAAAGGATAACGTAATATTTTTTGGCGCCCCGGTGAGCCTGTAGTTGGTTGTAAATACGGCTAATATTGAAGCTCTCAAGAAATTAGGAAAAAATGAAAGAGCCACTTTTACAAAACTTATAATAGAGTTGAAGAACTGATAGTCCTAGAAGATGTTGATATTTGCCAACTGGAAGTAAAGCTGAATGTTTTCAAAGGGAAAGTTGATCGTTTAGAAAACACCCATTCAAATATCTTAGAACTTCTTCCCGAGAAAGACAATGATGCTGAATTTGGAGTTGTAGAAGACTTCCGGGATAAAGCTATACGAATTCAAACGAAAGCAAGGAGAATTGTCAACAGTCAACAAAATGTGTGAGTAGTGTTTTAGATTCAAGTAATGATGTCTTTGTTGCAATGAATTCTGTTCGAAATGTTGTCATTGATAAAATTAAGTTTAAATTACCTAAATTAGAATTATGAAAACTCGATAGCGACATTAAGGAATGGCTTTATTTTTGGAGTCAATTTGAAAAAAATACTTGATTCTAGAATTGAAGATTCAGATAAATTTCAATATTTATTACAATCTACCGTTGAAGGGTCTCGTGCTAGAGAAGTAATTGATAGTTTTCCGCCAACTGGCGATAACTATTTAAAAGCAATTGACTGTTTCAAAACTCGTTTTGGTCGCCATGATTTACAAGTAGAAGTATATATAAGAGAATTGTTAAAATTAGTTATGAGAAATGCCAATTCAAATTTTAACTCTAATAATTTGTGTACTTTATAAGATAATTTAGAACAACAAATTCGTGCACTTGAAACACTTGGTGTTACAACTGACAAATGTGCATGTCTACTTTATCCTTTAGTGGACTCTTGCATGCCAGAGGCTTTCCTTAGAGTTTTTCAGCGAGGTTTGAATTTTGATTCTGGCGATGATTCCAAAAAGAGTCTAGATGCTTTTTAAAAATTTTTGGAAACTGAAGTTGATTCAGAAGAGCGGATTAATTTAGCTATGACCGTTTTTGATTTGATGGAAGCAACATCATATAAAAGAGAAAGCAAATTAAAGAAAGACAAAATCTTTACATCGGCTAGTTTGTTGACCTCTTTAGTTGGTGCAGAGAAAATTTGCGTTTTCTGTAGTAGAAAGCATGAATCGACTAATTGCTTTAAAGCTCAAAAAATGCCTTATAATGAATAATTGAAGGTTTTAAAAGATAAAGATTATTGTTTTAAATGTTTAAAAGCTGGACATAGGGTAGGAAAATGTCGGTGTTTTGTGAAATGCTTGATCTGCAATCTGATGCATTATGCAGTTATGTGCGCAGAGTCAAATAAAAATGTAAATAAACCTACATCAAATAACTTGGAAAAAGAGGTTAAAGAGTAGGATAAATCCCTAAATTTGGCAAGTATTTCGAATGCGCTACAAGTTTTGCTGCAGACTTTGAAAGTTAAAATAAGAGGTAAAAACTGTAGTTTAATCGTGAGAGCCATGTATGATTCAGGATCTCAAAAATCTTATATTAGAAAAGAAATTGTATCTGCTTTAGGATTAGCACCTTTACGCCAGCAACATTTGTCGCATGCACTTTTTGGAGGGGAAAGGATAAAGGAGAAGGTACATAATGTATATAAAATTGAACTAGGAAGCTTAGATGGAACTTTTTAATTGTAATTTTGACATAGTTGATCAGGATATTAATTGCAATGATGTTCCTTCTGTTTTGTATGAACCGTGGATTAAAAAGTTGCAATCTATAAATATACAAATGTTTGACATAGCAAATAATTCAGGGCCAATTGATATTCTTGTTGGAGCAGATGTTGCAGGTAGACTATTTACTGGAAAGAGAAGAGTTCTATCGAGTGGATTAGTAGCTATGGAAACCTATCTAGGATGAACTCTTATGGGGAAACTAACTTACTTTCTGAAAAAGAAGATATAGCTATGATGGTAATTTCAATGTTTGTATGAGAAGCTACTATTTCTGATCTTTTTAGTTTAGAGGTTTTAGGAATAAGTGACCCAGTTGAAATAAAAAACAAAAGGGAAAGAGAAAATCTTACTAAATTACATTTTGAAGAAACTGTTCGAATAAATACAGAAGGGAGATATGAAGTTTCACTGCCCTGGAAAGAAAATCATTTTCCTATACCCAGTAATAAAGATATTGCTATGAAACGATTAGAATCATTGACTAAAAAATTGCATCAAGAAACCTTGTTTACAGCTTATGATGTGTTCAAGGAATGGGAATTATTAGGTACAATTGAAAATGATCCAGTTGACTCTTCACCTCACCTGCATGGACACTATTTGCCACACAGACCTGTTGTAAAACAACATGGAACAACTAAGATACGCCTAGTTTTTGATGCCTCTGCCAGACAAGTTGGATTCCCATAGCTCAACCAGTACTTAGAATCTGGACCAAATTTATTGGAACTAATCCCTAATCTTCTTCCCAGATTTAGAGAACATAAATATGGCATAATTGCTGATATAGAGAAAGCTTTTTTTACAAATAAGTGTGCAACCAGAAGATAGAAATTTTCTCAAATTTTTCTGGTGGAATGGAAAAGAAAAATGTAGTTCCATAAACAATGTGGCATACACGAGTGGCTTTTGGTGTGAAAAGTAGCCATTTTCTCTTAGAAGCTGTGCTTGAACATCTGAAAAAATATCTAAAAAATTTGAAATATAGTCAGAGAGAGAGAACAGTTGATATACTTCTTCTAAGTTTTTATGTAGATGATTTAATTACAAGTTTAGACAATGTGAAGCAGAAATATTACCTTCCATTGAGGAGAGTCATTATATCTTGGCTGAAGAAAAATTTAACTTGAGAGGATGGAAGTATACAGGAGATGATGACCCAGAACAGGTCACTTCAGTTCTAGAATTGATTTGGAATCGTAAAGAAGATGAACTGAAAATGAATTTGGATTGGATAGAAACATACAAACTTGAAATTGTATCAAAGAGTTTCCGTTCAAATTCTTTCCCTTATACATAGGGTTTTTGATCCTACTGGATCTTTATGTCCTGTCCTTTTAATTCCAAAACTAATGTTACAGAAGATGTGGAAAGACAACATCCCATGGGATAGAGAAGTTGAAGATAATTTGAAACTTGAATTTCTAAAAGGTTTGAAGAGTTAATTTCCTTAAGAAATTTGTCTGTTAGCCGCTGTTTTTCTCCTGTTATAAGTGGTCAACATAATCTAAGCATTCATATATTTTGTGATACCAGCCAATTTGCAGCAGCTGTTTTCGTTCGTATAGAGTATTTTGGTGTTGCTCATGTAAATCTTTTGGCTGCCAAATCGAGAATTGCCCCAGTTAAAACCGTCACTATTCCTCGTCTTGAGTTGCTGGCTGCAACGGTGGGAGCTCGATTATGCAGATCTGTGCTCAGTGCACTCCAGTAGGACAATGTGAAGCAACACTACTGGACTGATTCCACTATGGCATTAAGTTGGATTCAGCAAGAAGAACTTTGGTCAGTTTTTGTATACAATAGAGTTCAAGATATAAGAGAACTGACTGATCCAACTTCGTGGAAGCATCTTCCAGGAGCATTTAATCCTGCTGATTTACCTTCAAGAGGGTGTTCTGCTCACCAACTCTTATGCAGTAGATGGTGGGAGGGACACAAATGGCTTCTACAAACTGAGGAAAACTGGCCAGTTAACAAACCTATTTTTGACGAGCCATCTGATTTGAAAGAAAAACGAAAAACAAATCCAACTTCCAAGAATCTCCCAGTTGTGTGTTCTTTAAATCAATGTGAAAATAGTGGTAAAAACAATAACGAAGATTCAGGTTGGTACTACTACTATTTTTCAAGCTATGATCAACTGCTACGAATGATGGCTTGGATGAACAGATTCATTTTTAACTGTAGGAATCCTGCTTCTCGAATCACGGGTGAATTATCCAACGCGGAACTAAAACAAGCAGAAATAAAGATTGTAAAGATGGTACAAGCGGAATACTTTACTCATGATGTCAACAGAAAGAAAATGAATTCTTTAGCAACATACAAAGATGGAGAGGAAATACTTAAGAGTGAAGACAAAATTAATGTATAGAAAGGATTCAAAAGATTTCAAGAACCCTTTCATTTTGCCATCCCATCATCCAGTCATTGAGAGACTGATAATGACTGAACACAAAAAGAATTCTCACGCAGGATTACAAATGATCTTGGATATTCTACGTGAACATTATTGGATTTTGAATGCAAGAAAACTGTTCAAGCAGTATTATCAAAATGTGTCATTTATTTAAGACATGTCAAAAGAAATGTAGCTACAACCTCTGCATCACTCCCAGAAAACAGAATAAAAGATGCTGTAGTTTTTGAAATAATCAGTTTTGATTTAGCAGGGCCACTTTATTTAAAAGAGGGGAGTAAAGCTAGTAAAGCTTGGATTTGCATATATACCTGTGCGGTTTTCAGGGCTGTATATTTTGAGCTTCTGTCGTCATTATCTACTGAAGTTTTTCTTCAAAGTTTTCATAGATTCATCTCAAGAAGGGGAAGGCCATCAGTTGTGTACTGTCAAAATGGAAGCAATTTTGCCGGTGCATCAAATTATTTGAAAACTGTGAACTGGGATGTGATTGCAGAATTTAGTAATATACGAAGAATACAATGGTTTTTTAATCCTCCTACTGCCTCCTGGTGGGGAGGTTTGGGGGAAAGATTAATTGGTGTAATGAAGCAGATCCTAAGAAGAATCCTTGGAAAAGCTTTTTTATCTTATGAAGAAATAGTCACTGTTTTGTGTGATGCAGAGTCTGTTATAAACTCTTGACCACTTAATCATGTATCCCAAATGGATTCTGAACTGATACCTTTATCACCTAACTCATTTTTGCAAGATTTCTGGCAAATTGGTGTTCCAGATTTAGACCAAGTGGATGCAGTTGTTCTCAACAAAATAATAAAATATCGCCAACAATTGATAACTGATACCCAGAAAAGATTTAGATCTGAATATTTGGGACTTTTAATTCAAAGAAATGAAAACAAGAAGCAGGAATGAGATATTAAGCTTGGAGAAGTTGTGTTAATTGCAAGTGATAATGTAAAATGTAATGACTGGCCTTTAGGTGTTGTTATTAAATTATTACCCGGAAAAGATGGTATTAACAGATTAGTGCATCTGAGAACAGCAAAAGGAGAACTTCTACGACCAGCCCAAAGAATCTTCCCACTTGAAATTTCCAAAGAAACTTCCAGAGATGACGTTTTAAAAACTAAAAGTGGGAGAACTGTTAAAAAACCACAAAAGCTGGAGTTGTAAACAAATTTAATTTTTTGAACTTTAGATGTAACTTTCAGAAGATATATATATTTTTTGTGTCTTAGTGAGTATATTAGAAATGTTTATTGTATGTGTTATTCTTTGAAATTTTTAAATGTTTGGTAAGTTAAGTTGTCTTTCAACAACGTAAGGTGGGAGGATGTCATGTCTTCAGAATTTATTTTTGGATTAATTCATGGCATCTACACTTGTGTGTATTCACTGTAACCTAATGTAAATATTAAGTAAAAGTTTTGTTTCTGAATTTTGACAACAGTTAGTATTGTATTTTTTGTGTGGAATAAAATGTTTGATTTTTGAATGGCTGGATATTTTATTACTCTTAGAATCCAAAATTATTTTTAACGTTTTGATTTTTTAAAAGTTATTTTGCCTTATTCAACTGCAGTACCAGATACGCTACAAGCGTAATAGAGGTTATTTATTTGCACAAAAAAGATAACGTAATATCGCCTAAATGGTGCCCACTAAAAAGTGATACCAGCTCCTGGGGAATGTACTGAGTCTGCAAAGGTAGAAATACCAATTACACAGCCCCATTACAGAAAACAAAGTAAAAGTTTTTTCTACTTATTGTGGATAATAAAATTTATAATTACGGCACTGAAAAGTTGCAAGAAGATCCTAAGAAAGAATATGTCATCACTTATTTTTAGAAGACACTTTTAAAAGTTTCTTGATTGACATCAATAGAGAATTCATACTCAACACTTCATGAAACATGTTCCCCTAAAAGGAGAGAGAACCTTTGGTCTTAAGGGACTTTTTGAACAAACATTTCTACAGCTCAGCAAGGGACCAACACATTATCTTGATATCATTATTCAATGACAAACAAAAGCATTAGTCATTGATGGGGGGGACTGAAAGGCACCATAGCTGAAAGTCCCATTCAGGTAAAAATTTATTACAAAATTACCTGTCTCCTAATGGTAAAAAGAGTTAGGACTTCAAATTTCCATGTTGGTGAAATTTAGATAATGGTATACCAGTTCATGTTTATTCCTCACCACTTCACTGTGGTTTAAAATGACAAAGTCCATCACCAATTATCCTGTTGTAGTTCCTGAATGTGATGTTAATAAAATATCGATTAAAACAAGAAAAATCATTTAAGTCAAAGTTTTACTTATGTAATGTTCAAAGAGAAATATATATCCCCCCAAAATTAATAGCAAAGAATATGAATAGTTTCTAAAAGATATTTGAGAATTCATCATTTCCTTTCACAGTTAATTCAGAATTGGTTCTGCAAAGAGTTTGTTAAGTTTATGAGGAACTTAAAAAAATAGTTGTCTCACAATTATATTATAAATATTTCACTGGACTATATTTTCAGACATCATAACTCATTAACACTAGGCCACATCACTCATTCAGAGGAAAGGGTGAAGGCAGCATAGCTAAGACTGTCACCTCTGCTAAAAAACTATCCCTACCCTATAAGTTAAAAAATGGTAATAAAAAGTTCCAACAATGCATTCTCTTCTCCTTTAAAACTTGTAATTTAATTTTCATAATTATAAAATGAAACATTTTTTTTCCAACTTCAGTTAAAGAGAAGCTAATTGATAAAAGTTTCAAAAATTAAATTTGATTTTGACTTAATATTCACAAACAAAAATTTTAAAGATAGGTTCCAACAAAAGATTTTTTTTCTTTACTATTAAAGATTAACAAATGATATTGTAACATTTTGTGAAAGTGTAGATATCCAGAAATTATTGAAGTTTAAAGCAAACAAGTCTCAAACAGTTTCAAGAAATTCAAAACTGCGACTACTTAGTTTATACATTTGAATATCCAAGCTAATCTCATAGCATGGCATTCTGAATTTTCTTATGCTAAATTACATTAGAAAAGTGTAACTATGATAATAAAATTTGGTAGAAAACTATGACAAAGCATTTTGACTGAGAGGTATAATATTTGTTTTTTTAAACCTTTTGCAATGACTGCCTTGACCAACGAATTACTGTTCAAAAGACCAGTCTTGGATGTACTGTATGCTAAGTATAACACACTGCAAAAAAATTGTATAAAACAAATGTGAAGTCTAATTGTTTCAATTTTTGTGCATGTTGAGAACAATTCACAGGTAGTTATCAGGAGTAATTTAAACACTTTATCAATAGTTTTCTTTGAACACCACATATGCAAAACATTTGTCTCAATGCTTGCCAAATTCTAAAAGGAATGAATAAAATACTAAAATCATAGAATATCCATCCCCAAAAACAAAAATAAAAATGTTCTGCAGCATCAAAAAAACTTGCATGTGTTTATATATCAGCTGTGACACAGTTAAAAAGCAAGCTCCATTTATTTACATTACTCCTTAAATGATTCTTGTTTCTATTCCAAAACAAAACACTAAAAGTAAAAAATACTGAAACAAAACGAAACTCAATATTATCCAGTTTTGAAGCATTCTATAACAGATACAGTATAACACGGAAAAGCAAGAAAAAATATTGATGAAATGTTTCATCTAAAAAGTCATATAAGACACATCTGACAGCAAAAAATGTTCACAAGGAATGACCAGCCCAGTGTGAAAAAAAAAGGTTATTACAAATATTCACATATTTTAAAAATAAATAAAAGTAACAGATCAATTTCAAATTATTTTAATATGAAATACATTTCAACAAATGAAATTTAAAAATAAAATCTAAAAATTTTAATATTCAAGAATAGTTCACAAATTTAATTTTATAAGAAAAAATAACCACCTATGCAACTTTTACCCATTTTTCACAAGTTTCTAACATTTACAAAACAAATATACATTACTTTTTAAACAGGTGTTGAAGTAAATATGTGACCTATAAGTACCTCCTTAAGGATTGTCTTCTTTGCACAATCTAAAGTACCCGTATACATTGGGAGAGCACCAACAGCAGGTTTTGGCATAGTCTGCAAGCGAACCTACATACATCCAAATAAAAATAATTCAACTAAATATTTATACAAGCATAACACTGGGTCATTTCCATATAAAAATCAGCCACTTAAGATAACAATCAATAGACATTTACCTATTAGCCCAACAACCAGTAAATTAGCAAAGATTTTGAAACATTTGCCCAACTTATAAATAAGGTAATTGCATGCGACAATGCCCAGGAATATTTTTTTCATTACTGGCTAATGAATATTAAGGTATTTGGTGATGGTTTTTGATTAGGCAAAAACAGGTGATAGACTGGTAGGAAAGAACCTATTTATGTTACCAATGTGTAATTCAATGATTATTCAATACTTTACAACAAATGGGAATCGATTGCTTCAGCAACCAAGAACTCAAGTTTAAACTACCTTTAATACTTCTTTCATTCAAATTCCATTCATTTATGTAATTTAATAATAAATTAAAATATTTATTATTAGGTACAATATCCAATATCATCAAATCAAAAGTTCTTGCCAAATGGCTTGATATGAGGCCAAAAGTGGAAACAGTGGCCACACATGTTCGAACACACAGTAATAATAACAGCATTTGGCAACACTTTGGAATTGGTGATGTCTTTTGGTTAGGCAAAATTAATGAATAGTATAATACATGAATACCTATTTTATTATAAAACTTTACTATTATATAAAAAAAAACTATATTGCGACAAGAACTTTATAAATGTCTATTGGGTGATAAATTTTAGTAGTAAAGCAGTACAATCAAATTAAGGATGGTAACTGTTGAAAAAAAAAAAAGCCATAAAATAGCATGGCAAAAATAAATTGATAAATACATTTTTAAAATTAATTACCTGTTAATAACATTTATAAAATTTTTCGGTACTTATGTATTAGCATTACAGCAGCCAAATTTGTGATATATAAATTACACCATTTTTCATCAAAGCATGACTGTTTTATTTTTTGTATCAAATAAACCATGCGAGAATCTTTTTGTTATTTTGATATGATGGCACGATTCGCATGGTGCGAATTTTGCTGTAGTGACACTAATACGCAAGTACCGTGTTCTGACCATCATTGTAAACTTTTTGATTTTTCAAAAAATTTATGAATCTCAAAAATGGCCAAATTAAAGTAGATAAAATTAGAGGTTTAAAAATAAATTTTAAAGAACAAGCGTAAGATATCCTTGAAAAATGAAAGATTACATACACTAATTAGAAAATTAAGTACATGTATATAAATATATACATCATTTGTAATCATATAACACTTTTAAGTTTAAAAAACTATGGTTCTAAGCAATTTAAAATGTTTTCACTGATGTCTTTTCAATTATGTGCAAATGGGTTTTTTTAAGGAAATTAACAAATAATATTTTTTATTCCCTTCAATTAAATGAATATATTGAATTTTACGAATTAAACTAGAAAATACTTTTTTGTTTTACTTTGTAAAAAATTATATTTAATATGAATTTTCTTAGAAAAATTTGTAAAGAAAATGTAATGTTTATTAATTTATAGCATTCATGATTGAAACTAAAACACAAAAGTTTAATATGGTACTCTAATGAAACAACTGATAATAATTAGCAAAATAAAATAAGGAAAAATGCCTATCAAGAGATCACGGAAAATTCATCTAATCGCTTTTGACAATTTACTTTTATAGTATCTAATGGATGGCCAGCTGCAACACAACATATACCACCAACTCCTCCTGCGATAAAATTTTTAATAGGACTAGTTCGCTGTTTTTCTGACATTTTTAATATTTAAAATCAAGAAATTTTAATAGAAACACTAATTGACTGAGTGAGAGAGAGAGAGAGTAAACTAGACTCAGTTTCCTGATCCTGAGTGAAATATTCACATGTTATCTCTAAATTCTTATTTGTTGATGACATGATGACGCAATCTCCTGCCACTCAAGGAATATTACTTCGAAATAAACAACTCAAATCGCTTATTGAGTAACCTTTAATTATTTCAACAAAAAATTCAGTAATCGTCTTAGAAGAGAGAAAATCAAAGTATATTTATCTAAATTTTGCATCTAAATATTTTAAATGATTTGTTTTCATTGTAGTATCTTTTTTATGTTACACTTGTAAAAAATTAATGAAGCCTAACAAAGGAAAATAATTGATTTAGGAATGCGAATATAAAACTTAATCATAGTATTTGAATAAAAAATTTAAATTTAGTAAAAAAGATATAGTAATAGTCTTGTTGCAGCATATTTCCCTAACTCTCCTCAATCAATCAATCTAAATATAGTACATTAAAATATACATTGATTTGTGTTAGATATTTGTATTAAGAGTTTGTTGTGTTTCTCAAGTATGATGAAGTACTGACTTCGTTGTTTTTAATGATTTATCCTTCAAAACATGTTATAAATGTAGATATGGAAGATGAACATTCGCAAACATTTCATATTGATGCTCACAAAGAAGCAAGCTTCATTGTTCAAGATTCAGTGAATGGGGCGAATATAGAACTTGTTGATGGAACTGGAGAAATATTTGGTGTTGACATGATAAAAAATAAAGTATATCACTTTACATCTTCATTTGCTGTCACTAGTTGGCAAGGTTGCACATTAAAATTAAAAGGAAAAAGAACGAAATCATATGTTACAAGTCGACGTGGTGACATTTATAATCTTCATCTATCATTTGAAGAAGAACGTAGACGTGCTGAAAATAATGGTACCAGAGGGCCTATAGTTCTAATAGCTGGTCCTACTGATGTTGGTAAAAGTACACTAAGTCGCTCTCTTTTAAATTATGCTGCTAAATTAGGAAGAAAGCCTTTATATGTTGATCTAGATGTGGGACAGAGTTCTATATCTATTCCTGGTACCATAGGTATTCTTCCGATTGATGGTCCAGGTGATATCGTTAAAGGATTCAATGATGATAAATCTTCCATTTACTTTTTTGGGTATAATAGTCCAGGAATCAATCTGTTACTATATTTCCTTCTCATTAACAAGTTGGGTGAAACATTACATCACCGTCTTAAAAGTTCTCAAAATACCATGTGCTCTGGTGTAATAATAGATACCTGTGGTTGGGTTACAGCAGGGGGATATAAATCTATTATTTTGGCTGCTAAATCATTTCAAGTGAATTTATTATGTGTAATTGATGATAGAAAGCTATATTCTGATTTGAAAAAGGATCTCCCTAATGTAGATGCTAAATTCATACCCAAATTAAGAGGTGTAATTGAACGGAATAAAACCACGAGACGTGACAGACGTTCTTATTTAATCCACGAATATTTTTATGGATCACAATTTTCTATAAAACCTTATACATTTGATATTAAATTCTCTGATATTCAAATATTTCGAATATCTTCACCTACATGTAAAATTACTTTTGATAGAATACATGATGCTGATAAATACATTTCTCTCTTACCTGTAATTATTTCAACTGATCTTCTTCATTATATTCTTGCATTGAGTTATGCTGATACTCCTGAGGCTGTGATGCTAACTAGTGTTCTTGGATTTATTTGTGTTATAGCTGTTGATATGGAAAAACAGATTTTAACTGTGCTTTCTCCACAACCTAGTCCTCTGCCAAAAAAATTTTTAATTATTGGAGATGTAAAGTATGAAAGAAAGAAATACTGATAATTAAAATATAGTTATGTAGAACATTTTACTATATATTTTTTAAAAATCATTCATTTTAAATGTTAATTTTATAAAAATTTTTTGTTTTTAAATTTTGTGTCTTTTTCATTTTAAGAATGACTTGAGAATGAACCATCCATACACTTCATAGAGCTTTTTATGTTACTCTCCAACACAATCACTGTATGTGTAATCATAATATTTTACACACATAAATATAAATATAAGCATTGTTATACAATATATATCATGTGAAACACAGTAATATGTTGTGTTCTGAAGATAAAAAAAATGGAAACAAAATATTTTTTTTTTGAAAAAAAATTAAATATACTTATTTGTTTTAAATCTTTTGAATTTAATAATGAACCAGGCTATTTTTAAACTGATTACACCAATGTAGTAAAATTATTAGAAAGCTAATTTTAGTACTTGCATATTATGAGTGTTGCATAATTATATTTTCAAATAAATCAAATGTTTTTGTTATGTATCTTAACAAGGGAAGGTCAGTGCATGACATGAAACAAAAGAGGGAACAATGAGCTTAACCAAAGTCATCTAAAGGGTGAAAATCATTTAAGATGACTTTACCTGAACCCCAGGTGGCCTACAACAAAAAAAAAGTAATATTCCAACGCCGCCCAATTCCTTTATCTTTAGAAATATTAAGATCTTGCATCTAAGCTGAAAAAAGTTCTGTAAGTATTTTTGCCATTATAATTTAAGATTTACATAAACAGTTAAAATTATCCATATTTTTTTACATTGTTTTGGTGAAGAATTCTAGGGAAAAATTTAGTACTCGCGCATATTATACCATTGATCAATTTTGTCAAATAAAAAATTCTCACCAAGTGCAGCTAACGGCAGAAAACCATTCCTTTGCTTGTTTGAACACAATAATGATTATGACATTTAGTTAATTTGGGAAAATTAGTTGATGATTTAATATGTTAAGAACTAAAAATTTGAATTACAGAAGTTTGGCTGCTTATACTTTTCTACCATAACTTATACTATCAATCCATATTTTTCTACAGGATATCTCGTAATTATATGAATAAATGACTATGAATTTCTACTTTTTATCTGCAGAAGTAAAAATTTCTTTATTCAGTATTTTTAAAATTCATAACTTGCAAAATTAAATAGCTTCTGTTACATTTTTATTGGTGATCTCTAACCACTTACCATCTGTCAGTACATTACAATAATTTGATTAAAAACTGAGACACAATAGCAGAGTATAATTATTTCATGATATGTGTAGCAGCATTATAAAAGAAACAAGGTTAATAGTAAACGAAACATGTACATTACTTGAATATAAACTCAATTAAAACTAATAAATTCTGAGTGAGTATCCTCTTTTAAAAATTTATTTAAAAAAAAATTCTGTGCTGATTATATTGATGTAATATAAATATAAAATGTATTAACTTTTTATTATTTCACTAGATGTTACTAAAATTAAAGAATTTTTTTAACTAGTATATGTAATATATATGTTTTATCAAAAGCATGTGCAATTTTCATATGTATTTAAGTGTTGCATTTGCCATTATTAGATTTTTGATTTATTAATCTAGCTCCTTTAGACTGTTTATTATAGAGCAGAGGTTCCCATACTTTTTTGCCTCGTATACCCCTTGACAGGTTTTTCAGTTTGGGCTACACCCCTACTTACCTAATATGAAATTTTTGCAAATTCATCAACTTATATGTGTTTTTGACAGCAGGTATATAGAGCTACTTCCTTCAAAAGATTAAAATTTTTAACTGTAGGGAAGTATAGTGCATAAAACTTAAGAAAACACATCTTAATTATTTAAATTAAAATTTAATTAATACATAAAATAACTGAGCAACAAACAAATGCTTTTAGTGGTAGGGAGGAATCAGGGAATGCAATTACAGTACAGTCCCGATAATCCGAACAATATCGGACCGACCCCTGTTCGGATTAGCCGGAGTAACAGCGAAATCACTATTTGAACTGGGAGTACGGGTTATGTTGTACAATTTTTCATACTAAACATTAGTGTTCTGTTCTGTAGTTTATTCCATTTTAAAATTTGTACCATAACTTGATGTACAGTGCGTGAATATTAAATAAAGAACTGTTTTGAATTAAGGTTTATACTGTTTTATATTGAAATATTCACCGATTTTCGTCCTTAAAATTATAAATTTTTTTCCGCGGAGCCGTTCGGATTAACCGGATGTTCGGATTAGCCGTGTTCGGATTAGCGGGACTGTACTGTACAAATTTTCAACATTTGACATCAATCTTGTCAGGTTTAACCCTAAATATCTACTCGGTTAATAGTGTCCAGTCTTTTCTTCTTTTGTTTTGGAGATAGGCAAGTGCACTGTAACTCCTTCTCAATTAGAAAAACAATTAAAAACTCTCAAGATATTCCATAAGATGGAATAAATAACAGGTATATCTTTTTTAAAGCACAAATTGGCATCCGTTTCTATACTTTACTTTAGGATCTTTATTAGTGCCTAATTCTTGTAATCGGACTTTTTTTTTTCAAAGTTACCGCATGAATTAATTGCCTATTGTGGTATTAGGATAGTCAAAACATTCCCAAACCTAGTTTCAAAATCTAATAAAAGGACATTTAAATGCTGAACGTAGGTTAAAACATCTTTTTTGCTGGCAGATTGTCTGTGACAATCGAGAAACTGGGAAAATTTGTGACATCCAAAATTATATTCCTTTAGCTTAATTCTGACTAAGAAGGCTGAAATGTGGTCCTTGTGTCAATAAAATGTATGCAGCCTTGTAACTGCAAATTAACCTCATTAAATTTAGTGAATGAATCTGTTAAATAGGTTAGTCTGGTTTCCACTTTATTAAATTTCCTTTTAAAATTAAAGTCACGATCTGGTTTAATGAGATCTATCATATACCTCATTTACACCTCATAGACCCCCAAATTATTTTTTAGCTGGCATGGACCCCTTGCATGTCGATATAGACCACTTTAAGAACCACTGTTATAGAGTATTCTGCTTCTTCTATTGCATTAGCATAATACTTCAAGTTGTAAAATTTTTTGTATGCTATTGTTAGTTTTGAAGGATATAGTCATCAGTTTTTTGGGATTTTTAGTTAATTTTGCTATATAGGTGTTGAACTCATTAAAATCTTTATAGTATTAAAACTGTTAAGTTTATAACTGCTAGAGTAGTTAAACTATTACCACTCGAACACCCACCGTACTAAGACTTTAGAAAAAGAAAACCTCAGGATGGGACTGAAAATCAATGAGAATAAGACCGAGTATTTACATGCCTTGCACTAAATCATGTTTTAACAATTCCCATTTTAAAATTGAGGAATATAGTTTTGAAGTTGTTGACAGCTTCACTTATTTAGGCTCAGAAATTAATAGAAATGATTGTACTACTGAAATCCAAAAGAGAATTACAATGGCTAATAGATGTTTTAATGGAATTCGAAAATATATGAAATCAAATTTAATCAAAAGAAAAACAAGGGTTCTATTGTATAAAGGTCTTAAGATTAGTATTAACTTATGCATGTGAAACTTGGTCCATGTCTCAAATAGATGAGAATATGATAAGTATCTACGAAAGGAAGACTTTAGATCCATTTTTGGAGGAATTCTGGAACATGGCGAAGAAGAACAAATTTAGAGTTCTATCGATCATATAAGGAATCTGACATTGTCAACTTCATCAAAATACAGCAAATTAAATGGGCAGGTCACGTAATCAGAATGAACAAAGACCGCACCACTAAAAAAGTCTTCAATGCTCAACCAATCGGCACACGAAGAAGGGGTAGGCCAAATCTCAGATGGATTGATGGCCCAGAAAAAGGTCTCCTAGTTTTGAGAACTAGGATTTGGAAAAGGCTTCTTGAGAAGGCCAAGGCCCATCCTGGGCTGTTGTGCGACTGAGGAAGAAAGGAAGTAGTTAAACTACTATATAGTTTTAAAACTCATTAGTCTCATTTTCTTTATCTCTAGTTTAAAATTGCCTCATTGAAAAGATGCAAGTGTCAAATATTTTTCTTGCATCTCTGTTCCTTACGTATTCATCAATTTAAGAACATGGTTCTTTTTTTTTGTGCTATGTAACCCACAACCACTTTTTATTAATACAGTTTGGTTTTAGATCATAAAGAAAGACATACAGAAGAAATGCATATGAAGCTTACTTTTATTTCCAGCTGCTTTTATTTATTTTTAGCAAAATAAATTTGAAGTAATAGTCATGTAAGATTCAAGGCATGCATCTTATAAGAACATACAATTAAAGGTATCTTATTGATCCCCCCCTTATTTAAACTCATGAAAATTTGTTGCTGTAACCTTTTTTTTCTTTGAGTTATGCTAATTTTAATGTTTGCTGCTTATTTTTTGATACAGAGTGTACCTGACCTAATGATTCAATTATTTTTGAAATATTTTTACATGGTTGTAATGTAAAATGGCATCAAAAGCAATGACTAGAATGTTTTAGCACCTCAGAATTTACTCTCCCTTATAGGTAATGAAAAGATCTTGAATTCTAGAAGACTGATCTGAGAAGTATGTATTTTTCAGAATAAAGGTAAATTATGCTCCAAATGAAATTTATAAATTGTATTCCCTCAATATAGAATTTCAATTTTTACATTTACTGTAACTGAAGTTCAATTTTACAGGTCATATTTAGACCTAGATACTATTATTCACACACACACGCACGCACACAATTTAGTGCTTAAGATAATGGATATTAATCATTTAAATGGTGCAATGGAATGGTGAATGGTGTTCCCAATTGGATACACAGCTGTTCAATATAAATTATTTTGCTTCTGTGATTAACATAAATAAAATTTAAAGTTCTTAATACAGAGAAATCTGCTTTAAGTATACCACCTGCTTTTAGGAATGTTGGAGGCTTTTTTCACATTTGTATGTATTTTTTTAGTTATGTTTCGTAAAAGGTGATAAAAAGAGTGTCAAATGTTTGATATCTTGTACCCTATTAAATAATAGAAATACAACATTTACTTAAAAAATCAAGTCATCTTTTAACTATTTCTGCCAGTTGCCTCCCAAGTCAATAGTGATGGGAGGCCAGGAATTGTCCATTGCTTTAGAAATTGTCCCTTGCTTTCTAGAAATTTTTTTACGAGTCCCCCTTGACCGGATGTGGTGAAATTCCTTCGGTGGGGAGTGTCAAAGTATTCCCGCGCTTTTCTGAATTCAGTGAATGCATAAATTTCAAGTCATGTAGAATTGCACGGGGAGCTTTGTCCAATCAGATGCGAAATTCAGGAGACGGCAGATAGTCCGGCTCCAGGGTGAGTGACTGTAAAATTTAATGGCGAAAGGGCCAACTATGGCCAAGCTGCGCCAAACACATGTTAAAAGAAAAGGTTATATATTTTAAAATATATATATATATATAAGTAAATGTACACATGTATACGCATGCATACATACATAAAAAATATATTAAAAATACAAAGAAACATACAAATCAAATTAAATGTAAAAATCCAATTTTTAAAAGGAAGGCAAAAAGGTTTTGTGGGGAGTTTTCCCCCACCAAGTCAGATAAGGTTAAAACAGATATATGAAAGAAGGTGATGCGATGATGGTTAAAAACGGGACAATCTATTAAAATGTGATAAACGGAATATGGGACTTTACACGAGGAACATTCTGGGGCATTTTCACTCAACAGAAGGTGCCTGTGCGTGAAACGAGTGTAACCAATGCGAAGTCGAGTCAAGCGGACATCATGTCTTCGAACTGGTAGTGCTGCCCAATGAGAAGTGGAAGGATGAATGCTATGCAGTTTGTTGAGGATCTGTTGATCCCAAGTCTCTTGCCATATATGATCGACAGTGCTGTATGGAAGTTTTTAAATCCTGGTAACAAACAGGTTGCTGCATAGGATCAGACATGGATCGTGCAGCGTTATCATCCTGTTCATTACCAAGTATACCCACGTGTCCACGTACCCAGGAAAAAATTATATCAAAACCCTTTCTTTCCAATTTTCGCAGAAGAATAAGTATTTCGATCACAGTGGGGTGTCTATGATCTGTGTTAAAAAGTGTAAGGACTCTAGAGCACTCATGCTGTCAGTGTACACGCAAAATTGACGGTGGTTGGAAATTAATGTGTTGAAGTGCGACAAGGATGGCAGTCAATTCAGCACTAAAGACAGACATGGAATTGTGTAAGGAAAAATTAAGAATGGAATTGTTAAAAACAACACACCCAACATGTCCTGCAGTCTTCGACCCGTCCGAGTAGACTGGTGTGTATTTAGAATACTTACTGCGATGGAAAGAAAAGAGTTGCTGATAAATAACATCAGCAGTGCCTGCTTTGTGATAGCCTGACAAGGGGTTATGATAGTTAAAAATTTGGATGTCCAAGGAAGGAAAAGCAAAAGGATCTTATTTTCCTAGATATTCATGTTATTTAAGTGGGATTCATTTAAAACAGCCTTTGCTCTTTCCAAAAAAGGTTTGATGTTAAATGAACGGGCTTCATAGAGTCGGGTGAGACCAATGGCAAGAGCAAAGGGTTTTAATGGATGAGAAGGAACAGACATGGCACGAATAAAATAATTTGCACTTAATTGCCTCCGCCTTAGTTCTAAAGGTGGTTAATGGCATACCACATACAAGCTGGTAACAGGCGAAGTTCTGAAGGCACCAGAGCAGATTCTCAGAGCAGAGTGATGTACAGTGTCCAGTCGTTTTAATAGAGATGTACGAGCAGAACCGTACACTACACAACCATAGTCCAAACGTGAAAGTATTAGTGCTTGGTACACTCGGAGAAAAGAGACGCTATCCGCTCCAAATAAGGTGTTTGATAGTACTTTTCAGATGTTGAGGGATCGTTCACACTTCTTCCGCAAGTAAAGGACATGCGGAAGGAAAGTCAATTTACAGTCAAAGATTACTCCGAGGAAGCGCACCTTACTGACTACAGGTATTTGAACATTTCCTATATGTATAGAAGGATCTGGGTGTTGGTTACGTTTTCTGCAAAAATGGACACAGCTGCTCTTGGAAGGAAATATCGTGTGTCCATTCTGATCGCACCACTTAACTAATCGATTGGCAGTTGTTTGCAGCTGTCGTTCAATTAGTCGCATATCTGAACCTTGACAAGAGACTTGCAGATCGTCAACATAAAGCATTCCTTGCCCTGAAAGTTGAAGGTGACCAAGTATGCTACTCATATGAATATTAAAAAGGGTAACGCTCAAAACGCTACCCTGAGGAACACCCTGATCTTGTATGAATTTATGAGAAGATGAATGACCAGTGCGTACATGAAAATAACGAACAGCTAAAAAGGTAAAAATAAAAATGGGAAGATTTCCCCTTAAACCAAAATCATGCATATTACGGAGAATCCCATAACGCCATGTTCGGTCGTATGCTTTTTCTACATCAAAGAAAAGAGAAACCAAGTGGTTTCTCCTAACAAAGGCATCCCTGATTTGGGACTCTAGGAATACGAGGTTATCAGGAGTAGATCGGCCCTTGCGGAATCCCCTATGCAGAGGAGAAATACACTTTTCTTTCTCTAAAAGATACACTAAACGAGTATTAACCATGCGTTCAAAGGTCTTGCAAAAGCAGCTCGTCAGAGCAATGGGACGGTAGCTCAGAGCATCTTTTGCCACCTTGATCGGCTTAAGGATTGGAATCACAATGGCTTCTCTGCAGCTGGAGGGAAAGCAATGCTCCTTCCAAACTCTGTTGAACAAAAAAAGAGATAGATCTAGAGTTAGGATCTAGATGACGAAGCATCGTGTATGTGATTCCATCCGGTCCAGGGCTTGTATTGTGCGCTTGTATGAGTGCTTTGTTTTTAACTCAGTCATCATGAAGTTACAATTATATGGAAAAAAGGAGCGAGTAGAAAAGTTTATCGGGGTACGTTCTGCAAGCCTTTTAATCTCGAGAAAACGAGAAATATATTAGAGGCTGTACTAGATACACTCTGAAAAGTTTCACCCAGAATGTTAGCAATTTCGACTGGGGAAGAAAAGATAGAGTTCGAGGTTTGTAAAATAGGGAAGGAAAATCCCCCCCCCGATACATCCCGTTTGCTGCCTTAACCTTTTTCCATAATTGTTTACTGGACGTGGACGAAGTGAGTGATGACACATATCGGATCCAGGATTGCCTCCGACTCCGACGCCTTACTCTGCGAGCATTTGCTTTTGCCTTTTTGAACTCCAAGAGATTCTCCGTAGTGGGATATCTGCGAAAGATTCCCCATAACTTACGCTGGTTCTTATACGCTGTCTGACAATCAGTATTCCGCCAAGGTTTGTAATGTTGGGATGAATGACTTGAAACTTTTGGTATGGATAAATCAGTAGCAGCAATCAAAACATTGGTGACTTCTTGTACAGCAGTATCAACAATTCCTGTCTTGACCATTGCATCAGGTATTACAGCCAAATGTGTGAAAAGGGCCTAGTCTGCACGACTATAAGAATACGTAGGAGGGAAGGTTTTTCCTCCCGTATCAGAATCGTGAGAAAGGATAAAAGGGAAGTGGTCACTATTATACAGGTCCTTCTCAACAGACAAATTTAAATTAGGGAAGAGTGACGATGAGAGGATGGCCAAATCTAATGTGTGAAAGGATCGTGTGGGTTCGTGAAAGTACGTTGGTTCCTCGTGATAAGGCCCCTCAGGGGGCTCACCTTCTTTAGGTGAGTACGGGTTTCACGCTCCCGAGGTGCCCTAATGATATTTTCCTTTTCCCTAGGGGTTTACTGTCTTTGGCAAACACGGGCTTCACGAATCCGGGGAACTCTAGTGATCCTTCTCTATTTTCGGCCCTCTTTCTTGCCATTCAAATTTCCCTTTTCTTCTTTTCACGTCGAGACCACAGACCTACATTAAACAATGAACTTTGTTCTTTTTTTTCTAGTAAAAAAATTCAGAATTTTTTACTATAGTATTATGGTTTAAATTTTATATTATGTTCTTTTAATTTGATTTTCTTAAATTTCTTTCAATATTTTAATTTTGTTGCTTCTTTTATGTTCGATTATTGATTTTTTTGTGTTCAACTTATCTTTATTTTTCTGCCACGAAGTCCTGTGGCAGACCAGGACTGAGTGGAATGAAGTTGTTTCTGATGGTTTTTCATATTTGGTATGATGACACAATGGACTGTTCCCTGGGAAAACTGGCACTTGGAGCGGGGTTTTGAAATTCTGAGGATCTTTCGACTGGTGAGGTGGGGTCTTGGAGGAAGAGGCCACGTAGAGGGTACCGGAGAAAAGCTGAGTTTTGCGTCTCAGGCCGCCAGATAGTACAGGAGCCCGGGACAGCCTAACCAGCATGTCCTGGCTGCTCTATCAGCTGGTGTATAATCCCGCTTGTCTTGTAGTACCAGGTGGTGCCTGGATGGGGTCCTGCATTGCAGAGTGGGGGACTCTCCCGAGGCCACTACTGGTTGCTGAATCTAGGGCTAGCCCTGCCAAACTGGTCCTCTGAAAATCACAAGGGATTCTCCTCCTCCTTTCTAAAAAAAATCAAAATAAATAAAAGAAAAGAAAAAACTCAAAACGCATTTATTAAAACCCCCAACCCACTCTTTCCAATTCATGATGATCAGGCCATTGATTCTTTAAATCTATGCCCTGATAAAGAACCCGTGTTGCCTAGACCTAACGTTAATGAAATTGCTGCTAATTCCAGATTTTTAATATTTTCTTTAACAAATAATGATATGTCGAAAAAAAATCGCTATTCGCTATCCACAAAGCATTAATAGGAATAGGTGGCGAACCTAAATCTGTCAAACACTTACGATCCGGTGATTTACTTATAGAAACAAGTTCTGCTCTACAGACTAAGTCTTTTTTACTTGCCAAATCCTTTCTAGATTCTCCAATAACCATAAGTCCGCACAAAACACTAAATTCCTGCAGATGTGTAATTTCAGAATCTAATCTGTTGACAAACCCAGACGCAGAAATCCTCGATGAATTTTCTGATCAGGGTGTGATCCAGGTCAGAAGAATAACAATAAAAAAAGATAATTTGGTCATTCCAACAAAACACTTCATTCTAACCTTTAATAGACCTAAACTACCCACAATAATAAAAGCCGAAAACCTAAACTGTAAGATTCGCCCTTACATTCCGAATCCTCTGCGCTGTTCAGGTGCCAGAGGTTCGAACATTCACAAACTTCTTGCCGTGCACAAATAACTTGCTCTAGATGTGCGTCTGCTGGATATTCTTCTACAGACTGTACTCTAGAGCCAAAATGCATTAACTGTTCTGAGTCCCATTCATCGAATTCTCAATTATGCCCAAAATGGAAAATAGAAAAAAAATACAAGAAATCAGAACAAACAATAATGTATCTTATATAGAAGCTAAAAAATTATTACCCTCTCAACTACCCCAAACATATGCCCAAGCTACTAAACCTTCACCAACATCCGTTACAACGCAGACAGATGAAATCATCACTAAAATAAAATGTCCACCTTTAAAATTACTTGCACCACTATCATCCAAACAAAGAACAAATATTCCTACTGCTGTTACCACATCATCCTCTGCCCAAACGCAACTCTTACCCTCCATCTCTTCAAAAACATCTACAACATCGGATCCTCAGCCACCAACTCCCATGTCTAAGACAAAAGGGAAATTAAAGAACAACCATCTCAATTACATCGTCTCCGAAAAGATAGCAAAACAATAGACTTATTAAGTATAAAACCTACAACAAATTTAAAGAAAAATCATGCCAAAAACACAACCTTAAAAACTGCGAGGGAACAAGATTCCCCCAATGAAACATCTCCCGTCTCCAAAAAATCTCGGAGACGGAAAACTTTTAAAACCACGGATGCCATGGACACAGACGCTAATCCTTCGAATTCTGATTGCGTCATAGGTCTGGCATCCGAAGATGAGAGCCTTTTAGAGGCTGCTTTTAAAAAAAAGGCAGATAATCCTTTGAAAGGGCCCATTCCGCCAATTTCGCTCAAAAAATAACTTCCCTGGTTTCTTGGAACTGTCGTGGGGCTATAGATCGCATAGAGATGACGTAAAAGACATCATACGTCAGTACCATCCAGTATGCGCGTAGCACTTCAAGAGACTTTCTTGAAGTCTTGTCCCACAACAAAGATACGTCGGTATGGTTGTGTGCGGAAAGACACGGAGGGACCCTCAGTGTCCGGAGGTGTATGTATTTTTACACCCCTCGATGTTCCATCTAGTGCTCTGCCACTCCATACCTCGTTGCAGGCTGTAGCCGTGAGAATCCACTCCACGAGCCTAATCACAGTCTGCTGTTTTTACTTGCCACCAAATACTGTTATCCACCAACATGACTTGAACAACCTGGTTGATCAGTTGCCAGCACCCTTTGTCATACTTGGTGACTTCAATGGACATAGCACTCTGTAGGTTAGTGCGAAGACGAACCCTCGTGGCAGACATATTGAACAGGTGCTTTCTGATCACTGTCTCTGTCTGCTTAATCAAGAGGAACCAACGTACTTTCACGAACCCACACGATCCTTTCACACATTAGATTTGGCCATCTGCTCACCATCACTCTTACCTCACTCTTGCTACTGAATTATCCATACCAAAGAGTTCAAGTCATTCATTCCAACATTACAAACCGTCATGGAATACCGATTGTCAGAGAGCGTATAAGAACCAGCGTAAGTTATGGGGAATCTTTCGCAGATATCCCACTACGGAGAATCTCTTGGCATTCAAAAAGGCAAAAGCAAATGCTCGTAGTGTAAGGCGTCAGAGTCAGAGGCAATCCTGGATCCGATATGTGTCCTCACTCACTTCGTCCACGTCCAGTAAACAATTATGGAAAAAGGTTAAGGCTGCTAACGGGATATATCGGGAATTTTCCTTCCCTATTTTACAAACCTCGAACTGTGTCTTTTCTTCCCCAGTCGAAATTGCTAACATTCTGGGTGAAACTTTTCAGAGTGTATCTAGTACAGCCTCTAATATATTTCTCGTTTTTCTCGAGATTAAAAGGCTTGCAGAACGTACCCCGATAAACTTTTCTACTCGCTCCTTTTTTCCATATAATTGTAACTTCATGATGACTGAGTTAAAAACAAAGCACTCATACAAGCGCACAATACAAGCCCTGGACCGGATGGAATCACATACACGATGCTTCGTCATCTAGATCCTAACTCTAGATCTATCTCTTTTTTTGTTCAACAGAGTTTGGAAGGAGCATTGCTTTCCCTCCAGCTGCAGAGAAGCCATTGTGATTCCAATCCTTAAGCCGATCAAGGTGGCAAAAGATGCTCTGAGCTACCGTCCCATTGCTCTGACGAGCTGCTTTTGCAAGACCTTTGAACGCATGGTTAATACTCGTTTAGTGTATCTTTTAGAGAAAGAAAAGTGTATTTCTCCTCTGCATAGTGGATTCCGCAAGGGCCGATCTACTCCTGATAACCTCGTATTTCTAGAGTCCCAAATCAGGGATGCCTTTGTTAGGAGAAACCACTTGGTTTCTCTTTTCTTTGATGTAGAAAAAGCATACGACCGAACATGGCGTTATGGGATTCTCCTTAATATGCATGATTTTGGTTTAAAGGGAAATCTTCCCATTTTTATTTTTACCTTTTTAGCTGTTCGTTATTTTCACCATTCATCTTCTCATAAATTCATACAAGATCAGGGTGTTCCTCAGGGTAGCGTTTTGAGCGTTACCCTTTTTAATATTCATATGAGTAGAATACTTGGTCACCTTCAACTTTCAGGGCAAGGAATGCTTTATGTTGACGATCTGCAAGTCTCTCGTCAAGGTTCAGATATGCGACTAATTGAACGACAGCTGCAAACAACTGCCAATCGATTAGTTAAGTGGTGCGATCAGAATGGACGCACGATATATTCACTCATTATTTTCATGTACGCACTGGTCATTCATCTCATAAATTCATACAAGATCAGGGTGTTCCTCAGGGTAGCGTTTTTAGCGTTACCCTTTTTAATATTCATATGAGTAGCATACTTGGTCACCTTCAATCTTCAATGCGAGGAATGCTTTATGTTGACGATCTGCAAGTCTCTTGTCAAGGTTCAGATATGCGACTAATTGAACGACAGCTGCAAACAACTGCCAATCGATTAGTTAAGTGGGGCGATCAGAATGGACACACGATATATCCTTCCAAGAGCAGCTGTGTCCATTTTTGCAGAAAACGTAACCTACACCGAGATCCTTCTATACATATAGGAAATGTTCGATTACCTGTAGTCAGTGAGGTGCGCTTCCTCGGAGTAATCTTTGACTGTAAATTGACTTTCCTTCCGCGTGTCCTTTACTTGCGGAAGAAGTGTGAACGATCCCTCAACATCTTAAAAGTACTATCAAACACCTTATGGGGAGCGGATAGAGTCTCGTTACTCCGACTGTACCAAGCACTAATACTTTCACGTTTGCACTATGGTTGTGTAGAGTACTCTTCTGCTCGTGCATCTGTATTAAAACGACTGGACTCAGTACATCACTCTGCTCTGAGAATCTGCTCTGGTGCCTTCAGAACTTCGGCTGTTACCAGCTTGTATGTGGTATGCCATTAACCACCTTTAGAACTAAGGCGGAGGCAATTAAGTACAAATTATTTTATTCGTACCATGTCTGTTCCTTCTCATCCATTAAAACCCTTTGCTCTTGCCATTGGTCTCAACCGACTTTATGAGGCCCGTTCATTTAACATCAAACCTTTTTCGGAAAGAGCAAAGGCAGTTCTAAATGACGCCCACTTAAATAACATAAATATCCAGGAAAATAATATCCTTGTTTTTCCTCCCTGGGACATCCAAATTTTTAACTATCACAACCCCTTTTCAGGCTATCACAAAGCAGGCACTGCTGATATTGTTTATCAGCAACTCTTTTCTTTCCATCGCAGTAAGTATTCTAAGTACGTACCAGTGTACACGGACGGGTCGAAGACTGCAGGACATGTTGGGTGTGGTGTTGTTTTTAACAACACCATTCTTAATTTTACCTTACATAAAATTCCATGTCTGTCATTAAAGCTGAATTAACTGCCATTTTTGTCGCACTTCAGCATATAATAGTTTCCAGCCACCGTCATTTTTGTGTGTACACTGACAGCATGAGTGCTCTAGAGTCCTTACACTTTTCAACAGAGCATAGACACCCCACTGTGATAGAAATACTTCTGAGAAAACTAGAAAGGAAGGGTTTTGATATAATTTTTTCCTGGGTACCTGGACACGCGGGTATACTTGGTAATTAACAGGCTGATACCGCTGCACGATCCATGTCTGATCCCATGCAGCGGTCTGTCTGTTACCAGGATTTAAAAACTTCTACACAGAACTATATCCATCGTGTATGGCAAGAGACTTGGGATCAACAGGTCCTCAACAAACTGCATAGCATTCATCCTTCCACTTCTCATTGTGCAGCACTACCAGTGCAAAGACATGATGTCCGCGTGTCTCGATTTCGCATTGTTTATACTCGTTTCACTTATAGGCACCTTCTGTTGGGTGAAAATGCCCCAGAATGTCCCTCGTGTAAAGTACCATATTCCCTTTATCATATTTTAATAGATTGTCCCGTTTTTAACCTTCATCGCATCACCTTCTTTCTTACATCTGTTTTAACTTTATCTGACTTGGTGGGGGAAACTCCCCACCAAAACCTTTTTGCCTTCCTTTTAAAGATTGAATTTTTATATTTAATTTGATTTGTGTGTTTCTTTGTATTTTTAATATATTTTATGTATGTATGTATGCATGCATGCGCATATATATGTGTACATATACTCTTATACAAATATATTTTTAAAAATAGGACTTTTTTTTTAAACAAGTGTTTGGCGCAGCTTGGCCACAGTTGGCCCTTGCGCCATTAAACCCTACACTCAACTCAACTCAACCCCTTGTGATTAAGCAGACAGTGACTGTGATCAGAAAGCACCTGTTCAATCTGTCTATAGTCTTCGCACTACCTCACAGAGTGCTATGTCCATTGAAGTCACCAAGTATGACAGAGTGCTTAAAACTGATCTACCAGGTTGTTCAAGTCATGTAGGTGGATAACAGTATTTGGTGGCAAGTAAAGACAGCAGACTGTGATTAGGCTCGTGCAGTGGATTCTCACGGCTACAGCCTGCAACGAGGTATGGAGTGGCAGAGCACTAGATGGAACATCGAAGGGTGTAAAAATACATACGCCTCCGGACACAGAGGGTCCCTCCGTGTCTTTCCGCACACAACCATACCGACGTATCTTTGTTGCGTGACAAGACTTCAAGAAAGTCTCTTAAAGTGCTACGCATACTAGATGGTACTGACGTATGATGTCTTTTACGTCATCTGTATGCGATATATATATATATATATAGCCACGACAATTCCAAGAAACTAGGGAAGTTATTTTTTGGGCGAACTTGGCGAAAGGGGCCCGTTCAAGGGATTATCTACCACTTGTTTAAAATCAGCCTCTAAAAGGCTCTCATCTTCTTCGGATGGCAGACCTGTGACGTAATCCGTGTCAGAAGGATCAACGTCTGTGTCCATGGTATCCAAAGTTTTCCGTCTCCGGGATCTTTTGGAGACGGGAGTTGATTCATTGGGGGAAGCTTTTTCCCTCGCAATCTTTAGGGATGTGTTTTTTGCTGGTTTTTTCTTTAAATTTATTATAGTTTTTACACTCATTAAGTCTAGTTTTTGTTATCTTTTGGGGGATGATGTAGTGGAGATGGTTGTTCTTTAACTTTCCCTCTTGTTTCAGACATGGGAGTTGGTGGCTGAGGATTCGATATAGTAGATGTTTTTGAAGAAATGGAAGGTAAGAGTTGCGTTTGGGCAGAGGATGATGTGGTAATAGCAGTAGGAATATTTGTTCTTTGTTTGGATGATAGTGGTGCAAGTAATTTTAAAGGTGGACATTTTAATTTAGTTATATTTTCATCTGTTAGGGTATAATTATTTAAAGTAGACGATTTGGCAGCTTGAGCGTATGTTTGAGATAACTGTGGGACTATTAGTTTACGTGCTTCTGGGTAAGAAATATTTTTAGTTGTTTTTATTTCCTGTATTTGTTTCTCTATTTTCCATTTAGGGCATATTTTGGAGTCTGATGGATGAGGTTGTAAGCAATTAACACATTTTGGCTCTAGACTGCAACCTGTGGAAGTATGTCCAACAGATGCACATCTAGAGCAAGTTATTTGTCCACGGCAAGAAGTTTGTGAATGTTCGAACCTCTGGCACCTGAACAGCGCAGAGGATTCGGTATGTATGGGCGTATTCTACAGTTAAGGTATCCAGCTTTTATATTTGTCGGTAGTATTGGGCTATTGAAAGTTAAAATTAAATGTTTAGTTGGAATGCGAGTAGAGTCTTTTTTAATAGAGATTCTTCTGACCTGAATAACACCCTGACTGTAAAAACCCTCGAGGATTTCCCGTCAGGTTTGCCCAACAGGTCAGTTTCAGAAATGATACCACGGCAGGAATTAATGCTTTTGTGTGGACTAATTGTAACAGGGCTATTTAGGAAAGACTTTGCAAGTAAAAAAGACTTGGTTTGAAGAACAGAGTTCGTTTCAACAAGCAGATCCCCGGAACGCAATCTTTTAATGGATTTCGGTTCACCACCTATTCCGATGAGGGCTTTTTGTATGGCAAAGTGTGATATTTTCGTCATTTCACTCTTAGGAAGCGAAATGACCAAAAATCTAGTATTCAGTGACACTTGGTCAACGTTGAGGTTGGGCAATGTGAGGTCTATCCACCCGGGCATGAATTCAAAGAATCCATGGGCCGAGCGTCTTGAGTTGGATAGAGTGCATTGGGGGTTTTAATAGATGCGTTTTTAGTTTTGTCTTTATTTTGACTTATTTTGATTTTTTTTTTGAGAAAGGAGGAGGAGAATTCCTTGTGATTTTCAGAGGACCAGTTTGGCAGGGCTAGTCCTAGATTCAGCAACCAGTAGTGGCCTCTGGAGAGCCCCCCGCTTTGCAATGCAGGACCCTATCCAGGCACCACCTGGAACTACAAGACAGGCGGGATTACACACCAGCTGATAGAGCAGCCAGGACATGCTGGTTAGGCTGTCCCGGGCTCCTGTACTATCTGGCGGCCTGAGACGCAAAACTCAGCTTTTCTCCGGTACCCTCTACATGGCCTCTTCCTCCAAGACCCCAGCTCACTAGTCCAAAGGTCCTCAGAAGTTCAAAACCCCGCTCTAAGTGCCAGTTTTCCCAGGGAGTAGTCCGTTGGGTCATCATACCAAAAGTGAAAAACCATCAGACCCAACTTCATTCCACTCAGTCCTGGTCTGCCACAGGACTTCGTGGCAGAAAAATAAAGATAAGAAGTTGAACACAAAAAAATGAATAATCGAACATAAAAGAAGCAACAAAATCAAAATATTTTAAAGAAATTTAAGAAAATCAATTTAAAAGAACATAATATAAAATGCAAACCATAATACGGC
The DNA here is from genome assembly GCA_019973935.1 of Trichonephila clavipes. Lineage (NCBI taxonomy): Eukaryota > Metazoa > Arthropoda > Arachnida > Araneae > Nephilidae > Trichonephila > Trichonephila clavipes. The sequence goes on along the minus strand of BMAU01018466.1, from coordinate 393,212 downwards.
AGTAAAAAAATATCAATTTTTTTACTAGAAAAAAACATAGTCGGAACAATGTTCATTGTCCAATGTAGGTCTGTTGTCTGGACGTGAAAAGAAGAAAAGGGAAATTTGAATGGCAAGAAAGAGGGCCGAAAATAGAGAAGGATCACTAGGGTTCCCCGGGTTCGTGAAGCCCGTGTATACCAAAGACAGTAAACCCCTAGGGAAAAGGAAAAGATCACTAGGGTACCTCGGGAGCGTGAAACCCGTACTCACCTAAAGAAGGTGAGCCCCCCCTGAGGGGGTCCGGCTCCAGGATTTTGGAGTGATGGGGTGCAGAACAAAAGGTAATGCACTCGAATTTTCAGGAGAGGCTCTCTCCTAAAATTACAGCACTCAGAGGTACCCAAATATAGTTGAAATCGCCACCGGGACCGCCTTGAGCCACCATGCACTCCTCTCCTCAAAGCTAAGTTTCTTTCGTTATTTCTTTTTTGTAAAACTTAAATTTTACTTTTGCATCAATAAATTTAGCTGTATTTTAAACATAATGAGTCATTAATTTAAGAACTCTTTATTTTTTATTTAACTTTGCCCATGATGCGATTTACAATTATCGAACCTGTGTGTGTGGGTTACTTAAATAATTTCACCATAGCCTCGCATCAATATTGATGAAATTTAATTTTTTATTTGAATATCAAAATTATTGAATTTAGTGAGTTAATTTAAAAACGAAAACAGGGGTGAGTGAGTGAGTGAGTGAGTGTGGGGTTTAATGGCGCAAGAGCCAGTTTTGGCTAAACTGTGCCAAACAACTCTTTAAGTATTAAAAGTATAAAACCAGTAAAAAATTGTATGGTTAAAAAAGTAAAATCTCAGATTAAAAATTTTAAAAGCTAAAGCTAATAAATTTTGGTGGGATTTTACCCACCAAATCAGAAAAATATTTAGTTCGTAACCAGATTTTTTAAAGTAAAATGTTACCACTTGCTGTTGTTAATACGGTTTTTTGACTGGGTTATCAAAGTCGTACCGTATAGATGCACAATTTTGTCCTTTGACTAACTCTCTCTCTTGTAAGTCAAAATGTCTGTTACCGAGAGATTTAAAGACTTCTACACAGAACTATATCCATCGTGTATGGCAAGAGACTTGGGATCAGAGCAGATCCTCAACAAACTGCATAACATTCATCATTCCACTTCTCATTGGGCAGCACTACCAGTGCGAAGACATGATGTCCGCTTGACTCAACTTCGCATTGGTCATACTCGTTTTACGCACAGGCACCTTCTGTTGGGTGAAAATGCCCCAGAATTGTGTTTCCTGAAACGTCTCATATTCGGTTTATCACATTTTAATAGATTGTCCCGTTTTTAACCATCATCGCATCACCTTTTTTCATATACATCTGTTTTAACCTTATCTGACTTGGTGGGGGAAACTCCCCACCAAAACCTTTTTGCCTTCCTTTTAAAAATTGGATTTTTACATATGATTTGATTTGTGTTTCTTTGGATTTTTAATATATTGTATGTATGTATGCATGCATAATCATGTGTGCATATACTTTTTTACAAATATATTTTTAAAAATATGAGTTGTTTAAAAAAAAAGTGTTTGGCGCAGCTTGGCCAAAGTTGGCCCTTGCGCCATTAAACTCCACATTCACCTTCACCTTCACCTTGTAAGTTAAAACATACTTTGGATTTAGCTCAGGTTCATCTTCCGCACACATCATATATTATTATATCTTCATCATCCTTTGTGTACTCGGTAGGTGCTGATTTTCGCGGTCCATGAGGAGTCGTCTTAATTTCTATTTTTGGTTTTATAGTGTTAGATTGGTTTAGGAGGACGTTTTTTTCTACGGGGTTTTGAGGTTTGAGTTGTATCCTGGGATGTAGCAGGTATGGTATTGGATACAATGGTGGTGGTGTCAAGAATAGAGCATGCTGGGAATGAGGAAGATGCAGCAGAGATAGATAAACTATTAGAGGTGATGGGAGCAGTATCTATTACAGAATTAGAAGGTTGAGATTTGAATGGCGATGTAACTGTAACAGAAGATGTGGATGGTACGAGTTCTGCCTGAGTTAATGTAGAGGATTTATTAACTGCAGCGACTGAGGAAGATATAGTTAGCTTTGGAATGGATATTAATGGTTGTAACAATCTTAATGGTGGGCAAACTATTTTGGTAAAATTTTCATCTGTTTGTGTTGTAGTGGTTGCAGTCGAGAGTTTGGTAACCTGAACGTAGGATTGGGATAATTGTGGAGCTATTAGTTTTCGTGCTTCTAGGCATGTTATATTTCTATTTTTTAATAATTTGGATTTCTTTTTCGGTTTTCCATTCTGAGCACAATTTTGAATCTGATGGATGGGGTGAGTGAGTGTTGGTTTTTTTTTGGCGCTAGAGCCAGACCTGGCTAAGCTGCACCACACGTTTGTTAATATATTAAAATCCTGCTAAAAAGACACATTAAAAATATATACACAAAATTATATATGTGCATGCCTTCATGCACATATATAAATATTAAAGTGAAAAGTAAAACATTTTAAAAAGTCAAATTAAATATAAAAATCCAATTTTTTTATAAAAGCAAATAGGTTTTGGTGGGGTGTTTCTCCCACCAAGTCAGATAAGGTTAAAATAGATGTATGAAAGAAGGTGATGCGCGATGATGGTTAAAAACTGGACAATCGATTAAAATGTGATGAACAGTGTAAGAGACATTGCATGAAGGACATTCAGGAGCGTGTTCTCCAAACAACAAATGCCTGTGTGTGAAGCGAGTATGGCCAATGCAAAGACGAGTCAATTTGACATCAGTTCTTCGCATTGGCATCCCAGGCCATGCTCCTATGACAGGTTTCACAGAGTGCAGTTTGTTATCCCACTGCTGACCCCATGATTCCTGCCATATCGTAAAAATATGATGCAGGATGACGCGCTTCATATCCAATAGCGGGACTGCTAGCGGCAGATGGGACGTCGCCGACCTTGCCGCGCTGTTCTCTTGCTCGTTGCATATGATTCCTATGTGACTTGGTAGCCAGCAAAACACGATATCGAAACCTTTGCTGTACAGTCGACTCGTAATGTCGAGTATTTTACAAACCACTGGATGGCATCGATCGTTGTAGTTTTCAAGCGTTTCTAGTACACTCATGCTGTCAGTATAGATGCAGTATTTACGGGGCATATTGGAGTCGATTACTTGAAGTGCACGGTAAATGGCGACAGCTTCGGCGGTGAAAACGCTGCAAGAAGTGTCGAGCCTATAACCGTGCATAAAATCTTCAATCACAACTCCACAGCCAACGTAATCTGCACGTTTCGAAACATCTGTGAAGATGGCCGAATAACTACTATACTGACCGCGATGGGAGGCGAAGACGCGTTGAAAGACAACAGGTGCTACAGTGGATTTACTGTAATTGGCAAAAGGGTTGATATAATGGAACCATGGCGTATTCCAAGCTTGGAATAGGAAAAGGTTCCTTTGCTGGATATTCACAATAGGTAGGTCGAGTTCAGAGTGAGTGAGTGATTTTGTGGTTTAATGGCGCAAGGGCCAATTTTGGCCAAACTGCGCCAAACACTCGTTAGAAAAGAAATTTTTTTAAAAGTATATAAAATTACATCCGCATATGTATATATATGCACGCATGCAAGCATATATATTATTAAATATTAAGTAAAAGTACAAAATAAAATATAAAAATCCAATTTTTAAAAATACAATACCGTAAGAAAATCGAGATTAAAATAAGATATGACAGCTTAAAATGTAAAAATTTATATTAAAACTTTGTTCAGTTCGGTGGAAAAAGTTTCACTTTCATAAAAGCTAAAATTACTTCTTGCTGTTTCTAACACGGGTCGGAGTCATCACGTGTAGAAATCCCTCCTGTCTCCAAGACTCGTTCTTCCAATATTCTTCCGACAAGAAGTATTTATTATTTTTCTTCTTCGGTGTTTCTATTTGTTCTTCCATGTCGTATACGTTTATGTCTTCATCGTCGGTGTCTTGAATAGGTGAACTTTTTCTCGGTTTATGGGGTGCCATTTTAATTTCTATTTTTGATTTAACAGTGGGTGCTGTAACGTTACATATTGTTTTAGGATTTCGCTTTTTTCTGCGAGATTTTTGTTTAGAAGCTTGGGATACAGGGGATGTGATAGTAGAAGGTATACTATTTGATGTGGTAGTTTCTTTAGAGTAGAGGGATGCATTTTATTTGATAAGGCAGTAAACATTGTTGTTGTAGATGTAATTAAACTAATAGATGCAGAGGAAGTAGTAATAACAAAAGGAACAGGTGGTTGTGATTCGGATGATGTAGCTTCCGCAGAAGATGTGGTTTGTAAGAGTTGCGCCTCAGTTGATGCAGATGATTTGGTAACTGTAGGAATTTTGGAAGGTATTGTTGGTTTCGAAACGGCTGTTAAAGGTTGTAGTAGTTTTAAAGGTGGACATACTATTTTTGTAATGCTGTCATCAGTTTGGGTTGTTGTGGTTGTAGTTAAGGATTTGGTAGCTTGGGAATATGTTTGAGATATTTGTGGTAGTATTAATTTTCGAGCTTATGGATAGGAGATATTTTTGCTTGTTTTGATTTCTTGAATTTTCTTTTCTAATTTCCATTTTGAACATAGTTTGGAATCGGACTGATGCTATTCTGAACAGTTAAAACATTTTGGCTCTAGACTGCAATCTGTGGAAGCATGTCCAACAAATACACATCTAGAACAAGTAAGTTGACCGCGGCAGGAAGTTTGTGAGTGTCCGAACCTCTGACACTTAAAACAGCGTAGAGGATTCGGAATGTATGGACGGATTTTACAATTCAAATATTCAGCTAAATGGTGTGAGGTATTGTGGGGCTGCTAAAGGTTAAAATTATATGTTTGGTTGGTATAACTGCTGTATCATTCTTTATTGTGATCCTTCTGACCTGAATAACGCCCTGATCAGAGAATCCGTCTAGGATTTCTGCTTCAGGGGTGGTCAACAGATCAGGTTCAGAGATGACTTCACGGGATGTGTTTAAAGATTTATGTGGAATTATATTCACAGGTGAATCGAGAAATGTTTTCGCCAGTAGGAAAGACTTTGTTTGCGTAGAAGAACTGGTTTCAACAAGTAGATCACCGGATCGCAATCTTTTAACTGATTTCGGTTCTCCACCTATTCCTTTCAGAGCTTTATGTATTGTAAATGCTGATTTCAGAGACATGGCATTGTTAGGCAAGGAAATTAACCCTCCAACTGTACAGCCCGGATTTTTCCGCCCTACTAGAGAGGCTTCGAAAACGGACCACACTGAATTTTTCCTAAGGCCGGTGGCTCACCAAAAATGAACCAAACAGATTTTTTCCCCTTCAAGTAATGTGTTCAAAACCGGTAAGGTCGTATTTTTCCGAATTCTTTTCCCCCTTTAAAGGTTTGCGATCTTGAAAGATAATTAGAGACGGTCGGGGAGACACAATGGGCATTGAGGGGAACTTTTATGGCTCACGGGGAGACCGGTTCCTGTGGCAATCGTAAAATCTTCAACCTAAAGTGTACACAAATAGCAAGTCAACGAGTTGAGAATTCTCATTTTTTTCTTTACCTTAAAATTCTCAAATGGAATTAAGTTTTTATAATGTATGTCTAAGTTTTTAAAAAAAATATATCTGTAGTATTTAAATTCAAATTATATATTAAAACATTGAGGATAATTTACTGTTTCATTTTTCTTATTTTAATCAATACTTTCAGGGATTTTTTTTAAAAATGATTATTTTGTTATGTGTCAAAAAATAAAAAAAAGGTTCAAAATTTAAAATCTTTTAAAATTTCGGACACTTCTAAACATGAATAATTTTTAAGCATCTGTACTACATTATTTGCAAAAAATTTATATGTATTGTTAAAAAAAAACCCTATTTAAATCTTTTAGTTTTTCATAATTTTAAAGCCAGATATTCAGGGCATCTTACATAGAATCCCTTGTTTTGTATTGTTCAGATAACAAATTATATTTGAATTTTGAATGTCTGAACATTAATTTCATTAAAGAGAACTTTAACTTCAAGTTTATATTTTTAACTTGAATCTTCAAATAAAGAGTATTTAAAAGCATCTGGACAAATTTACAGTTAACATTTGCGCATATAAATAAATATAAAGATCCTTTTTAAATTCAAGTAAAAAATATATTTATGCATAATCCCTCATCATTCATGTTCCATTAGTGGTTGACTGAAGAAAAGGTTATTAAAATTTGGACATTTTTATAATCTTAACCATGCAAAACTAGGAATTTTTTGTATTAGCTCCACTAAAATTCTGCATTGGAATTTCGAAAAAGATATTTATGCGTGTCTCACATACTCAGTTGAAAAACATATATTTACCATAAATACTAATAATTCTTTGGATATTTAAAATTATCATTAGATTAATTTTTATATATATATATATATATATAAATATATTCGACTTCTAATATTTTTTCAAGTATTCCTTAAATTTCATATAATTTAATTAAGTGAGGGGATATTAAAGTCGCACTCTCTCTCTTCTCTACTCAACTACTTGAGGGCTTTTGGCGACGGACCTGTGGCCGGGGTATCAGGTGGTCAAGGTATCGAATCATGGTTGGCATGTCTCGAGTTCGAGCCCAGTGCCACAAAAGACCCGCCGTGTAGGGCAGCGATGCACGTTAAATCTATCGAGAGCTGAAATGTCCTCTCGTTGGTGTGGTAGTTAGGAGAGGGGGTGCCAGCTCAGGTGTCGCCCTCGTCATTTGACCATTTTCAAAATTACGAGGTCCATCACTAAAAGCCCTCGTGTAGCTGAACAGTGCGACGTTAATATTCACTCACTTGGCGACGGACCTCGTAATTTTAAACCATGGTCAAGTGACGAGGATGACGCTTGAGCATCGCTCCCTTACACGGCGGATCTTCAGTGGTGCTGGGGTCGAACTCATGACACGTCAGCTACGAGTCCGTTACTTTGACCATTAGGCTACCGCGGCCTCACAATGTGGTTGAAAACTGCATGTTATGAGTAAAAATATGCTGAAACATTTGATGAACTTATAATAGATTTTTGCATAGAAGATAGATGTGTGATATGCTAAAATGACAATATGTAAAAGTTATGAGAATATCGATGACAATTTTTGAAAAATTCAATTTAAGTTTCAGTTTGAAACTTATTCGTTTTTTCGCATTTAATATTAAATAGTCGCGATAACAAATTAATAGTTTAACGCATTCATAGATTATAAAAAATAAAGGTATAAATGACATTGTTGGGAATAATATGTTTTTATAGTTTTGAATTCAGACTTCTTTGCAGGAGTGTAGACTATTAAAAGGCTGATGTAGAAGTTAGAAAACTAATATTTAAAATATATGGAAAACAATATCTGCAATTCCATGATCTTGACGAGCAGAAGACGGCATTTTTACTTAGTAGGGCAGAGTAAGCATAAGGTAGGAGCTTGTGGAGTAAACAACCAGGCCTCTGCAGTTTTGGCAGGTAATGAACTCCCATTTGTTGCTTTCAGTAAGGAATATAAAAATAACAAATACAAAAATAAGTCATGTAAAATTTTATATATTTTAATAACAATGAATTGTGAACTTAATTTCCAATTCATTGTCACGAGTTGGCAGTAACTACGGTACTCTATCGACGTACTTCTTATATATATATATATATATATATATATATATATATATATATATATATATATATATATATATACGAAGTACGTTGATAGAGTACCAATAATTTTAACGCAATTTTTATATTTCGTTCTCGTAAACTTTACTCCTTTTAAAACATGTATTGACAAAATACTCTCCTTTTGTATATTTATAAAATTTTAAAAATATAATGGTTATCTTACCCAACATTTTAAATCAGGGGCGGCAACTGTGTAGCTAAGACGTGCCAAACCAATCTGTCAGTATCATTCAGCGTGCCACATAGTAGGAAATTTTTGAAATCCTTCGATTCTTACGGTAATATTTGCAGATTTAAAGAATAGAGGTAAATAATTTAGATTTACAGTTTTATTTTATATTAATTATGGATCAATAAAATACATTTATTAACATAAAAATAAACAATATAAAATGTTACTATTTCTTCAACAAAGATAAAAAAAAAATTAAAAATGTATGTTTCCAACATATTTACTTAAATAAGAAATAGACAAAGTGAAATATAAATGATTCCCTTCATTACAGTTAAATAAAAATTGTAATGCGAATTAACTCTTTCACGACTCTTCTTTCATATCGCAAAACCAGGGGTATAATGCATGACACGATTCTGAGCATTCAGTTGTTAAACAATTTCTTTGCGGAGTCGAAATATTTTTCATATTAGGAAAGATTTTTTACTTTGATATGCCGAATCATAAGTGGAAAGCAGAGTACATGCAATTTTCTTTTTTTCAACAATTAAATCCCCTAGCAATAACACTCAATTATTTACAAAATAGCTGTAAATTTATCCTTAGAATTATCTTTCAGATTATTTTGTAGTTCCATAAATGTCCATAACTCAGAAGATGTTTGTCAAATAAGGTCTATTATCAACTTCCATCCACTCAAGAATTGACAAATTTGTAGAGTAGTGCTGAGTGCCACTAAGAATTGTACCACGTGCCACAGGTCCATAGATTGCCGACACGTTTTAAATGTTCTTATTAACTAACCATCTCCTATTCAAACACAATTTATATGATAAAAAAGGGTTTTCATTCATTTTGTAGGGAATTGTATTAGATTCAACCATAAGTAATTTTGTGTTTCAAATAAATTACGTTGTTTCGGGGATCCCCTTAGAGCAAAATGAAAGGAATTTGACATAATTATAGTAAGTTTCTCTAAAAGGGGAAACGTTCACTTTCAAAATACACTGCGTAAAGTGGTTTTAGGTGTACGAAGTTATATTCACTATTATTCCTAAAATAAATTTTGATATTTTGGTTTTTCGTTAAGTTTTGAAGTTATTTCTTCAAATATACTTCTCCATTACATTTCTTTCAAACTTGCTATTTTCTTTTGCGGCCACGGTAGCCTGATGGTCATGGTTATGAACTCGTGTCCAGTGTTCGAGCCCTGGTACCACAAAAGTTTAGCGTTGAAGAGGAGCTGATGCACGTTAAACACGTCGAGGTCAAAAGTCCTCACGTTGGTGTGATGTGGAAGTTTGGAAGGGGAGTTATCAGCTCAGGTATCGTCCTCGTCACTTAACCGCGGTTCAAAATTACGTAGTCGCTCGTCAGTAGCCACCGTGTTGACTTAGAATGCAATATAAACCCTTGACGTGTGCACTTGAGTTAATTCGAGTACGCTAAACAGTTCCAAATATGCACATTAGATATAATTCAAACGAGGTCGCATTTTATGCTGCTGTAATTTTCTCACTCAAATATCAGCGAGCGCCGTCTGCACTCGTGATATTTGACTGTTGTTTCTTATATTTACGATTTAGTCGTTAAACATCAAAAACTCGTTTTCAATGTAAAGACTGTAATGTTGGACTGTGTGCAGTGCCGTGTTTCGAAAAATATCACACTGTGACATTTCTGTAAACGACATGTATGTGTCTTTCTCATACTTCTTTGATATTTTTTGCTATTTATACCTGTTAAAATTATTTTTTATAAAAGGTTTTTTGTAACTAATTGTAAATTGAATAAAACCTTTTCTTACAATTATATGTATTTGAGGATGAAATCTGATTTACTTTATTCAGGAAATTTTTAGTAAATTTCATTTTCTTAGCCAACTTATTTCTTTTAAAACATGCATATTTGTGTATTATATAATTAAATTTCTAACTATCTAAAATTATGTCTGGCTTTTTTCTTCATTAAAATCTTTCAGGATTTTACAAATTATCTTGCCATTATTCATTATGTACTTAATAAGGAAAAATATATCTAAATATAAATAATTTCTGTCCTAATAAACATATAATTGTTTTTAGCTACAGTTTGGAAAATGCATTGAAATTTGTATCGGGACAGGATTTTAACATATTATGAATGTGTTTTTTACTGCCACTATGTTATATATTTATCTTTCATTCTTTTTACAATATGAGTAGAAGTCGTAAACAGTTTGTCACAGTAAAATTAATTTTTGTTTTATATTCAAATTATACTATTATATTGATTCTGAAAATAATAGGTTAGTTTGACAAGCCATTATTTCACAATTTTAAAGCATTGAACAGTTTTGAAATTTTTAAAACTTTTCTAAAATGTTAAATTATTAAAAATATTTAATTATTGTAAGTGATTAATATTTCTTAGATTATTGGAAACAAAAAGTATAAAATTTAAAATATATCTCTTTGTTGAATTTTAATAATTATTTTTATGGCTAAACCTGGAAAAAACCCAACTTTTTTTAAATATTAACATTAAGATATTTTTAAAAAATAACTAGAGCTCTCAGACCTAAATCCATATGAACTTTTATAGAACATATGTAAGGGAACATTTACAAGATATTTCAAGACTCTATCTTGAACAGGAAAAACGCCTTAGGGATTAGAAAACACTCTCATCTTCAAAATTAAAAATCTGAGAAAAACATATTTAAAATTTGTAAAGGCATAAAAAAAATTCCATTGCCTGTAAAGCTTTAATTTTTCAATCTGTTACTATCCAACTTATGCTCTACATGAAAATTCTACTTGAAATAAATATGACTGAAATATCTTTTTTAATTCAAAATATTCTAAGACATAACATTGATAACAACTGTTAATTTGATCAATTATTCACTTTTATCAGAACCTTATATATTCACAAGAGTTTTAAATGCAAAATATTTATATAGAAATTAGTAGTTATACAAACGTAATCCAGAAATCACCAAGTTTGTAAACAATATCTATTTTTTTCTCAGTTCCCCATCGTGGCAGTTAAGCAAGTTTAAGTTTTTGTTGCATGACTTTAAAATACTGCAGTGTAGTACTACAATAGATTTATTATAATGTAGTTTGTGGTACATCAGGGAAATATTTAGTTCATTCTGCAACATTTGTATTCTGTAGTCTAATTGTAATATTACCTGAAAAAGCTGCATTTTAGATTTACCATTTTCAGTCATATTCCATCCCTTTCAAGTATTATTTCTCACAGTACCCTGCGTACATTTTGGTCATGGCATTTTTCAAAAGGAAAAAAAAATAATGAAGACAAAGTATAGAGCTTTTAAATTATATAAACTATGTGTCAAAAATATATTGGTCTTTAAATCAATCTTAATTAAGTAAATGTGAGAAAACTCAAAAACTTAAAAACATGAGCAAACAGAAATGATTTTAGAAACTAAAATTGTAGTTAATTGCCGTTTCACACGAAATATTGGATTGTGTTAAAAAATATTTTTAATTAATTCAATCTAGGAATGCAAAAATGCTTTAAAATGAAACCGAATTTAAAATCAAAACTCAGAAAATTAAAATTTCTTAAAACCTAATTGGTTTTTAGATCAGAAATTGAGCAAGTTTTCCAAATATATGAAATATATATTTGCAATAAATTGGGTGAACTTTCTGTTGGCCGTGAAGTGTAGAAAATGTCCATTTCACAATCCTCGCCCTAGGCCACAGCTGTGAATGAGAAACCTCCCGTTTCGAAGAACACAGAGACCGAAAAGCAATAAAATCATCCCCTGCAAAACCAATTCAGGACCTCCTGCGGTTTTAACAGGGGAAGGCATTAAACTGCCGTGCATTTTTGAAGCAGTTCGCAAAATTTATCGAAACATTTTTTTTTCGGCTTAGCTAGCTTTGAAAAAAAAGTAGACCGCTTTCGAAGTGAAATTCAATTAGCGGGTCATCCTAAATTAACGCAATGCAAAATGTATACAAAAATGTTAATGAGAAATTTAATTAAAACAAATCAATTAATTATTCGCATATGTATTTCGAAATAATTGTCTGTGGTCTCGACGTGAAATGAAGAAAAGAGAAATATGAATAGCAACAAAGAGGGCCGAAAATAGAAAAAGATCACTAGGGTACCCCAGGTTCGTGATGCCCGTGTTTTTCAAAGGCAGTAAACCCCTTGGGAAAAGGAAAAGATCACTAGGGCACCTCGGGAGCGTGAAACCCGTACTCACCTAAAGAAGGTGAGCCCCCTGAGGTGGCTGAATTTCAGTTGATAGTTCAGCAAATTTATTAGAAGTAGTTGGAAATAGGCGTGTTTCAGTTGACAAAGATAAAGCAGGGGTATTTAGGCTATTACCAGGGGAAGTAGTAGTACTAGAAATGGGTATATTAAATTGAGATTCATTTTGTAAGGTTGGTATTACTGAAGATGTGAAAGGAAGATGTGGAGACTGCAGGCATTGAAGAAGAGTTATTTGGCATCTGATTTGCATAGGATACGCGGATATCAGACATTGCAAAGGAGAGCAGATTATGTTATATATATTTGGATCTGTTTGGGTAGTTGTGGATACAGCTGTAGGTTTTGTAACTTGAGCATATGTTTGGGATGACTGGAGAACTATTAGTTTGCGTGCTTCTCTAAATAGGAGATATTTCTCTTTATTTTTTAACTTCCTTAATTCCTTTTTCGAATTTCCATTTAGGGCGTAATTTTGAATCTGATGAATGCGACTCTAGGCAATTAACACATTTCGGCTCTAGAGTACAATCCGTAAAAAAATTTCCAGTCGACGCAAATCTAGAGCATGTCAATTGACCGCGGCAGGAAGTTTGTTAAGGGAAGTTTGTTAAGACCAGGGTGTTACCCACGTCTCCTGACTTGGGTAACAACCTGGTCAGAGAGTCCCTCCTAGATTTCTGCTTCGGAGGCGCACAAAAGGTTTGTTTCAGGTATGACACCACGAGAGGAATTTAATGATCTATGGGGATTTACGGTTAAAGCAGTGTTTCTCAAAATGTGGGGCGTGCCCCCTGGGGGGCGCGATAAAAAAATTACAGATTAAAAAATTTATTTACTGGAATGAAGTAAAACAAAATACTTTCTGATATAATAAAAAAATACACATTTACACTGATATAATTTATATATCTGCGATATTACGTCATAAAAAATAAACGCTTCTACTTCAAAACCTCATTTTAGCTATCTTTGATGCTGTAACCAAATAAAAAACTTTTTATTTGATTTGCTGTAATCCCATGATGAGAGATTTCTTTATTACGATTTCTTTTCAAACCAAAATGAGAAAAAACAAAATCCAGATCCATAATCAAAAAAAAATTTAGGAAGATAAAAAATTCATCACTGTTATATTATTGTCATCAGCTGTAGGCAGCAGAAAGTATTTGCTGCGGTTTGACCTTCGAACTTACTTGTACGGTTAGTTACGTCCCTGCTCTTATGTATTTGTTTTTTCATTTAGGGAAGTTGTAAATAAACTATTTCTGCTGCGATTTTTTCCTTGTAAAATATTTTTATGATTTTTGGAAAAGCACAGGATTACTTGATCAAGATTACTTTGAAGGATTACTTGATCAAGATTTATTTCTATGAGTTACTCCCAAACATATAAAGCATAATGAAAAACGTTTTACATAATTGTTTTTGAACATCCATATTGTAATAAATACACTTTTAATCCGGAGCTGTCACGCCGAGCACAGAGTGCACGAAATCGGTAATTCTGGCAAAACTGCTTAATTGTTACCAATGGCTCTGACACACGATCCTTCTGTTTGACAGTCTTAACGTGTGAACTAAAATATATTTGTCACATATCTCCCTCTTTTTTGGGAGTGACAAATGCTTTTTTGCAATCTTAAGGTACTTGTTTTGACTCAGTTCCCGGTGTGATAACTTTTTTCCGAAATATTTTCTGTGTCCTTGAAAGTAGGTGAGTATTTTTTCTCTTAATTAAATTATTCACTGGAATTACGATTTTTATTCTGTATTATAAATATAAAAAAAGGATTGGGGTGACTCAGTAACCCCACTCGACCATTAGTATCGAGTGCGTGCCTGCTCCCGGGTTAAAATATGTTGAAGTCTTTTCGCTTTAAATATTAAAAATAATACAGTTATTCTTCATCGGAATTTTATATTATTGTTCATTATTTAACATCAAATATAAATGCTAATTCTGTGAGGCTTAAAATTACCATTCGCTTAAAACTATTTATAATTTGAGCAACCATTTTAAAAAAATCATATTACATTTTTGTAAACATTGTCGCGCATTTGGCTTTACTCTTCTTAAAATTCAGCGATTATATCAATAATGTTTTATTTTCTTATAAATGAACTTGTGCAAATAGCGGGTACTTCAGACGGTATACTTTTAATGTATCAGTGCTGCACAGAGTATTTTATAACTAATTAATTAATGCTAAATTAAGAACAAGTTTAATAAGTATTAGCGACTTGCATGGGCTTGTCATACAGAGCAAATTTTTCAAAGGAATGCTTATGATTAGAAATTGACCCACTGAGTTCTTTCTAAAAAAAGCTGTTATCTATATTTTGTCTTCTAAGCAGCCACCGCATTTTGCAATATGTTCCAATTTAAAAATTAGAGAAAGGAAAAATAACATAATAATTATCCTATTATTTTATTTATTTATTTATTTATTGCTTAAAAGTAGTATACAAAATTTAATACTTATGTCATGAATTTGTACGGTTTATAATTCAGATTATTGCTTTAGCGTAAAAAAAGTGCATTATTATTGCATTCAGAACATTATTAATGTATAAGTGGGGCGCGATAAAAATTGTGATTGAAAAGGGGGGCACCTGTATTGAAAGTTTGAGAAGCACTGGGTTAAAGGACAATCTAAAAACGTTTTGGCCAACAAGAAATATTTGGTTTGCAAGTTAGATGATGTTTCAATGAGCAAGTCACTAGATCGTATTTTTTTTTGAATGATTTTCATTTCTATGCCTATTTCTTGAATAGCTTTCCGGATTGCAAACGAAGACTTTTTAGACATTTCATTATTTGGCAGGGATAAAATTAAAGAGCGAGAATGTCTGGAAATGTAATCAATGTTGAGGCTGGGTAAAACAATGCCTTACTATAAGCGTGAACTTTAATTCATACTGGCGTGCCTCCACCCACCAGGGGTGAGAGAGTGAATGTCGAGTTTAATGGCGCAAGGGTCAACTTTGGCCAAGCTGCGCCAAACACTTGTTAAAAGAATGTCATATTTTTTAAAAATATATATGTATAAAAATATATGTACACATGTATATGCATCCACCCACCATGGAGTCCAACAAGGGAGGCAGTGTGCCGGTCAACTGCCAAAAACCAGGCACGGCGCTCACCTGGAGTACATCTAGAATATCATACTACAGCATGAGGACGAAGATCCAATGGGTAAACCCGCCACCCCTTATCTGAAGCACTAACCCGACAGCAATGTCTCCGAAGAGACTTATCACCAGTCGATTGACAGGAACGGGCTCACTCCTGCCTCTCATCTACAGTGAAACGTGGGCCAAAGGGAACGCAAAGGTATCGCCAGTACACCATTTTCTTTCTTACGGGACGCCACACACGGCAGAAGTACCACCGCTACGAAACTCCCAATACACAAGGTTCTAGATATTCAAAAATCTTCATGACAAGGAGTAAGATGTGACAAGATAGGCGAAATACTTTGCTCTTAGCTACCCTAAAGGCATCGATGAAGAACAATTTGTGCAAGAAATGTATATGAAGGTGGCAAAAAATAACAAGACGAGTCTCTTCCTACATCAAATAAAAACAAGTTGGAAAATACCTTCCCAAATTTAGAAGTCACAATGTGAATTTACTTGACTCTTCTTGTGACTAACTGTACAGCAGAGAGAATTTTTTATGACCTCAAGAGTAAAGACTGAAATTGGATCTACTATGAAAAATGAAAAGTTTAACAGTTTGGTGTGGTAGAGCAGAGTTCCGGAACCCCCGGTTCGCCGACCGGTACCGGTCCGCACAAGAAACATTAAATTATTTCTCTTTTATTTTCTGTGGTATATTTTTCTTAGGTTTGGGCTACTTTTTGTGAAAACCACTTAATATTTCTTGTTAAATCACTTTGTATTCATTTTTTGGTGTAGCTACATTTTATTTAGAAGTGAATGTGGGGTTTAGTGGCGCAAGGGCCAACTTTGGCCAAGCTGCGCCAAACACTTGTTAAAATAACAGTCGTATAATTTTAAAAATATATATGTTTAAAAGTATATGTACACACATATATTTTATTTAGAAGTCACGATTAAATACAATTAAATTAAAATGATTACATCAAAACAATCTAAAATATAAACAATTAACATCCTCCCCCTCAGCGGCCGCAGCAAAATTAAGAAACGTTGACCGGTTTGCGGCGATAAAAAGGTTGTGGAGCACTAAAGTAGAGCTTAAAATGATGCTACAATTTAAATTGATTTCAATGATGTCATTAACAATTTTGCAAAGACTAAAGCTCGAAGAAAACCTTTGCTGTACAAGTACAGAAAAAATTGCTGCTGACTGCGACTTAACGAAGAATAAAGATGTCGAAACGATGATCAAAAGCGATGAAAAAGACAATTAACAATTTAAAAAAAGACACAAAAAAGTATAATGCTGTAATTACAAATGATTACATTAATTTACTGTACTAATTTACAAAAGGAAGGGTAGGTGGCACGTGATACCGTAAGGTAACAAATGAATCCACTATCTTTTCCTTACGGCTGCCAGTCTAGGATACAACTGGTCCATAAGCGGAATAAGAACGTGATGGAATATTAACGTCGCACTGTTCAGTTACTCGAGAACTTTTCGCTACGGACCTCGTAATTTTGAACCACGGGGGATAATGGATAAATACTCACCAAAGGACAAAAACAAAGAAAGGGAAAAGAGTAAAAGCGTTCGTTAGATATTAGTTGTTACTTCTTAATAGATGGCGCCACATGTATTAAACCTATTTGTTTATATTATGTAATCTAATAAGAGGACGCCAATATTATTCCCGATGTAGAACGTGAAGCATCACGTAGCCTAAGCAAACTTATTAAATAACTGACTTTAAAAGCATCCTGTGGTTCTGACAATAATATATGGTGTCAGAATAAGATTCCACGCATTTTCTTCAAAAATACTTAAAATTTGCGAATTTAGAGACTGTTAGTGAGTGAGTGAGTGTTGGGTTTTATGGCGCAAGAGCCAAATTTGGCTATACTGCGCCACATGTATGTTAAAATATTAAAACCATGTTAAAAATACACATGAAAAATACAATTATATAAAAATAATTATTATATATGTGCATGACTGCATGCACATATATAAAAATATAAAGTTAAAGTTAAAACATTTTAAAAAGTCAAATTAAATATAAAAATCCAATTCTTCTGATAAAAGCAAATAGGTTTTGGTGGGGTAGTTCTCCAACCAAGTCAGGTAAAGTTAAATGTGATGAATTAAAAAAGGTGATGCGATAATTATTAAAAACGGGACAATCTATTAAAATGTGACGCACAGTGTAAGAGACCTTGCATGACGGACATTCAGGAGCATCTTCACCCAACAATAAATGCCTGTGAGTGAAGCGAGTATGACCAACGCGAAAACGAGTCAATTTGACATCAGTCCTTCTCATTGGCATCACAGGCCATGCTCCTATGACAAGTTTCCCAGAGTGCAATTTGTTATCCAACTGCTGACTCCATGATTCCTGCCAGAGCCTAAAAATATGATGCACGATGACGCACTTCATATCCGATAGCGGAACTGCTAGCGGCAGATGGGTCGTCACCGACTTTGCCGCGCTGTCCGCTTGCTCGTTGCCTACGATTCCTACGTGACTTGGTAGCCAGCAAAACACGATATCGAAACCCTTATTGTACAGTCGACTCGTAATGTCGAGTATTTTACAAACCACTGGATGGCATCGATCGTTGTAAATTTCAAGCGCTTCTAATACACTCATGCTGGCAGTATAGATGCAGTATTTACGGGGCATATTGGAGTCGATTGATGATGATGATGATTGTGAGTTTTAATGGCGCAAGGGCCAATTTTGGCCAAGCTGCGCCAAACACTTGTTAAAAGAAAAAGTCATTTTTAAAAATATATAAGTATAAAAGTATATATGTACACATGTATATGCATGCGTGCATGCACGCATGCATGCATATAATATAGTAAAAATACAAAGAAACACACAAATCAAATCAAATGTAAAAATCCAATTTTTAAAAGGAAGGTAAAGGTTTTGGTGGGGAGTTTCCCCCACCAAGTCAGATAAGGTTAAAACAGATGTATGAAAGAAGGTGATGTGATAATGGTTAAAAACGGGACAATCTATTAAAATGTGATAAACGGAATATGGGACTTTACACGAGGGACATTCTGGGGCATTTTCACCCAACAGAAGGTGCCTGTGCGTGAAACGACTGAGACCAATGCGAAGTCGAGTCAAGAGGACATCATGTCTTCGCACTGGTAGTGCTGCCCAATGAGAAGTGGAAGGATGAATGTTATGTAGTTTGTTGAGGATTTATTGATCCCAAGTCTCTTGCCATACACGATGGACATAGTTCTGTGTAGAAGTCTTTAAATCTCGGTAACAGACAGGCCGCTCCATGTGATCAAACATGGATCGTGCAGCGGTATCAGCCTGTTCATTACCAAGTATACCCACATGTCCAGGTACCCAGGAAAAAATTATATCAAAAACCCTTCTTTCTAATTTTTGCAGAAGAATACGTATTTCGATCACAGTGGGGTGTCTATGCTCTGTTAAAAAATGTAAGGACTCTAGGGCACTCATGCTGTCAGTGTACACACAAAAATGACGGTGGTTGGAAACTATTATATGCTAAAGTGCGACAAGGATGGCAGTCAATTCAGCACTAAAGACAGACATGGAATTGTGGAAGGAAAAACTAAGAATGGTATTGTTAAAAACAACACTACACTCAACATGTGTCCTACAGTCTTCGACCCGTCCGTGTAGACAGGTACGTATTTAGAAAACTTACTGCGATGGTAAGAAAAGAGTTGTTGATAAATAATAACAGCAGTGCCTGTTTTGTCATAGCCCGTAAAGGGGTTACTATAGTGAAAAATTTGGATGTCCCAGGGTGGAAAAGCAAGTATATTATTTTCCTGGATATTTATATTATTTAAATGGGCGTCATTTAGAACAGCCTTTGATCTTTCTGAAAAAGGTTTGATGCTAAATGAACGCGCTTCATAGAGTCGGGCGAGACCAATGGAAAGAGAAAAGGGTTTTAATGGATGAGAAGGAACAGACATGGCACGAATAAAATAATTTGCACTTAAGATATGTGACTACCCCAAAATCCTCGGTTTGGAGAAAATTTTCGAAACTTTTTTATGTTTTTATATTATAGCCCATACTCTTAAGATTCCAAAAATACTTTATTTTAGTTCCTACGATATTTAGAAGCTAAGTTATAGCTTATTTAGTAAACCGGAAATGGAATTTTCAAAACCGGAAATGAGTGTTTAAAGAGACATAAAAATGTAAAATGTAAAACGTCTTTTTCGTGACTTTTAAGCAATATAAATATCTAATATTTATGGTAAATATAGATCAACGTATCCTTTACTTATTTATTAAGTATCCGTTACTTATTTTTTTAATCTGGCAACTGTTTTTTTTAATTCAAGCTTGTTTTACTGAATGGTAATAATAATATCGTTTATAGTTTGTTTACATTGTTCATTCAAAAGCGTTCTTCTTAATTATTACTTACTTTTGATAATTTTTCAGTTAATTCATTAATTTTCATTTAATTTTAACGTTTTATTTGATTGTGAGTAATTTCAAAATGCCGAAAGCTAGATCGAAAGTATCTAGAAAGAGAAAATTTTATGGTAATAGGTTTACCAAGTTAGCACTTAACAGTAATAATAGTACGTCTGCAAGTGAAGCGAAATTGAGCACTTTTGACAGTTTTCATGTGCCTGAACCTGAATTTCATGGTTCTACAGGAAATAGAATTATTAATTTCCAAGCTTTGATGGGAATTATTTCAATCTTGTGTTGTCCGGAATGTTATGCAACTGGATTGAAACTGGCAGAAGATTCTAAGGAAGGACTTTGCTCTAATTTGTGTGTGGCTTGCAGTTGTGGGTTCATGACTGGCTTTACTTCTACTCCTAAAGAAAATAAGAAATTCTCTCTCAATACTTTATTGGTATTTGGATTGAGATTGATTGGCAGAGGATTCACAGCTGGTAAGAAGTTGTTATGTACTTTAAATTTGCCATGCATTTCTAAAAATACCTTCAGAGCTCATGAACTCAAACTGCTGGAAGCAGTACAGTTATGTTCTGAAGAAAATATGAAAGCTGCATCTAAAGAAGGGCAAAATTTTAAAAAAAGTACAACTTGTGGTGTTTCGGTAGATGGCTCATGGCAGCGGAGAGGCCATATGTCACTTAATGGCTGCGTTTCAGTTATTTCCATTGATACGGGAAAAATTTTAGATCTGGAAGTAATGACTCAGTATTGTAAAATGTGTGAATTGAATGTGAAACGTGAGCATGTATGTTCAAATTATAAAGGATCCTCTGGAAACATGGAAGCTGTTGGAGCTTTTAGAATTTTTGAAAGGTCACTAATGAAACGAGACCTGCAATTCACCGAGTACTATGGTGATGGTGATTCCAAGGGATTTTTACAAGTGAAGGATATATATGGTGAAAACAGTGTCACAAAACTTGAATGTATAGGACATATACAAAAAAGAGTAGGCTCACGTTTAAGGAAACTAAAAAAGAACACCAAAGGACTTGGTGGGAAGGGGAAATTAACTGATAAATTTATCGATAAACTGCAGAACTATTATGGGATTGCCATCCGCAGCAATGTTGGATGCCTCGAAAAAATGCAATCTGCTGTAATAGCTGCCTTCTTTCACTGCTGCTCTAGCAATCAAAATCCCATGCATGGGCAATGTCCAACAGGGAAAGACAGCTGGTGCAAATATAAACAAGCATTAAGTGATGGCAAAGTATATGTGGACAAAACAGCAGACCTTTCAAATTACGTGATTAAAGTGATAAAGCCTACTTATTTAGCACTCTGTGATAAGGAGTTACTAAAAAAATGCCTCCATGGCAAGACTCAAAATAATAATGAAAGCTTTAATAATGTATTGTGGTCTGTTTTGCCGAAAGAAATTTTTGTTCATAAAAACTTTGTTTTTGGGTTCATACATGGCTGTCCTCTTATATAATTCGGGTTATTTAGGGCTATTGCCTGTATTTAATTATTTAGGTATAGGAATTGATCCAACGACACTTAAAAACTATATGGGAATTGACAAGGAGAGAATTCAAAAATCGAAACGCCAGTCATTACCCTCAACAAAACTCTCCAGAAAAAAACAAAAGCCAAGAAAAAGTCCAAATTAGCTAAAAATGAAGCTAAAGAGGGCTTAAGCTATAAATATGGGGAGTTTTGAAAATGTTTAGTGAGTAGAAAAGTAATTATTTTGAGTTAAAATTATTAAATGTGTTTTACGAGAAACTGTTATTAAATATTTTTATTCACAATAAAGCTCACTACACAAAATATTGTTAAGATACTAAATCTAAATTTTCAGAACATGTTTTATATAGTTATATCTGTGTTATGAATCAAAATCTAATCTCTGTGTATATATTTATGTACTTTATTGCTTTTTTATGAAAGAAAAAGCATTAATTTTTTAAAAATTTGAGTTTTTGCATAAAATTTGGCATATTTAAAAAACTTTCAAAAACATTACAATTTTTTTTATTCCTATCACAGATAAAGATGTTGTTTATGTACTCTATAAATATTATTTAAATACTTTTATTAGAATTTTGTGTACAAGATTTGTCGTAACTGCAATTTTTCACCAAAATTTCGCTAAAAACAAAAAATTGTTATAGTCTACAAAACTCTCCAGAAAACAACAAAAGGGTAAAATAAAGGTTAAATCAGCTTTACATGAAGCTAAAAAGAGCTTGAGCTATAAATATAGTGAGTTTAAAAGTGTAAAATTAGTAGAAATTTTTCATGTAGTATTAAAATCTTTAAATGCATTTCCTGAAAAACTATGTTTTTCAATTTTTTTCTTCACGGTACAGTTCACTACAGAATTTCTTTTTAAGATATTGACTTGAAATTTTTAGAAAATGTTTTATTTAGTGTTATCTGTATTCTAGACTATAATCTAATCTCTGTGTATATATTTATTTATTTTATTGCACTTTTTGTGAGAAAATAACATTAGTGTTTTGTAAAAAATTGAGTTTTTGCATAAAAATTGACATATCTCAAAAACTTTCAGAAGTATTTACAAATTTTATAGCTATCAACACAGATAATGATGTCATTTATGTACTGTATAAATATTATAAGAATATATTAATTAGAATTTTCAATACAATCCTTACCACAACTGCAATTTTTCACTAAAATTTCACTCAAAATTCCCAATATTTCCAAAATTACTTTTAACTTTGTAAGAACTGTATTGGAATTCTTACTTTTATGTCCCATTTCAAATAAAAAAAGGTTTATTTAATTGAAATTTTATATATTTCAAAAAAAGTGCTCCGAAGGTAGTCACATACCTTAATTGCCTCCGCCTTAGTTCTAAAGGTGGTTGATGGCATACCACATACAAGCTGGTAACAGACAAAGTTCTGAAGGCACCAGAGAAGATTCTCAGAGCAGAATGTTCCCCACCAAACCTTTTTGCATTCATTTTAAAAAATTGGATTTTTACATTTAATTTGATTTGTGTGTTTCTTTGTATTTTTAATATATTTTATGCATGCATGCATGTATATACATGTGTACATTTACTTATATATATATATATATATATATATATATATATATATATATATATATATATATATATATATATATATATATATACAGGGTGATTATAAAGAAACTTTGCCAACATCTGCACTTCTAGCGCCTGTTCTATTTAACCGATCAAGATGATATTTCAAATATAGTTCTTTTGAGATATGCGCTCGAGATTCTGTGAATGGCAACAAAGTGGCCCTCGCGGTTACAGTTATAGTGACAGAAACTCGAAATTTTCGAATGGCAACACCCACTTTTTACCATCGCAAAATGTTCAGCACATGCGAAAACCCTAAATAGCGTTAAAACGGTACCGATATGTCTACAAACGGACGTGTTATGCAAACACAAAAAAGAGTTCTGAAAACCGGCCAATAAAACACGATCTGGGCGCACGCAATAAATTTGCATATGAAAGAGTCAAGATACCAATCACAGAACGCCGGTCGCCAGATATTCAGCGTAGGAAACCTATAAAATACCAAGCGGGTATGCGAAGTCGTCATTCGGGAACTCGCACATGCCGACGATATGGTTCTTCCTGGGAAAGTTCGCGGTGAATTGATCAAACTCTATTACCAAAATGGGATGAACGCTGCGGAAGCCTTGCGTGTGTATCACCGCAATCATCGACAACGACGCGGCCCAGGTACTCTGCAAGCTCTGCGTGATTTAGTGCGGAAATTCGAAGATACAGGCTGCACCTGTAACAAACCTCGCTCCGGACGGCCAACTGTTTCTGAGGACGTTGTCATGGAAGTGCACCATACAGTGACCGCAGGACACACAGAAACCGCAAGAGGCATAGCGCGCGGGTTGGATATTCCGAACTCAACGGTCCGCAAGCTCTTGCGCTCGGTACTTCACATGTTTCCCTATCGGTTCAAGCGCGTCCAGATGTTGGAGCCGGGTGACCCACAACAACGTCTGGACTTCGCAAATGAATTTTTGTTACGATATGATGCGGATAACGACTGGCCACTTCGCATACTATGGACGGACGAGGCGCATTTCACCTTAAATGGCAGCATTAACACAAAGAATTGTGTGCACTGGGGAGAGACGAATCCTCACGCTGTGGCGCCAGTACCATTATTTGACGCCAAAGTGACTGTGTGGTGCGGCATTGCAGCTACATTTGTTCTGGGCCCGTTCTTCTTTGAGGAAACGACCCCGACTGGCCCTGCAACATGTTCTGTAACGGGCTCTCGGTATGCAGCCATGCTGAAAAATTATGTCTTACCGGAGTTGCGTCGGCGGAATGCACTCAATGACATTGTTTGGATGCAAGATGGCGCACCTCCACATATAGCGAGGTCTGTTAAAAGGCTCCTGGATCAGCATTTTGGTGATCACATCATCTCACGCTATTATCCTTTTCCGTGGCCTGCGCGATCCCCAGATCTGACGCCTATGGATTTCTGGTTTTGGGGCTATCTCAAATCCACAGTTTATCTGTGCAATCCTCAAAAATTGTCGGACTTAAAGGATTTTATACGGCGTGAGATTGGAAACATCCCTCGTGCCATGTTGCGTGCAGCGATATTGTCCACCGTCTCCCGCATGCAATGCGTAATTGCCTGTGATGGCACTCACGTGGAAAATGTTTGAAATTAATACAGAGTTTTTTTCTCTATGTGTTCTCATCATTGAGCAGTGTCTTGTCTCTGTCGTATGCGTTATTCCTCCGTGCGCCTTGAAGAACTGTTTGTATGTGTATAACACGTCGGTTTTCGGACATATCGGTGCCGTTTCAACGCTATTTAGGGTTTTCGCATGTGCTGAACATTTTGCGATGGTAAAACGTAGGCGTTGCCATTCGAAAATTTCGAGTTTCTGTCACTATAACCGTAACCGCGAGCGCCACTTTGTTGCCATTCACAGAATCTCGAGAACATATCTCAAAAGAACTATATTTGAAATATCATCTTGATCGGTTAAATAGAACAGGCGCTAGAAGTGCAGATGTTGGCAAAGTTTCTTTATAATCACCCTATATATATATATAAGAAAATATATCACCTTTTCTTTTTTAACAAATATTTGGCGCGGCTTGGCCATAGTTCGCCCTTGCACCATTAAATTTTACAGTCACTCACTCACTCACTCACTCGGAGCAGAATGATGTATTGTGTCCAGTCGTTTTAACACAGATGCACGAGCAGAACTGTACACTACACAACTATTGTCCAAACGTAAAAGGATTAGTGCTTGATACACTCGGAGTAACCAGACTCTATCGGCTCCCCATAAGGTGTTTGATAGTACTTTTAAAATGTTGAGGGATCTCTCTCGTTCACACTTCGTTCTCAAGTAAAGGACATGCGGAAGGAAAGTCAATTTACAGTCAAAGATTACTCCGAGGAAGCGCATCTCACTGACTACAGGTATTTGAATATTTCCTATATGTATAGAAGGATCTGGGTGTTGGTTACGTTTTCTGCAAAAATGGACACAGCTGCTCTTGGAAGGAGAGATCGTGTGTCCATTCTGATCGTACCACTTAACTAATTGATTGACAGTTGTTTGCAGCTGTCGTTCAATTAGTCGCATATCTGAACCTTGACAAGAGACTTGCAGATCGTCAATTTAAAGCATTCCTCACACTGAAGGTTGAAGGTGACCAAGTATTCTACTCATATGAATATTAAAAAGGGTAACGCTCAAAACGCTACACTGAGGAACACCCTGATCTTGTATGAATTTATGAGAAGATGAATGACCAGTGCGTGCATGAAAATAACGAACAGCTAAAACGGTAAAAATAAAAATGGGAAGATTTCCTCTTAAACCAAAATCATGCATATTACGGAGAATCCCATAACGCCTTGTTCGGTCGTATGCTTTTTCTACATCAAAGAAAAGAGAAACCAAGTGGTTTCTCCTAACAAAGGTATACCTGATTTGGGACTCTAGGAATACGAGTTTATCAAGAGTGGATCGGCCCTTGCGGAATCCACTCTGTAGAGGAGAAATACACTTTTCTTTCTCTAAAAGATACACTAAACGAGTATTAACCATGCGTTCAAAAATCTTGCAGAAGCAGCTCGTCAGAGCAATGGGACGGTAACTCAGAGGATCTGTTGTCAACTTGCCTGGTTTAAGGATTAGAATCACAATGGGTTCTCTCCAGCTGGAGGGAAAACAATGCTCCTTTCAAACTCTGTTGAACAAAAAAAGAATGTTAGTTAGAGTTTTAGGATCTAGATAACGAAGCATCGTGTATGTGATTCCATCCGGTCCAGGGCATGTATTGTGCGCTTGTATGAGTGCTTTTTTTAACTCAGTCATCGTGAAGTTACAATTATATGGAAAAAAGGAGTGAGTAGAAAAGTTTAACGGGGTACGTTCTGCACGCCTCTTAATCTCGAGAAAAAGAGAAATATAAGAGGCTGTACTAGATACACTCTGAAAAGGTTCACCCAGAATGTAAGCAATTTCGACTGGGGAAGAAAAGATAGAGTTCGAGGTTTGTAAAATAGGGAAGGAAAATTCCCTATACATCCCGTTTGCTGCCTTAACCTTTTTCCATAATTGTTTACTGGACGTTGTCGAAGTGAGTGAGGACACATATAGGATCCAGCATTGTATCTGACGCCTTACTCTGCGAGCATTTGCTTTTGCCTTTTTGAAAGCCAAGAGATTCTCCGTAGTGGGATATCTACGAAAGATTTCCCCATAACTTCCGCTGGTTCTTATACGCTGTCTGAATATCAGTATTCCACCAAGGTTTGTAATGTTGGAATAAATGACTTGAACTCTTCGGTATGGATAATTCAGCTGCAGTAATCAAAACATTGGTGAATTCTTGTACAGCAGTATCAACACTTTCTGTCTTGATCATTGCATCAGTTATCACAGCCAACTGTGTGAAAAGAGCCCAGTCTGCCCGACAATAAGAATACGTAAGTGGGAAGGTTTTTCCACCCGTATCATAATCGTGAGAAAGGATAACAGGGAAGTGGTCACTATTATACAGGTCCTTCTCAACAGACAAATTTAAATGAGGGAAGAGTGACCGTGAGCAGATGGCAAAATCTAATGTGTGAAAGGATCGTGAGGGTTCGTGAAAGTACGTTTGTTCCTCGTGATTAAGCAGGCAGAGACAGTGATCAAAAAGTACCTGTTCAATCTGTCTGCCACGAAGGTTCATTTTCGGACTACCCCACAGAGTGCTATGTCCATTGAAGTCACCAAGTATGACAAAGGGTGCTGGCAACTGATCAACCAGGTTGTTCAAGTTATGTTGGTGGATAACAGTATTTGGTGGCAAGTAGACAGCAGACTGTGATTAGGCTCATGGAGTGGTTTCTCATGGCTACAGCCTGCAACAAGGTATGGAGTGGCAGAGCACTAGATGGAACATCGAGGGACGTAAAAATACATACGCTTCCGGACACAGAGGGTCACTCCGTGTCTTTCCGCACACAACCATACCGACGTATCTTTGTTGTGTGACAAGACTTCAAGAAAGTCTCTTGAAGTGCTACGCATACAGGATGGTACTGACGTATGATGTCTTTTACGTCATCTGTATGCGATCTATAGCCCCACGGCAGTTCCAAGAAACCAGGGAAGTTATTTTTTGAGCGAACTTGGTGAAAGGGACCCTTTCAAGGAATTATCTGCCACTTGTTTAAAATAGGCCTCTAAAGGGCTCTCATCTTCTTCGGATGCCAGACCTATGACGTAATCCGAGTCAGATGGATTAGCGTCTGTGTGCATGGCATCCGATGTTTTAAAAGTTTTCCGTCTCCGAGATTTTTTGGAGACGGGAGATGTTTCATTGGGGGATCTTGTTCCCTCGCAATCTTTAAGGATGTGTTTTTAGCAGGATTTTTCTTTAAATTTGTTGTCGGTTTTATACTTAATAAGTCTATTTTTTTGCTATCTTTTCGGGGACGATGTAATTCAGATGGTTGTTCTTTAATTTTCTATTTTGTCTCAGAAAGAGAGAGAGACAGATGGGAGTTGGGTGCTGAGGATCCGATGTTGTAGATGTTTTTCAAGAGATGGAAGGCAAGAGTTGCGTTTGGGCTGAGGATGATGTGGTAACAGCAGTAGAAATATTTGTTCTTTGTTTAGATGATGGTGGTGAAAGTAATTTTAATTGTGGACATTTTATTTTAGTTATATTTTTATCTGTTTGGGTAGAATTATTTAAGGTAGAGGATTTGGCAGCTTGAGCGTATGTTTGAGATAACTGTGGGACTATTAATTTAAGTGCTTCTGGGTAAGAAATATTTTTAGTTGTTTTTATTTCCTGTATTTGTTTCTCTATTTTCCATTTAGGGCATATTTTGGAATCTGAAGGATGAGGTTGTGAGCAGTTTATACATTTTGGCTCTAGAATGCAGTCAGTAGAAGAATCTCTAACTGACGCACATCTAGAGCATGTCTGTTGACCGCAGGAGGATGTTTGCGAATATCCGAACCTCTGGCACTTGAAACAGCGCAGAGGATTTGGAATGTACGGGCGAACTCTGCAGTTAAGGTAGTCGGCCTTTATTGTTGTCGGTAATTTGGGGCTATTAAATGTTAAAATGATATGTTTGGTCGGAATTATTAATGTACCTCTTTTTATTGTTTTTCTTCAGACCTGGATTACACCTTGACCCGAGAATCCATCAAGGATTTCGGCATCAGTAGTGGTCAACAGGTCAGATTCAGAAATGATACCGCGGCAAGAATTAAGGGTTTTATGTGGATATATATTGACAGGTGAATTCAAAAACGTTTTTGCTTGGAGAAAAGACTTGGGTTGTACAGCAGAGAGTGTTTCAATCAGTAGATCACCGGATCGCAATCTTTTAACCGACTTGGGTTCACCACCAATTCCTATCAGAGCCTGTTGTATGACAAAAGACGATATGGATGACATTTCATTGCTTGGGAGCAAAATAATAAGAAATCTTGTATTCGAGGAAATCTGCTCAATGTTTAGGTTGGATAATACGAGGTCTTTACTCGGGCATGAATTTAAAGGATCCATGGGCTGAGTATCATGAGTTGGATAGAGTGGGTTGGGGGTTTTAATAGATGCATTTTTAGTTTTGTCTTTATTTTGACTTATTTTGATTTTTTTTGAGAAAGGAGGAGGATAATTCCTTGTGATTTTCAGAGGACCAGTTTGGCAGGGCTAGCCCTAGATTCAGCAACCAGTAGTGGCCTCGGGAGAGCCCCTCGCTCTGCAATGAAGAACCCCATCCAGGCACCACCTGGAACTGCAAGACAGGCGGGATTATACACCAGCTGATAGAGCAGCCAGGACATGCTGGTTAGGCTGCCCCGGGCTCCTGTACTATTTGACGGCCTGAGACGCAAAACTCAGCTTTTCTCCGGTACCCTGTACATGGCCGCTCCTCCATCTCACCAGTCCAAAGGTCCTCAGAAGTTCAAAACCCCGCTCAAAGTGCCAGTTTTCCAAGAGAGCAGTCCGTTGTGTCATCATACCAATAGTGAAAACCCATCAGACACAACTTCATTCCACTCAGTCCTGGTCTGTCACAGGACTTCGTGGCAGAAAAAGAAAAGATAATAAGTAAAAAAAAGCATTGTCAAATTGAACACAAATAAAACAACAAAATCAATAATCGAACATAAAAGAAGCAACAAAATCAAAATATTGAAAGAAATTTAAGAAAATTAAATTAAAAGATGATAATATAAAATACAAACCATAACACGGCAGTAAAAAATATCAATTTTTTTTCTAGAAAAAAATTAAAGTTGGAACAAAGTTCATTGTCCAATGTAGGTCTGTGTTCTGGACGTGAAAAGAAGAAAAGGTAAATTTGAATGGCAAGAAAAAGAGCCGAATATAGAGAAGGATCACTAGGGTTCCCCGGGTTCGTGAAGCCCGTGTTTACCAAAGACAGTAAACCCCTAGGGAGAAGGAAAAGATCACTAGGGCACCTCGGGAGCGTGAAACCCGTACTCATCTAAAGAAGGTGAGCCCCCTGAGGGGAATTGAAGTCGATTGATTGAAGTGCACGGTAAATGGCGACAGCCTCTGCAGTGAAAACGCTGCAAGAAGGGTCTAGCGGATAACCGTGCGTAACATCTTCAATCACGACTCCACAGCCAACGTACCCCTCAGGGGGCTCACCTTCTTTAGGTGAGTACGGGTTTCACGCCCCCGAGGTGCCCTAGTGATCTTTTCCTTCTCCCTAGGGGTTTACTGTCTTTGGTAAACACGGGCTTCACGAACCCGGGGAACCCTAGTGATCCTTCTCTATTTTCGGCCCTCTTTCTTGCCATTCAAATTTCACTTTTCTTCTTTTCACATCCAGACCACAGACCTACATTGGACAATGAATATTGTTCCAACTTTATTTCTTTCTAGTAAAAAAACTGATATTTTTTTACTACCATATTATGGTTTGCATTTTATATTATGTTCTTTTAATTTGATTTTCTTAAGTTTCTTTTAATATTTTGATTTTGTTGCTTCTTTTATGTTCGATTATTTATTTTTTTGTGTTCAACTTATTATCTTTATTTTTCTGCCACGAAGTCCTGTGACAGACCAGGACTGAGTGTAATGAATTTGTGTCTTATGGGTTTTCACTATTGGTATGATGACACAACGGACTACTCCATTGGAAAACTGGCACTTTGAGCGGGGTTTTGAACTTCTGAGGACCTTTGGACTAGTGAGGTGGGG
Organism: Trichonephila clavipes; assembly: GCA_019973935.1. Taxonomy (NCBI): domain Eukaryota; kingdom Metazoa; phylum Arthropoda; class Arachnida; order Araneae; family Nephilidae; genus Trichonephila; species Trichonephila clavipes. The sequence goes on along the minus strand of BMAU01018466.1, from coordinate 362,702 downwards.
TCTTGGAGGATGAGGCCATGTAGAGGGTACCGGAGAAAAGCTGAGTTTTGCGTCTCAGGCCGCCAGATAGTATAGGAGCCCGGGGCAGCCTAACCAGCATGTCCTAGCTGCTCCAAAATCTGCTGAAAATCAAAAGGGATTCTCCTCCTTCTTTCTCAAAAAAAAAATTCAAAATATATCCAAATAAGGAAAAGACTCAAAACGCATCTATTGAAACCCCCATCCCACCCTACCCAACTCATGATGCTCGGCCCATGAATTCTTTGAATTCTTGCCCGGGATTACCCAACCTTCTTATTGACAACGTTGCTAAATGTTCAAGCTTTTTAATTTTATCATTACCAAACTGTGAAATGGCACGAAAATCTCCATTTGTTGTCCATAAAGCTATAATAGGAATAGGTAGAGAACCGAAATCTATTAAAAAACTACGATCTGGTGACTTACTAATCGAGACTACATCTGCTTTACAAAGTAAATCGTTTTTGTTGGCTAAAACCTTTTTAGATTTTCCGTTAACCGTAACTCCTCACAAATCATTGAATTCATGTCGAGATGTCATCTCTGAACCAGATCTTTTGTCTTCCTCTGAAACAGAAATCTTGGAAAGACCTTCTGACCAAGGTGTTACCCAGGTCAGAAGAATTTCAGTAAAAAAAGAATCATACCTTTTCCCTACTAAAAATTTAATTCTAACCTTCAATAGCCCTAAATTACCATCAAAAATTAAAGCTGGACACTTAAATTTCAAAGTACGTCCATATAAACCGAATCCTCTGCGCTGTTTTAAGTGCCAGAGGTTCGGACACTCACAAACTTCCTGCCGCGGTCAACTTACTTGCTCTAGATGTGCATCTGTTGGACATGCTTCCACAGATTGCAGTCTAGAGCCAAAATGTATTAATTGCTTACAACCTTATCCATCAGACTCCAAAATATGCCCTATATGGAAAATACAGAAACAAATACAGGAAATAAAAACAACTAAAAATATTTCTTACCCAGAAGCACGTAAATTAATAGTCCCACAGTTACCTCAAACATACGCTCAAGCTGCCAAATCCTCTACTTTAAATAATTCTACCCAAACAGATGAAAATATAACTAAAATAAACTGTCCACCTTTAAAATTACTCGCACCACTATCATCCAAACAAAGAACAAATATTCCTACTGCTATTACCACATCATCCTCTGCCCAAACGCAACTCTTACCTTCCATTTCTTCAAAAAAATCTACTATATCGAATCCTCAGCCACCAACTCCCATGTCTCTCTGTCTCTCTCTCTGAGACAAAAGGGAAAATAAAAGAACAACCATCTCCACTACATCGTCCCCGAAAAGATAACAAAAAATAGACTTATTAAGTATAAAACCTACAACAATTTTAAAGAAAAAACCAGCAAAAAACACATCAGTAAAGATTGCGAGGGAACAAGATTCCCCCCAATGAATCAACTCGCGTCTCCAAAAGATCCCGGAGACGGAAAACTTCTAAAACTTTGGATGCCATGGACACAGACGTTGATCCTTCTGACACGGATTACGTCACAGGTCTGGCGTCCGAAGAAGATGAGAACATTTTAGAGGCTGATCTTAAACAAGTGGCAGATAATTCCTTGAAAGGGCCCCTTTCGCCAAGTTTGCCCAAAAAATAACTTCCCTGGTTTCTTGGAACTGTCGTGGCTATAGATCGCATATAGATGATGTAAAAGACATCATACGTCAGTACCATCCAGTATGCGTAGCACTTCAAGAGACTTTCTTGAAGTCTTGTCACACAACAAAGATACGTCGGTAAGGTTGTGTGCGGAAAGACACGGAGGGCCCCTCTGTTTCCGAAGGCGTATGTATTTTTACGTCCCTCGATGTTCCATCTAGTGCTCTGCCACTCCATACCTCGTTGCAGGCAGTAGCCGTGAGAATCCACTCCTCCACGAGCCTAATCACAGTCTGCTGACTTTACTTGCCACCAAATACTGTTATCCACCAACATCACTTGAACAACCTGGTTGATCAGTTGCCAGCACCCTTTGTCATACTTGGTGACTTCAATGGACATAGCACTCTGTGGGATAGTGCGAAGACGAACCCTCGTGGCAGACGGATTGAACAGGTGCTTTCGGATCACTGTCTCCACGTGGAATCACGTGTAACCAACGTACTTTCAGGAACCCACACGATCCTTTCACACATTAGGTTTGGCCATCTGCTCACCGTCACTCTTCCCTCATTTAAATTTGTCTGTTGAGAAGGACCTGTATAATAGTGACCACTTCCCTGTTATCCTTTCTCACGATTATGATACGGGTGGAAAAACCTTTCCACCTACGTATTGTTATTGTCGTGCAGACTGGGCCCTTTTCACCTAGTTGGCTGTAATACCTGATGCGATACTGCGGTACAAGAAGTCACCAATGTTTTGATTGCTGCTGCTGATTTATCCATACCAAAAGTTTCAAGTAATTCATTCCAACGTTACAAACCCCCTCAGGGGGCTCACCTTCTTTAGGTGAGTACGGGTTTCACGCCCCCGAGGTGCCCTAGTGATCTTTTCCTTCTCCCTAGGGGTTTACTGTCTTTGGTAAACACGGGCTTCACGAACCCGGGGAACCCTAGTGATCCTTCTCTATTTTCGGCCCTCTTTCTTGCCATTCAAATTTCACTTTTCTTCTTTTCACATCCAGACCACAGACCTACATTGGACAATGAATATTGTTCCAACTTTATTTCTTTCTAGTAAAAAAACTGATATTTTTTTACTACCATATTATGGTTTGTATTTTATATTATATTCCTTTAATTAGATTTTTTTAAACTTCTTTGAATATTTTGATTTTGTTGCTTCTTTTATGTTCGATTATTGATTTTTTTGTGTTCAACTTATTATCTTTATTTTTCTGCCACGAAGTCCTGTGGCAGACGAGGACTGAGTGGAATGAAGTTGTGTCTGATGGGTTTTCACTATTGGTATGATGACACAATGAACTACTCCCTGGAAAAACTGGCACTTGGAGCGGGTTTTGAACTTTTGAGGAACTTTGGTCTAGTGAGGTGGGGTCTTGGAGAAAGCGGCCATGTAGAGGGTACCGCAGAAAAGCTGAGTTTTGCGTCTAAGGCCGCCAGATGTACAGGAGCCCGGGACAGCCTAACCAACATGTCCTGGCTGCTCTATCAGCTGGTGTATAATCCCGCCTATCTTTTAGTTCCAGGTGGTGCCTGGATGGGGTCCTGCATTGCAGAGCGGGGTGCTCTCCCGAGGCCACTACTGGTTGCTGAATCTAGGGCTAGCCCTGCTAAACTGGTCCTCCGAAAATCGAAAGGAATTCTCCTCCTCCTTTATAAAAAAAATTCAAAATATCAAAATAAGGAAAAAATTCAAAACGCATATTTTAAAACACCCAACCCACCCTACCCAACTCACTTAACTCAGCCCATGAGCATTGAACAGATTTCCTTAAATACACGATTTCTGCTTATCGCACTTCCAAATAATGAAATGGTATCTAAATCGCATTTTGTTATACAAAAAGCTCTAATAGGAATTGGTGGTGAAACGAAATCCGTCAAACGATTGCGTTCTGGGGATATGCTAATAGAAACTACGTCAGCTTTACAAACAAAGAATTTTCTTTTTGCGAAATACTTTCTTAATAGCCCTGTAACAGTAAGTCCGCATAAAAGCCTGAATTCCTGTCGCGGTGTTATTTCTGAACCTTACTTGTTGGGCACTTCTGATCCAGAGAACCTTGAAGGTTTTTCTGATCAGGATGTCACTCAGATCAGGAGAATCACAATAAAAAAAGACTCTACAATTGTTCCCACAAAACATTTAATTTTGTCATTTAATAACCCCAACCTACCAAACACAATAAAAGCTGGATATCTGAATTGTAAAATCCGTCCTTATATACCGAACCCTCTGCGCTGTTTCAAATGCCAGAGGTTCGGTCACTCCCAAACTTCCTGCCGCGGCCAATTAACATGCTCTAGATGTGCTTCCTTTGGACATTCTTCCACGGATTGTACTCTAGAGCCAAAATGTGTTAATTGAACGCAGTCTCATCCTTCAGATTCAAAATTATGCCAAAAATGGAAATTAGAAAAGCAGATCCAAGAAATTAAAACCAATAAAAGCATATCTTATTTTGAAGCACGCAGATTAATAGTTCCTCAGTTAACCCAAACGTATGCTCAGGCTGCTAGACCTTCAACTATATCCACAGCTACCCAAACAGATCCAAATCTATCAAACATAATCTGTCCACCTTTACAATGCCTAATACCCATATCTTCTTAAAATCCATTGCCTAGTACCTCGTCTTCAGTTTCTACCTTCTCCACGTCATCTTCCTCTACTCAAGAAAATCTACTTCCTTCCCCATCCGGTATACTACCAACAATACAAAGTGAGTCTTTATTACAAATACCCATTCCTACTACTACTACAACTCCTTCCCCTGGCAATATCCTGAATACTTTAGTTTCACCTTTAGAAACTGAAACCCATTCTCCTACAACTCCTGTTAAACTTACTTCGGTTTCAACTGAAAACTTATCTGCGTCTGTCCATAATGAATGCAATAGTGAACATTCTACTGCAGCTGAAGCCCAACAATTTGTCAAACGTAAGTCCAGAAATAGAAGAAAGCGCCCAAAAGTACAGAAACCAGATATTGAAATAAAAAGGGTTCCACATAGATCTCGAAATGCAACACCTACATAAATAACAACTGATGACGAGGATATGATAACTTACGACGTATAGAGGAGGGGAAACTTGAGCAAGATCCTCCGAATAAATTCACCATTGACGAAGATCCTTTCATTCTTCCTAAAGGATAGTTACGCGCATTAACTCCATCCCGATACAGGAACTATAGAAATTAATTTTTTATACCATGTATTGTCTAACCTTTTTTTAAACTAACATTTGTATTTTTCAAAATGCTTTTATTTTAAGATATGATCTGACTTGGTGGGGAGTTCCCCACCAAATTGTGTTTCTTTAAATCATTGAAAGCGGTTTTCAGTCATTTGACATTTCAAATTTTTTTAAAGTGTACTGCCTTTATTTTTACGTATTTTTTCAATCATTTTAAGTTTCTTAACAAATGTTTGGCGCAGCATAGCCAAAATTGGCTCTTGCGCCATTAAACCCTACAATCAAATCAAATCAAACCAACGTTACAAACCTTGGTGGAATACTGATTGTCAGACAGCGTATAAGAACCAGCGAAAGTTATGGGGAATCTTTCGCAGATATCCCACTATGGAGAATCTCTTGACGTTCAAAAACGCAAAAGCAATAGCTCGCAGAGAAAGGCGTTAGAGTCACAGGCAATCCTGGATCCGATATGTGTCCTCACTCACTTCGTCAACGTCCAGTAAACAATTATGGAAAAAGCTTAAGGACGTAAACGGGATGTATCGGGAATTTTCCTTCCCTATTTTACAAACCTCGAACTCTGTCTCTTCTTCCCCAGTCGAAATTGCTAACATTCTGGGTGAAACTTTTCAGGGTGTATCGAGTGCAGCCTCTAATAAATCTCGTTTTCTCGAAAATAATAGGCAAGCAGAACGTACCCCGATTAACTTTTCCACTTGTTCCTTTTTTCCATATAACTGGGATTTTACGATGACTGAGTTAAAAAAGGCACTCTTACAAGCGCACAATGCAAGCCCTGGACCGGATGGAATCACTTACATGATGCTCCGTCATCTAAATCCAAACTCTCTGGCCAACATTCTTTTTTTATTCAACAGAGTTTAGAAAGAGCATTGCTTTCCCTCCAGCTGGAGAGAAGCCATTGTGATTTCAATCCTTAAGCCGGGCAAGGTGGCAACAGATCCTCTGATTTGCTTCTGTAAAACCTTTGAACGCATGGTTAATACTCGTTTAGTGTATGTTTTAGAGAAAGAAAAGTGCATTTCTCCTCTGCAGAGTGGATTCCGCAAGGGACGATCCACTCTTGATAACCTTGTTTTTTTAGAATCCCACATCAGGGATGCATTTGTTAAGAGAAACCATTTTGTTTCTCTTTTCTTTGACATAGAGAAAGCATACGGCCGAACATGGCGTTATGGGATTCTCCGTAATACGTATGATTTTGGCTTGAGGGGAAATCTTCCTATTTTTATTTTTAACTTTTTAGCTGTTGTTATTTTTATGAACGCATTGGTCACTCATCTTCTCATAAATTCATGCAAGATCAAGGTGTTACTCAGGGTAGCGTTTTGAGCGTTACCTTTTTTAATATTCATATGAGTAACAAACTTCATCAACTTCCACCTTCAGTGCGAGGAATGCTTTATATAGATGATCTGCAAGTCTCTTGTCAAGGTTAAGACATGCGACTAATTGAGCGACAGCTGCAAACAACTGTCAATCAATTAGTTAAGTGGTACGATCAGAATGGACACACGATCTCTCCTTCCAAGAGCAGCTGTGTCCATTTTTGCAGAAAACGTAACCTACACCCAGATCCTTCTATACATATAGGAAATATTCAAATACCTGTAGTCAGTCAGATGCGCTTCCTCGGAGTAATCTTTGACTGTAAATTGACTTTCCTTCCGCATGTCCTTTACTTGCGGAAAAAGTGTGAACGATCCCTCAACATCTTAAAAGTACTATCAAACACCTTATGGGGAGCCGAGAGACTCTCCTTAATCCGAGTGTACCAAGCACGAATACTTTCACTTTTGGACTGTGGTTGTGTAGTGTACGGTTCTTCTCGTACATCTTTATTAAAACGACTGGACACAGTACATCACTCAGCTCTGAGAATCTGCTCTGGTGCCTTCAGAACTTTGCCTGTTACCAGCTTGTATGTGGTATGCCATCAACCACCTTTAGGACTAAGGAGGAGGCAATTAAGTGCCAATTATTTTATTCGTGCCATATCTGTTCCTTCTCATCCATTACATCCCTTTTCTCTTTCCATTGGTCTCAACCGACTCTATGAGGTCCGTTCATTTAACATCAAACTTTTTCGGAAAGAGCAAAGGCTGTTCTAAATGACGTTCACTTAAATAACATAAATATCCAGGAAAATAATATCCTTGCTTTTATTCCCTGGGACATCCAAATTTTTAACAATCACAACCCCTTTTCAGGCTATCAGAAAGCAGGCACTGCTGATATTATTTATCAGCAACTCTTTTCTTTCCATCGCAGTAAGTATTCTAAGTACGTACCAGTCTACACAGACGGGTCGAAGACTGCAGGACATGTTGGGTGTGGTGTTGTTTTTAACAACACCATTCTTAATTTTACCTTACATAATTCCATGTCTGTCTTTAGTGCTGAATTAACTGCCATTCTTGTCGCACTTCAACATATAATAATTTCCAACCACCGTCTTTTTTGTGTGTACTCTGACACCATGAGAGCTCTAGAGTCCTTACACTTTTCAACAGAGCATACACACCCCACTGTGATAGAAATACTTCTTCTTATGCGAAAACTAGAAAGGAAGGGTTTTGATATAATTTTTTCCTGGGTACCTGGACACGTGGGTATACTTGGTAATGAACAGGCTGATACCGCTGCACGAACCATGTCTGATCACAAGGCAATCAGCGGCCTGTCTGTTACCAGAATTTAAAAACTTCTACACAGAACTATATCCATCGTGTATGGCAAGAGACTTGGGATCCACAGGTTCTCAATAAACTGCATAGTATTCATCCTTCCACTTCTCATTGGGCAGCACTACCAGTGCGAAGACATGATGTCCGCTTGTCTCAACTTCCCATTGGTCATACTCGTTTTACTCATAGGCACCTTCTGGTCGGTGAAAATGCCCCAGAATGTCCCTCGTGTAAAGTCCCATATTCCGTTTATCATATTTTAATAGATTGTCCCGTTTTTAACCATCATCGCATCACCTTTTGTCATACATCTGGTTTAACCTTATCTGACTTGGTGGGGGAAACTCCCCAACAAAACCCTTTTACCTTCCTTTTAAAGTTTGGATTTTTACATTTAATTTGATTCAGTATGGTCGTTATTCGGCTATCTACACTGATGGTTCGAAACGTGCAGATTATGTTAGCTGTGGAGTCGTGATTGAAGATATTATGCACGGTTATAGGCTCTACACTTTTTGCAGCGTTTTCACTGCTGAAGCTGTCACCATTTACCGCGCACTTCAATTATTCGACTCCAATAGGCCCCGTAAATACTGCATCTATACTGACAGCATGAGTGTACTAGAAGCGCTTGAAAACTACAACGATCGATGCCATCCAGTGGTTTGTACAATACTCGACATTACGAGTGGACTGTACAGCAAGAGTTTCGATATCGTATTTTGCTGGCTACCAAGTCACGTAGGAATCATAGGCAACGAGCAAGCGGACAGCGCGGCAAAGTCGGCGACGACCCATTTGCCGCTAGCGGTTCCGCTATTGGATATGAAGCGCGTCATCCTGCATCATATTTTTAAGATCTGGCAGGAATCATGGAGTCAGCAGTTGGATAACAAACTGCACTCCATGAAACCTGTCATAGGGGCATGGCCTGTGATCCCAATACGAAGGACTGATATCAAATTGACTCGTCTTCGCATTGGTCCTACTCGCTTCACTCACAGGCATTTGTTGTTGGGTGAAGGTGCTCCTGTATGTCCTTCATGCAAGGTCTCTTACACTGTGCGTCACATTTTAATAGATTGTCCCGTTTTTAATAATTATCGCATCACCTTTTTTAATTCATCACATTTAACTTTACCTGACTTGGTGGGAGAAACAACCCGCCAACACCTATTTGCTTTTATCAGAAGAATTGTTTTTTTATTTTTAATTTGACTTTTTAAAATGATTTACCTTGAAATTTAGTTTTTATATATGTGCATGCAGGCATGCACATCTATAATTCTTCTATGTCTATTTTTAATGTGTGTTTTTAACCTGTTTTTAATATTTCAACAAACGTGTGGCGCATTTTAGCCAGATCTGGCTCTTGCGCCATAAACCTTCACACTCACTCACTCATACAACTCCTGATAAGCTTAATTCGGTTTCAACTGAAAACTTACCCGAGTCTGTCCCCAATGCATCCAATAGTGAACATTCTAATGCAGCTGAAGCCCAACAATTTGTAAAACGAAAGTCAAGAAATAGAAGAAAGCGCCCAAAAGTACAGAAACCAGATATTGAAATAAAAAGGGTTCCACATAGATCTAGAAATGTAGCACCTACAGAAATAACAACTGATGACGAGGATATGATAATTTACGACGTGGAGGAGGAGGAACTTGAGCAAGATCCTCCGAATAAATTCACCATTGACGAAGATCCTTTCTTTCTTCCTAAAGGATATTTACGCCCATTAACTCCATCTCGATACAGAAACTATAGAGAATAATTTTTTATACCATGTATTGTCTAACCTTTTTTTAAACTAACATTTGTATTTTTCAATGCTTTTATTTTAAGATATGATCTGACTTGGTGGGGAGTTCCCCACCAAATTGTGTTTCTTTAAATCATTGAAAACTGTTTTCAGTGATTTGAACTTTCAAATTTTTTTAAAGTGTACTGCCCTTATTTTTACGTATTTTATCAAACATTTTAAGTCTCTTAACAAATGTTTGGCGCAGCATAGCCAAAATTGGCTGTTGCGCCATTAAACCCTACAATCACCTACAACCACCGACTGTAAATTGACTTTCGTTCCGCATGTCCTTTACTTGCGGAAGAAGTGTGAACGATCCCTCAACATCTTAAAAGTACTATCAAACACCTTATGGGGAGCGGATAGAGAGTGAGTGAGTGTAGGGTTTAACGGCGCAAGAGCCAATAATGGCTATGCTGCGCCAAACATTTGAAGTACAATTATGAACATATTTCTTTTTAAGTATAAAAAGCAATTGAGCGCCAATTGAAGTGCCAAACGTATGTTAAAATTTTAAAACTTTTAAGGAAATATTTAAAAAACACTGAACAAATAGTTTTAATAAGTTAAAATATCAAATCTTAAAATATCAGATCATGCAAAAAAGGATTTCAAAGTATAAAATCTACCATAATTTGGTTGAGAATATCCCCACCAAGTCAGACAAGTCTTAAAAATAGACAAATGAAAAAAGTGAATTTTAGACAATGTTAGAGCAGTCAACGTTTCATGAAAAAATGTTAGTTAATACTGTTTCTGAATCGAGTGGGAGTTAATGCGCGCATATATTCGTTAGGATTGTTCACAAAACATTCCATCACGGCAAATTTATCCTCAGGATTTGGCTCTAGTTCATCTGCCTGCACATCATATATAATCATATCCTCCTCAACAGTTGTTAACTCTGTAGGTGTTGACTTTCGAGGTCTATGTGGAGCTATTTTGATTTTAATTTCTGCTTTCTGTACTTTTGGGCGCTTTCTTCTATTTCTTGAATTTCGTTTTGCACACTGTGGGACTTCAGGTGCATTAAAATGTTCACCATTTGATGCAGTAGGGACAGATTCTGGTAAGGGTTGAAATTCAGTTGAAAGCGCCGCGCGCGCGCGCAGCAGATTTATTAGATCTTGTAAGAGGGCGGGTTTCAGCTGATAAAGATGAGGTAGAGGTATTCAGGCTATTGTCAGGGGCAGCAGCAGAAGAAATGGGTTCAGGTAACCGAGATTCAATTTCTGTGGTTGGTTTTATTGAAGATGCGGAGGGCAAAGGTTTGCCTGAGTGGTAGACGACGATGTGGAAACTGAAGTAATTGAAGGGTATTTATTTGGCTGCGGAACGGATAATAAAGGTTGAAGTAATTGCAAGGGCGGGCATTTAATTTGTGTAATATTTTCGTCCGTATGGGTTGTACTGGTAGCAGTTGAGGATTTGGCAACTTGGGCGTAAATTTGGGATAACTGCGGTGGTATTAATTTACGTGCTTCTTGATAAGAAATATTGTTATTTGTTTTTATTTCCTATATCTGTTTTTCTATTTTCCACTTTGGGCATAATTTTGAATCTGAGGAATGGGACTGGGAACAATTAAAACATTTCAGCTCCAGAGTACAATCCGTGGAAGAATGCCCAACGGATGCACATCTAGAGCATGTTAATTGACCGCGGCAGGAAGTTTGGGAGTGTCCGAATCTCTGGCACTTAAAGCAGCGTAGATAATTCAGTATGTAGGGACGGATCTTGCAGTTTAAATAACCAGCCTTTATTGTTGTCGGAAGTTTTGGGTTATTGAACGTTAAGATTAAATGTTTCGTAGGAATAACCTCAGCATCTTTTTTTATAGTGATTCTCCTGACCTGAATCACACCCTGTCCTGAAAATCCTTCAAGGATTTCAGCCTCAGGAGTGCATATTAGGTCAGGTTCAGAGATGACACCTCGGCTTGAGTTAAGAGATTTATGAGGACTCGCTGTCAAAGGGCAATCTAAAAAAGTTTTTGCCAACAAAAAAGATTTTGTTTGCAAAGCAGATACAGTTTCAATTAAAAAATCCCCCGAACGTAGTTTTTTAACGGATTTAGGTTCTCCGCCTGTTCCTTGAATAGCTTTTTGAATCGCAAAAGGAGATTTTCTAGTCATATCATTATTAGATATCGATAGAAACAAAAAACGGCAATGCGTAGCAATCTGATCAATGTTAGTTGGGTAGGATAGGTTGGGGGTTTTAATAATACGGTTTTGAGTTTTTTCCCTAATTTTACTTATTTTGATTTTTTTTTGAGAAAGGAGGAGGAGAATCCCTTTTGAGTTTCAGAGGACCAGTTTGGTAGGGCTAGCCCTAGATTCAGCAACCAGTAGTGGCCTCGGGAGAGCCCCCCGCTCTGCAATGCAGGACCCCATCCAGGCACCACCTGGAACTACAAGACAGGCGGGATTATACACCAGCTGATAGAGCAGCCAGGACATGCTGGTTAGGCTGTCCCGGGCTCCTGTACTATCTGGTGGCCTGAGACGCAAAACTCGGCTTTTCTCCGGTACCCTCTACATAGCCGCTTCCTCCAAGACCCCACCTCACTAGTCCAAAGGCCCTCAAAAGTTCAAAACCCCGCTCAAAGTGCTAGTTTTCCCAGGGAGCAGTCCATTATGTCATCCTATTAATAGTGAAAACCCATCAGACACAACTTCATTCCTCTCAGTCCTGGTCTGCCACAGGACTTCGTGGCAGAAAAATAAAGATAAGTTGAACACAAAAAATCAATAATCGAACATAAAAGAAGAAACAAAATCAAAATATTGAAAGACATTTAAGCAAATCAACTGAAAAGAGCGTAATATAAAATATAAACCATAATACGGTAGTAAAAAATATCAAATTTTTTTACCAGAAAAAAACAAAGTTGGAACAAAGTTCATTGTCCAATGTGGGTGAGTGAGTGAATTTAGGGGTTATTGGCGCAAGAGCCAATTTTGGCTAAACTGCGCCAAACATTTGTTAAAACGTTAAAAGATTATAATATTTCTGTTAAAATTTTAAAATCTTAAAATTTATGTATATAAAAGTTAATAGCAATATATGTAAAAATACAGAGAGTGATGGGGAGAAGTCCCCACCAAGTTGGACAGGTATTGAAAAAAAAAGTTATTTTCTGCGTTTCGTGGGAGTTAAAAGTAATGGTCCCTTGTAATAGGGCTTACCATTTTCTTTCACGTAATCGGGATTTGTTTCGATTTCATCTTCCACGTCGTAGACAATCATTTCTTCCTCATCCGTTGTATACTTATCAGATGCCGGTTTTTTAGGTCTATGAGGATTCATTTTAATATCTATTATTGCTTCCTTCATTTTTTTTCAGTAATTCTTTTTTTCTTTTCCTTGATCGTGCTTTTGCTAGTTTCTTGGCATCCTGTACTGTATTAGAATCAGAGGGTGGTTGAATAACGGACTGTGATGAGGAAGTTGGTATGATTGAGGAAGATGATTCAATAGGGGTGACCATATTGTTAGAAGGAGCATCATTACATGTAGTAATAGGTGGTTGAGACTCGTTACTAGTGGATATTGAAGAGGTGGACGGCAAGAGTTGGGCTTGGGTGGAAGATGATGATGTAGAAACATCAGGAGTAGATATGGATAAATTTGTTCTTGTCGTGGATGAAAGGGGTTGAAGTAAATCCAAAGGTGGACATTTAATTTTCGTTATATTTTCATCTGTTTGAGTAGAACTGGTTTTATTAGAGGATTTAGCAGCTTGAGCATAAGTGTGAGACGTTTGTGGGACTATTAATTTTCGGGCTTCTACATATGTTATATTTTTATTAGTTTTGATTTCTTGAATTTGCTTTTCGTTTTTCCACTTCGGGCAAAGTTTTGAATCACCAGTATGCGGTTGAGAACAGTTAAAACAATTAGGCTCTAGACTGCAATCTGTGGAAGAATGTCCAACAGATGCACATCTAGAGCAGGTTAATTGGCCGCGGCAGGAAGTTTGGGAGTGACCGAACCTCTGGCATTTGAAACAGCGCAGAGGGTTCGGTATATATGGGCGTATTTTGCAATTTAAATATTCGGCTTTAATAGTAGTAGGTAATTTCGGACTATCGAAAGATAAAATGATATGTTTAGTAGGTAAACGTGTGGAGTCTTTTAGTATTGTAACTCTTCGGACCTGGGTAACACCCTGGTCAGAAAGTCCCTCGAGTATTTCTCCTTCTGAAGCGTATAAAAGGTCCGGCTCGGATATGACACCTCGACAACAGTTCAATGATTTGTGGGGAGTAACTGTTAAATTAGAGTCCATAAATGTTTTTGCCAGCAAGAAAGATTTTGTTTGGAGGGCAGATATGGTTTCTATTCATAAGTCCCCAGAACGTAATTTCTTCACAGATTTCGGGTTTCCACCTATTCCTCGAAGGGCCTTCTGTATTGCAAAGGGAGATTTCCGTGACATTTCATTGTTAGGGATTGATAGAATTAAAAATCGAAAATGCGTAGCAATAGTATCAATGGCAGTTGTGGATGATATGAGTCCCTTACCATCCATCGGCTGAGCATCATGAGTTAGGTAGGGTGGGTTGGGGTTTTAAAAAATGCGTTTTGAGTTTTTTCCTTAATTTTACTTATTTTGATTTTTTTTAAAGGAGGAGGAGAATCCTTTTGAGTTTCAGAGGACCAGTTTGGCAGGGCTAGCCCTAGATTCAGCAACCAGTAGTGACCTCGGGAGAGCCCCCCGCTCTACAATGCAGGACCCCATCCAGGCACCACCTGGAACTACAAGACAGGCGGGATTATACACCAGCTGGTAGAGCAGCCAGGACATGCTGGTTAGGCTGTCCCGGGCTCCTGTACTATCTGGTGGCCTGAGACGCAAAACTCGGCTTTTCTCCGGTACCCTCTACATAGCCGCTTCCTCCAAGACCCCACCTCACTAGTCCAAAGGTCCTCAAAAGTTCAAAACCCCGCTCAAAGTGCTAGTTTTCCCAGGGAGCAGTCCATTATGTCATCCTATTAATAGTGAAAACCCATCAGACACAACTTCATTCCTCTCAATCCTGGTCTGCCACAGAACTTCGTGGCAGAAAAATAAAGATAAGTTGAACACAAAAAATTAATAATCGAACATAAAAGAAGCAACAAAATCAAAATATTGAAAGAAATTTAAGCAAATCAAATGAAAAGAACGTAATATAAAATATAAACCATAATACGGTAGTAAAAAATATCAAATTTTTTTACCAGAAAAAAACAAAGTTGGAACAAAGTTCATTGTCCAATGTGGGTCTGTGGTCTGGACGTGAAAAAAAGAAAAGGGAATTTTGAATGGCAAGAAAGAGGGCCGAAAATAGAGAAGGATCACTAGGGTTCCCCGGGTTCGTGAAGCCCGTGTTTACCAAAGACAGTAAACCCCTAGGGAAAAGGAAAAGATCACTAGGGCACCTCGGGAGCGTGAAACGCGTACTCACCTAAAGAAGGTGAGCCCCCTGAGGGGAGGGGAGCGGATAGAGTCTCGTTACTCCGAGTGTACCAAGCACTAATACTTTCACGTTTGGACCATGGTTGTGTAGTGTACGGTTCTGCTCGTGCATCTGTGTTAAAACGACTGGACACAATACATAATTCTGCTCTGAGAATCTGCTCTCTGGTGCCTTCAGAACTTCGCCTTTTACCAGCTTGTATGTGGTATGCCATCAACCACTTTTAGAACTAAGGCGGAGGCAATTAAGTGCAAGTTATTTTATTCGTGCCATGTCTATTCCTTCTCATCCATTAAAACCCTTTTCTCTTTCCATTGGCCTCAACCGACTCTATGAGGCCCGTTCATTTAACATCAAACCTTTTTCGGAAAGAGCAAAGGCTGTTCTAAATGACGCCCATTTAAATTATATAAATATCCAGCAAAATAATATACTTGCTTTACCACCCTGGGACTTCCAAATTTTTAACTATCACAACCCCTTTTCGGGCTATGACAAAGCAGGCACTGCTGATGTTATTTATCAGCAACTCTTTTCTTTCCATCGCAGTAAGTATTCTAAATACATACCAGTCTACACAGACGGATCGAAGACTGCAGGACATGTTGGGTGTGGTATTGTTTTTAACAATTCCATTCTTAGTTTTTCCTTCCACAATTCCATGTCTGTCTTTAGTGCTGAATTGACTGCCATCCATGTCGCACTTCAGCATATAATAGTTTCCAACCACCGTCATTTTTGTGTGTACACTGACAGCATGAGTGCCCTAGAGTCCTTACACTTTTTAACACAGCATGGACACCCCACTGTGATCGAGGTGCTTATTCTTCTGCGAGAATTGGAAAGAAAGGGTTTTGATATAATTTTTCCTGGGTACCTGGACACGTGGGTATACTTGGTAATGAACAGGCTGATACCGCTGCACAATTCATGTCTGATCACATGCAGCGGCCTGTCTGTCACCGAGATTTAAAGACTTCTACACAGAACTATATCCATCGTGTATGGCAAGAGACTTGGGATCAATAGATCCTCAACAAACTACATAGCATTCATGCTTCCACATCTTATTGGACAGCACTACCAATGCGAAGACATGATGTCCGCTTGACTCGACTTCGCATTGGTTATACTCGTTTCACTCATAGGCACCTTCTGTTGGGTGAAAATGCCCCAGAATGTCCCTCGTGTAATGTCCCATATTCGGTTCATCACATTTTAATAGATTGTCCCGTTTTTAACCATCATCGCATCACCTTCTTTCATACATCTGTTTTAACCTTATCTGACTTGGTGGGGGAAACTGCCCACAAAAACCTTTTTGCCTTCCTGTAAAGATTGGATTTTTACATTTAATTTGATTTGTGTGTCTCTTTGTATTTTTAATATATTATATGTATTTATGTTGCATGCATAATAATGTGTGCATATACTTTTATATATATTTTTTCTTTTAACAAGTGTTTGGCGCAGCTTGGCCAAAGTTGGCCCTTGCGCCATTAAATCTAACAATCTATCAATCAATCAATCAGACTCTAAATTGACTTTCCTTCCGCATGTCCTTTACTTGCGGAAGAAGTGTGAACGATCCCTCAACATCTTAAAAGTACTATCAAACACTTTATGGGGAGTGGATAGTCTCGTTATCCCGAGTGTACCAAGCACTAATACTTTCACGTTTTCACTATAGTTGTGTAGTGTACGGTTCTGCTCGTGCATCTGTATTAAAACGACTGGACACATAACATCATTCTGCTCTGAGAATCTGCTCTGGTGCCTTCAGAACTTCGCCTGTTACCAGCTTGTATGTGGTATGCCATCAACCACCTTTAGAACTAAGGCGGAGGCAATTAAGTGCAAATTATTTTATTCGTGCCATGTCTGTTCCTTCTCATCCATTAAAACCCTTTTCTCTTTCCATTGGTCTCGCCCGACTCTATGAAGCCCGTTCATTTAGCATCAAACCTTTTACAGAATGATCAAAGGCTGTTCTAAATGACGCCCATTTAAATAATATAAATATCCAGGAAAATAATATCTTTGCTTTACCACCCTGGGACTTCCAAATTTTTAACTATCACAACACCTTTTCGGGCTATGACAAAGCAGGCACAGCTGATGTTATTTATCATCAACTCTTTTCTTTCCATCGCATTAAGTATTGTAAATACATACCAGTCTACACGGACAGATCGAAGACTGCAGGACATGTTAGGTGTAGTGTTGTTTTTAACAATTCCATTCTTAGTTTTTCCTTACAAAATTCCATGTCTGTCTTTAGCGCTGAATTGACTGCCATCCTTGTCGCACTTCAACATATATTAATTTCCAACCACCGTCAGTTTTGTGTGTACACTGACAGCATGAGTGCTCTAGAGTCCTTACACTTTTTAACAGAGCATGGACACCCCACTGTGATCGAGGTGCTTATTCTTCTGCGAGAATTGAAAAGAAAGGGTTTTGATATAATTTTTTCCTGGGTTCCTGGACATGTGGGTATACTTGGTAATGAACAGGCTGATAACGCTGCACGATCCATGTCTGATCCTATGCAGCAACCTGTCTGTTACCAGGATTTAAAAACTTCCATACAGCACTATGTCCATCATATATGGCAAGAGACTTGGGATCAACAGATCCTCAACAAACTGCATAGTATTCATTCTTCCACTTCTCATTGGGCAGCACTACCAGTGCGAAGACATGATGTCCGCTTGACTCGATTTCGCATTGGTCTTACTCGTCTAACGCACAGGCACCTTCTGTTGGGTGAAAATGCCCCAGAATGTCCCTCGTGTAAAGTCCCATATTCCGTTTATCACATTTTAATAGATTGTCCCGTTTTTAACCATTATCGCATCACCTTCTTTTATACATCTGTTTTAACCTTATCTGACTTTTGGTGGGGGAAACTCCCCACCAAAACCTTTTTGCCTTCATTATAAAAATTGTACTTTTACATTTGATTTGATTTGTGTGTTTCTTTGTATTGTTACTATATTATATGTATGCATATATACTTTTATACTTGTATATTTTTAAAAATGACTTTTTCTTTTAACAAGTGTTTGGCTCAGCTTGGCCAAAATTGGCCCTTGCGCCATTAAAACTCACAATCATCATCAGCAGCAGCAAAGGAAGCAAAATATCTTTTTTTATTTGGTTTTAGGATCAAAGATAGCTAATGAGCGTTTGAAGTGGAATCTTTTGAAGTTGGAAAACCAGATGATATATATAAATTATATATATCAGTGTAAATGTGTATTTTTTATTTTGTCAGAAAGCATTTTGTTTGACTTCATTCCAAAAAATAACTTTTTCAAACCTTTTATATTTTCAATATGCTCGCGCCTCCCTAGAAGGGTTATTGCGCCTCCAGGGGTCGCGCCCGACAGTTTGAGAAACACTGACCCAATCCCTACAGCAGATGCACTAATTACAAAGCTACAAGTTGGTAAAGTGTTTACTTTTTTAGATGCAAAAAATGGTTTTTAGCAGCTGCCATTAGATGAAAAATCTTCATATCTAACTGCATTTTGTACACCTTGGGGGTGGTATAGATTTTTAGTATAGCCATTTGGTCTGAATTCTGCTCCTGAAGAATTTCAAAAGGCAATAGATGAAGTTTATGAAGAAGATGAAGATATAAATCCTTACTTTGATGATATTGCACTGGATTCATCTACCGTGGAAGAACATTGCAGATTATTACGTCGAAAACTCTTGAAAGCAAGAAAGACCAATTTAAAATTTAATGTGTTGAAAATGCAGCTATCACAAACTTCAGTTAACTATCTAGGTCATGTTTTGTGTCCAATGAAAGAATTAAACCAGATCCCAAGAAAATTAGAGCCATTAAAGAGTTTGCAGCACCTAACTGCCAAGATTTCTCGGTATGGTAACTTATCTAGCAAAATTTACACTACACTTTTCAAATTTAACGCATGATCTAAGGCAGCCTCTTAAAAGATTCTGTGTGGATCTGTGATACAAACACAGAGAGGGATTTTGAGCTGGTAAAACAACGTCCATGTTTGAAATATTTTGATGGAAACAAGGCAGTAACTGTTTCTGTTGACACTAGCAAAAATGGACTGGGAGCTGTGCTTCTGCAAGAAGGTCAACCAGTAGCCTATGGATCTGTATCATTAACACAGACACAACAACGTTATGCTCAAATTGAAGAGGGGCTAATGGCTGTGATATATGGGTTGGAGCGTTTCAACTATTATACTTATAGAAGGATTGTCACCGTCCAGACAGATCATAAGCCAATAC
Organism: Trichonephila clavipes; assembly: GCA_019973935.1. Lineage (NCBI taxonomy): Eukaryota > Metazoa > Arthropoda > Arachnida > Araneae > Nephilidae > Trichonephila > Trichonephila clavipes. The sequence goes on along the minus strand of BMAU01018466.1, from coordinate 343,552 downwards.
TGAGCCTTAGTAAGAAACCATACGATACAATATCTCCTCGTCTTCAACGTATGTTATTTCGACTCAATAAATATAATATTCAGTTGCAATATGTTCCAAGAAAGAACCTAATAATAGCAAATGCCATATCAAGAGCACAATCCACCACTGATAACTTTGATGAAGTTCTAGGCCAGGAGGCAACTGTGAGAATAAATCTGTTAACACAAGCTTCACCAACTAAGTGGGAGGAAATAGCAAGTCTAACAGCAGGTGATCCTGAAATGCAAGATGCGTTGTTTCACATTAATAACGGCTGGCTACAGAAAAAAAACAAAAATAGCTGCACAACCTTATTGACATTGCAAAGAAGAATTATATTCCCCAAAAGAAGGAATTATTTGCAGAAGACAACGACTAGTGGTACCAGTAAAATATAGAAAAGAAATATTGAAGCTATTGCATGTGTCACACAAAGGTATAGTTTCCAGTAAAACCAAAGCCAGGTAATATTTTTACTGGCCTAACTTGAATAGAGATGTTGAGGAATATGTGTCCAAAGCAAAATCTGCCAGAAATATCAAAGAGAAAACCAGAAGGAAATTCTTATCAATCCAGAAATCCCAGGCAGACCTTGGCAAAAAGTTGCATGTGATTTCTTTTGTTTAAAAGGCAAAGAACATCTGTTAATGATAGATTATTTGTCCAAGTATGTTGAACTGAAACCACTAAACAGTACAACAGCACAATCTGTCATTACAGTCATGAAATCCATTTATGCAACATCATACGGAATATCAGAAGAACTTGTGAGTGATGGTGGACCACCCTATAACTCAAATTTGATGATGAATTTCTTCCGAGAATGGGGAATTAAACATCATGTTACATCACCCTATTTTCCTAGAGTAAATGGACAGATAGAGAGAGCAGTGCAAACAGTAAAACATTCTCTTACTAAAGCTGCAGAAGAGGGAAAAGATTGGTATGTTGTATTGCTTGACTACAGGATACAACCAGCAAAGGGCATGCCATCCCCAGCTGAACTTTTAATGGGAAGAAAGCTAAGAACATTCCTGCCATCACACCCAGGCGAATTAAAACCTACATTTGATGTTGAAAGAGAAAGAAAAGCTTTGAGGAAGAGGCAGATAATTCCAAACAAATATGCTAACAAGCATGCAACAGTGTGACAAATCTATACGGAACTTTATCACTAACCTTCTGAGACGTCTTTTTTAGGGAAATTTAATTCCCTACCTATTTCCAATCAACTCCAAAAAGAGGACAGAGATTCCTTATATATATATATATATATATATATATATATATATATATATATATATATATATATATATATATATATATATATATATATATATATATATATAGATAAAGTATTTAAGTCAAACGGAATAGTAAAGTGGGAGGCAGTAGGAGAGAGAGATTGAAGCAGGAAGTTATAATAGTGAAGTTAGAGATTTATTATTGAAGATTTCTAGGTGGATAAATTAGGCTCAGGAAGAGCTGAGATTCAGTGTGGTAAATATTGATTTATAATTAAAGTCTCATTAAAGTTTTATATTAGGAGTGAGATTAAAGTTAAATGTTCAATAGGAACATTATTGAATATAATTCTGAGATTTCTTATTGCGTGATCGATATTCTAATTGTTAATTAATTGGATCATTAAATATTTAAGTTAATATAAAGGAAAGTCCCTTTTAAATCTCATAAAGCTATTTTGATTTATTTGTTATTAAAAGTCTTTGATTCTATTTGGGAAGGATAACCAAATAAAGAAAGTTATTTATAAAAATGGCTACTGGTTCTTCTTTGACTCAAAATTATTCTCGTTCTCAAAGTGAGATCCAAGGGGATCTTCACAACAGTGTTACCTGTACTACCTAAAAAGGCTAAAGTATGGTTTAAACATAAAATGAAAGAACCTTGGAAGCAAGAAACTAGAATTCAAGTAGGTCCTCAACCTCGCTCACATATAATAAAAGGAGAGGATGGAGGTGTTTTCAGGAGAAACAAATTTCACATTCGACAAGACAACACTGAGAATGATAATCCACGTTGGTCAAGAACTGTAGAAGATCTCTATAACAGTGATGCTACTGAAATTTCTAGAATTCCAAATGATTCTGCAGACAGTCAATTTAAATGCATCACCTAAAACAAACAAAAGCAATATTAACCAACAATTTCAAGTTCTAATTGAAACATTTAGTGAGCAGAGCAATACTGTGGTACGAAAGTCTTCGAGAAATATAGTGGTCTGTTCGCTATAAAGACAATTGAAAGAACTCTGACAAACATATTTTAAGCTTAGTAATTAATCTAAGAGTTAAATTTACCTAACAATTTTAAAGTAAAACTACAATTCTGTAAAATAGTTTAGATAAGTTTTGTTGTCCTTAATAATTGGTTGTATTGTATTGAGTAAACTTTAAATAAGCAATTGTATTCACAGTTAAGTAATTGTATTCATTGAACTCAATGTTTGAAAAAAAAGGCATGTTAGATATTAGTTGTTACTTCTTAATAGATGGCGCCAAATGTATTAAATCAATTTGTTTATATTATGTAATCTAATAGGAGGACGCCATTATTCCCGATGTAGAACGTGAAGCGTCACGTAGCCTAAGCAATAGTGATAAATAACTGCCTTTAAAAGCATCCTGTGGTTCTGACTATAATATTTTAGCGTTTACGAGAAAATCCGTCCTTGTACAAAAACTTACAAGTGATGGGAGGCGCGGATTCATTCAGGAATATTCAACAGAACTTCAAAATTGCGAACTCAGTTTGGTGGAATGCGTTTTCTTTCCCCACCACTGAGGGGGAATTCCTCAGCAAAGGGTGCCTACATTCCCACGCCTGGAAGGGGCATTACACCCATAAATATTGGGGTGTGTCATCGATTTTCTCGCGCTCCCAAAGTCAACGAACTTTGCGCGGTAACTCTGCGCTGGTTCCGGACCAATCAGAGGTAATTAAGTGGACAAGGCAAATAGTCCGCTCTAGAATTTGGTAGTGAAAAGGCATCGAACAAAAAGGGGATGCACCCCGATTTAGGGACACGGAGAGACAGACTAATCAGATCCAGGCCTTGAAACTAGACTCCACGGGACTCCGGGCGGCAACCATGTCCCCTTCTCCATCCCATCTCCTATCTCTCTCAAAGCTAAGTTAAATTTCATTCTTGTTATGCAGTATATGTACAGTTACTTAAATTTAAATATGTTATTCAACAAAATTAATTATTATCTCTATTCTATCGGACTCTTAATTTAGAGTACAGTAATTTGTCACAATAGAACTTAATTAATTTTAAACTAAGTTATGATGCGATGTTAAATTAAGAACCTGGAAAGTTAAGAAATTAGTATTTTTGGTTAAGAAAAGAAAGTAATTAAATAAGTTATCATCAGCGTCGCATCATATTGGTGCCGTGACCAGTCGTCGGAATTTTTTTTTCTTTTACATCGTCTGATGTCGTGAATTTTTTTTCTTGATGGGTCACCGAAATAATAATCCTACTTCATCTGTTAAACATGTTAAAACTTGTTATTGTGTGCTACTGTGATTTGATTTTATCCATTACTCGATTTTTCTACTTGTGAATTTTTTTTCTTGTAGTTTTTTTTCCGAAGAGAGAGAGAAGGGAAACAGAAAAAGGAAAGGTGCAAGATGTCACAGGTACTGGTGCTCTTTTTTCTTTTACATTGATGTGAATATTTTTTTCATACATGTATTTACGCGAGAGGCGATTGGTTAAAAGTTTTATTTAATTTTCTGAGTTTATGAATTTTCCCTTACCCTGCACGAGTGCTTGAATTCAGTTGTTTGAGTTAGAATTTAATCGTTTCCGTTGCAATTTAATCTCGTTAGAAATTTTGTTTTAATTTTTTTAAACATGCCACGTACACGACAATCAGACCCCCTTTGGACGCAAACGGCGTCTGAGAAATTTAATCTAATTGATTTGATCCCAAGGTATGACGGAGGTGAATCGTTGGGAATACGTAGGTTCCTGGAAAAAATAAATGATGTTGCGAATTTAGGCAAGTGGTCAAACGACGAGAAAGTTACTATTCTGAAACTAAAATTAGCGGGAATAGCTGAGGAATTTTTTTATCCGACCCAACCCACAGTCATTTAACAGAGTACAACGATATCGCTAGAATTCTTATTGCTAGATTCGAGAAGGCCGTCCCATTATCCACACGTTTACAGTTATTTTCTTCATGCATTCAGGGTTCGTCCGAAAGCGTACAAGAATTTGCAGCACGCATCAATAAACTGGGAACACAGATATTCCAGTCAGGTAATTCGGCTCAAAACACCGCGGTGAGGAACGCTAACGATCAATTATTACAATCGCGTTTTATAAGTGGTTTGCGAAACGATATTCGTAGATTCGTCTTGGCACCAGATCCCATAAATCTGGACGAGTCAATTAACGCGGCGTTGATTGAAGAACACAATCTTAAATTAAATCAAATCGCGAATTACGAGAGATCTGGTTTGTCGCTCTCACAAACGGAAACTTCGGTCATTTCGGATTGACGAACAAACTACAGGAAATCAATTTAAGGGTCGAGCGTTTACAGGAAGCTAGCTCACTTACGGTTCGCAAAACGGGTGGGGTTCCTTTTGGCAGAAGGGAGACTCTTTTTAAATTTTTTTATTGTTCCTTCCAAACACTTAGGCATACGGACTGTCGGAAAAGGCGCATGGACGAGCGTAGGGCCAATTACCAGCCTCCCCCGGAGAGACGCCGCGGGCGAATTTTCTGTTTTTCGTCACCCAAGCACTCATTCTTTCGATCGGAGACATGTCCATTTCCAAGAATCGGCTTTTCGCGATAATCACGCAGCTCCCAGGCATTCGGCGAGCGGGTCACACACGACTTATAGGAATAGAGGGTTTCAACACAATACTAGAAACGACAATTTAAACTTCCGTGGAGAAAACCGAATTTAGATGTTATACAATTGGTAGAAGAACGGTTTTCTAATATTAAATATAGATATAATATTTTTGATCTACCAATAATAAGCGCTAGTGTGAAAGATCACAAATTCAGAATTCTAATTGACACAGGTGCGTCCGTTTCATTAATGTCAAATTCTTTTTTCCATCAAATATAAAACGAAAACTTTAAGGAATTTATTGTTTCAATTCAAATTAAAGCAGTGATTGCAGATACGGTAGAAATTATCGGTTGTTATGAAATACAATTGTCATTGGGAGAATTTCAATTTCAACATATTTTTTTTATAACTAAGCAAGAGATTAACGATAATTATTGCGCTATTTTGGGATACGATTTTCTGAAATTATGGAATGCAGTCTTAGATATGGGTAGAAACAGTTTATTAATTAATAAATTTTCCATTCCGCTTATCCATTATTCGCTCCCTCAGCGTGTCGTTCAGAGTTAATTTTATCCATGGATTTTTAAAACACAAAACGTGTGTGGGTCCCCATTCGGTCACAAATGTTCGTATCCATATTTCACCATTACCTAATTCTATGTCTTCGGCTAATATTCAGAGTTCAGCAAATTTAAAAACAAAAAACATTCATTTGACTACTTCGCAAAGTAATATTGATCCACAAACAAATGACACCATTCTAGAAATTAGAAACGATTCTGAGAACATAATCACCCTTAACAAAAACATGAAAATAATTACTGTCAATAATTACGAAGACTTTTCTTCCGATTTTCCCGTTTCTCAAGATATTTTACCCCCACTTACGGAGAAGGATTTTAACCTTTCAGGTTTGGACAGCAAAATAAAAAACAGATTATTTCAACTTTTAATTTCTCACAAAAGTGCTTTCGCTCGCTCTACGGTAGAATTATCTGCAGCCGCTACGGAGCATCATAGAATCAGTCTGCAACATGACTATCCCATTAAATGTCCGATGTACAAGATTCCATTTAATTTAAGAAACGAATTTAGACGTCAGATAGCAGATTTAGAGAAGGCAGGGATTATTTCGAAATCTAATTCTCAGTACAATACTCCGGCCTTGTTTGTCAAGCAAAGAGAAAAATGGCGCCTTGTTTTAGATTTTCGGAAACTTAACGAAATAACTTTGACTCAAAACTTCGTTATTCCATCATTGGATGACATTTTGCATGAAATTTCGGGTTCAAACTATTTTTCGGCTTTAGACATGAAGTCAGCATTTGATCAAATTCCACTACACTTTGCAGACAGGCATAAGACGGCATTCTCTACTCCCGACGGTGACAAATATGAATTTAATAGACTATGTTTCGGTTTAAAAAACTCGCCTAAAGCTTTTCAATCAATCGCACAGGAGGTCTTGGGAGATTTATTACACAACGGAGCCTTGGTTTATATAGACGACATTATTTTATTTACTAAAACTATAGATGAACATTTTGAATTACTGCGTAAGGTTTTTGAACGCTTTGAAAGAATTCACTTAAAATTTAATCCGAGTAAATGTCAATTTTTAACAAAGAGTTGTAAATTTTTGGGGTTTTGTAGTAACGCCGGAAGGTATCCTTATAGATAAAGATAAGTCCGTTTCGATTAACGAGTTTCCAGTTCCAACGGATCAAAAGGAAATTAAATCTTTCTTAGGGTGTTGTAATTTTTATAGGAGATATATTAAAAATTTCGCAAAACGAGCACTTCCATTAACGAATCTATTGAGAAAAGACACTCCATTTGAGTGGACATCTGAAACGCAGGAGGCATTCGATGATATTAAGAAAGCCATATTGAACCCACCGGTCTTAGCATTTCCCGATCCAGACGCAGAATTACAAATCACAACGGACGCTTCATCTCGCGGCATAGGGGCAGTTTTAGAACAAAAATATCCTAACTCCGAAGTCAAACCTTTATATTTTTTTCAAAGAAATTAAATCCCTCGCAATCTAAATATAACGCAACGGTTTTGGAGTTCTTCGTGATATATACAGCGTTAAATTTTTTTAGACCTTTCTTGGGTAGAAAATTTAAAGTTTTTACTGATCATAAGCCTCTTGCAGGATTTCTTTCTAATAAAAATCCCTCTTCTAAAATTTTGCGTTGGAAATTGGCTCTGGAAGAATTTAATTACGATATACATTACATCAGGGGTTCCTTAAATTCAGTCGCAGATCATCTTTCCCGTTGTATTAACAACATCACAATAGCTTTACCTGACTCTAAAGATCTTATTAAAATGCAACATGAAGATCCTGTTTTAAGTCCTATTATACAAAAAATTGATCAAAATAACGTTAGCCCACAAGTCAGCAACTATATTATTAATGGGGAAGGTTTGTTATGTCATTTGTCCAAGCGCCCCTCCAGATCACCCAGGTCTAACACCACTAGAAAACAAGTTTGCATTCCACATTGTCTTAAAGCTAGAATTCTCGAATCTATCCATTCAGAATATGGAGGGCATCTTAAATTTTTTAAAACATATCATCGACTCAGCGAAAACTTCTTTTGGCAGAATATGTACAAAGATACTAAAAATTTTGTTCGTTCTTGCACTGTATGTTTATCTCGAAAAAACGCTTTCAAAATTCCGCCAGCACCTCATCAGCCAGTAGAACAAAGTCAAGAACCGAGAGAAACGTGTCATATTGATATTTTCGGTCCTTTAAAAACCACGCCTAAAGGCAATATATATATAGCTATGTTTTATCTATGATAGATGCATTCACAAAATACATTCATATTGTTCCACTTCCTGATATTAAGTGGAGTACGATTTCTAAAGCTTTCTTCGATAATTACATTGTTCACAGGGGTTGCCCACATAAATTAGTTGTATATAGATAATGCTACATATTTCAAGAGTTCTGAATTTGTTGAATTTTGCAGAGTTATGGGCATTCATAAAAGACACATATCAAGTTATTCCGCTCACGTCAACGGGAGGGTAGAGAAACCAAATCAATCGCTAGCCAATATCCTGGCATCAATTTCGCAAAACATAAATGACTGGGATGAGCAACTCCCGCACACCATGTTAGCATTAAACTCAGCGATTTATGAAGCTACATACACATCGCCTTTTTTCCTAGAATATGGCAGGGATATTCGATTATCTTACACTTACGAGTTGATTGATTGATTGATTGAATATTAACGTCGCACTGTTCAGCTACACGAGGGCTTTTGACGACGGACCACGTAATTTTGAACCATGGTCAAGTGACGTGGACGACACCTGAGCTGGCACCCCCCTCTCTTACTTACACTTACGAGAAAAACTCCGACACACCACAAAATAAGTATGAATATGTCGAGAAACTTTTACCGTCTTTGTGGAGCAAATTTTTAATAAAGTTTTAAATAATCTAAAAGAGCAGGAGGCATCGCATGTCGATTTGAGTACGAGAGCGACAAAGCAATATCATTATGATTACAAAATCGGGTCCTTGTGTTTTATTAAGACGCCTAATATCAAATCTAATTTATCTCCACAACTCAGACCTAAGTTTGAAGGTCCTTACAGAGTAATAGAGCGTTTTTCTAATGTCAATTATAGGGTTCAACATGTAGAACAATTGAGGAAGAGATTTAACACACATGTCAATCGAATGATTCCATTTATTAAAAGATTCTCATACTTGCACTTGAATAATTTAGATGATTTGCAACCAGACGAGACGGAGGTTAAGAGTATTGTTCCAAGTCCACGGTATAATTTAAGGGCCCGTGCAGGCAATTCGGCTCATTAATGCACTTACCGCGCTAATTTTTTTTGAAGGAAACTGAAATTTTTACGCTTCGTCACTTCGAGAGCACACATATGGAATGGTACCTGTCTCATTGTTGCATCTTGTTTTATGTCATGTTTGATGTTTGAGTGAGATTAAATTTTGTACTCAGTTTTTTAATGAATTCTAGCTCAAATTTTTTTATGCAATTTGTTTCATGTCTTGATTTGATGCTTAAATGACATAATGTTGTATGTGGTTAATATCAATTTTAGCTCTGGATAAAATAATTTTTGATGCTATGTGTTTTATGCAATATATACAATTTGTTGTTTGTAATAGGATTTTTTTAATTTTTGCTATGCGATTCATGTATGCACGTAAATTTTAATTTTATAAATTTTAAGCTTTAATTTATGTTTGCAACAAAAATCAAATTTTGGGGTCCTTGGACACCTGTCATGAAATTTGAATCACTCAGTTTGGTGGAATGTGTTTTCTTTCCCCACCACTGAGGGGGAATTCCTCAGCAAAGGGTGCCTACATTCCCACGCCTGGAAGGGGCATTACACCCATAAATATTGGGGTGTGTCATCGATTTTCTCGCGCTCCCAAAGTCAACGAACTTTGCGCGGTAACTCTGCGCTGGTTCCGGACCAATCAGAGGTAATTAAGTGGACAAGGCAAATAGTCCGCTCTAGAATTTGGTAGTGAAAAGGCATCGAACAAAAAGGGGATGCACCCCGATTTAGGGACACGGAGAGACAGACTAATCAGATCCAGGCCTTGAAACTAGACTCCACGGGACTCCGGGCGGCAACCATGTCCCCTTCTCCATCCCACCTCCTATCTCTCTCAAAGCTAAGTTAAATTTCATTCTTGTTATGCAGTATATGTACAGTTACTTAAATTTAAATGTTATTCAATAAAATTAATTATTATCTCTATTCTATCGGACTCTTAATTTAGAGTACAGTAATTTGTCACACACACACAATAGAACTTAATTAATTTTAAACTAAGTTATGATGCGATGTTAAATTAAGAACCTGGAAAGTTAAGAAATTAGTATTTTTGGTTAAGAAAAGAAAGTAAATAAGTTATCATCAGCGTCGCATCACAAGGTAAGAACTGAATGACGGGGATTTTCTGGAAATAGGGGGAGGGTAACAATTTGAAGTGTCTAGGGCGCCAGAGTGATTAAAAAGTGGCTTACATCAGTGGTACTCAAACTTTTTCCACCAGGTCACATTCCTATGACAACTATTTCACGTGGGGGCCTAACTTGATAATGGGGGGGACGCTATAAGATAAAGAACATTTAAAATGAGGAAAATTGATCAAAATATTGAAATTCATAATTTCGTATTTTATTTTAAAGCTATATTAAACTCTTTCAAACTCAAGTCCCTATATTCCGTCTATCATATTTTAATAGATTGTCCCGTTTTTAACCATCATCGCGCATCACCTTCTCTTTCATACATCTGTTTTAACCTTATCTGACTTGGTGAGGGAAACTCCCCACCAAAACCTTTTTGCCTTCCTTTTAAAAATTGGATTTTTACATTTAATTTGATTTGTATATTTCTTTGTATTTTTAATATATTTTACGTATGTATGCATGCATGCATACATAATAATGTGTGCATATACTTTTATATATATTTTTTTATTTCTCTTTTAACAAGTGTTTGGCGCAGCTTGGCCCTTGCACCATTAAAATTAACAATCATCATCATCATCAAACTCAAGTCACAAAAAATAGGTTTTATGCATTGTTTCCCTAGTTATGCGATAATTTCGATTTCCTTTCATCAATGATCCATTGTCATAAAAACAAAGCTGCTATGTACGTTGATCTTTTCTTTTGACAAAGATTCAATTATTTTTATTTCAGACAATTAATTTATCAAGCACATGATCGTAGAAAAGAGATTTTACTGAATTTTGGAGTAAAATATGTATCATATGTTTAAATTAGTTCAGACTTGCTTGTGCATTTTTGTTTCAAATTTATTCAAATACTTTTTGATTTTACAAAAAGAAAAAAATTATTAAATGTACATCGGAAGCATTAAAGAAACTAACAATTTTTGTGTCCTTTCATATGTTTATCCTCAACAAATTTATATTTTTATATTTATAATGTAACAAATTTTATAGGATACATTTCTGTGTGTGTTACCTCAAACTTCGTGACATTACCACTGACAAAATATTTTGTTGCTGTTGCAAAGATTTTTTTAAAACGCCAATTTATCTCGTCTTAAAAGAGATACTCAAGAAAAAGATCCATTGAAAGTGTAACGATTTCCGCCACACAGCTGTGAATCGGCTTCCTTGTGGAAATAATCACGCGTGCAACTTTAAATTATTGCATACTACTATCTTGGATTGCCCCGGCGACCTTTGACACCACGAGGGACCCTTTTCCCGCCACTAGTAGGATGCAACTGGATGCTAAAGACGCCGGCCCCTTATCCGAAGCGAGAGAGAAAGAACAGGAGATGATTTGAAACCTTCGAATAGAGCGGATTCCGAAAGAGAACTCCTCTCTCACAAAACACATAATTTGAACTCTAATAATCTTTTAATAAATTTTTTAACTTCAATGCATAATCTGTGACGTAATTAAACTAAATGTTTAAATTAATCAATATCACGCTACCGTTATTTATCTCAAACATCATAAAAGGTTTTGTGCTTCGCGGTATAGTGTGTGACGAGTAAAAAAAAAAATTATATTTTTTAATATAACATTTTTTTTTCACTACAAATCAAATAAGTAGTTGATCCATGTTTATTTTTCTCTACGAAATAGTCAAAATCGCAATCGTCTTGGAAAAACATTGTTTAGCTATTTTTCGCTTGTAAAACATAAGGGTCAATTAAAAATTAGTTTCACCCGTAACATGGTCGCTACTCCACTGTTATTTGTTGTTACTAATCGTAACAATTTCAAAAAGAAACAAAGTCATGTCGAAATTCGTACCAGCAAGACAACGAAAGCAAAATTGATATATTTGACTGATAGAATTTCTCGCTGAATTTTTAATGAATGGTTCTTCAATAATTGAATTTGTTAGTGTAACCGGCCACTCAGAAAGATCCGGTGGGCCACATGCGGCCCGCAAGTTGAGTATCGCTGCCTTAGACAAAATGTCAACGCTTCCGGGTTTGTGAGAAACAAAATCTTGCATAAAGATTTAAAAACAGACCCGATAATAGTTCATATTAAAAACAATCTTCAAAAATTTTTGATAGGCTTCCCAGTCTCTCAATTCGAGTTATTCCTACATATAACTCTGCCAAAACACCCAGGTCTTTTAGCAACAATCTTCAAAAATTTTTGATAGGCTTCGCAGTCAATTCGAGTTATTCCTGCATATAACTCTGACGAAACATCCAGGTCTTTTAGCAGAGCTTGGCCGCGCTTCACCACCTATATCGGCACTTCCCAGTTCTTAAAACACTCCAGAGATCCTGATATAGTCCCTGGGGTAGGGGCGTAGGTAGCTACCACCGTATCAATGATACGGGGGACCCAACATGTGTAACTACACAGCCCCTCTAACAGATCCCTTATCTAAAGAAGGGCCCCGAAGGAATTCTGATACAGGTCCCCCTCAGAGCCTACGCCTTTGCCCTGGGGAATTTCTTTTCCATGGGAGGGGAGTGAGTAGCATAAATACAAGAGGCATCCATTAATTTCCAGATCTTGAAAAAATATAAACATAATTTTTTTTTTTTTTTTCCTTTCCTTATTGAGTTCTCTAATCATTATTTGTTTTAACAGTCAAAAGGTAGTTGAAGGCAGAAAGATTAGTATAAATTTCTGCTCAGGAGTATGTTTTGAAGAAAACACACAAAACGTAACAACCCATTTGAAAAACATTACAGATCTAAATTTTTCTGAAATATTAAAGAATGTTTGGATTATTTGTGTACAAACGCTTTATTTTAATTAAAAGAATAAACGATAGGTAAAAAAATATTGAAATAATTAATGGAAATGATAATACATAATAGTTTAATGATTTATATGGAAGTAAGCACAGGTGCAATGCTATAATTGATAATTATTTCCGATTTATTATGGGCATTGTTAGTTTGAAGGAATATAGGAGAATATTGAAATTTTCTTACTAATGAATTTTTTAATTATTTATAAATAGATTTACAACACTAATTAAAACCAAACAGCCTTTTTATAAAATCAGCATAAACTTATTTTTGATATGATTTAACATTTGTTTTTGATAAAAATTTACATTATATAGAGATAAAATCAGAATTTAAAATGTTTTGAAACATTTATTAAAGGATACAATGATAACTGAAGTAATGTGATTAAAGTTAAAAAGGTAATTTCACATGTACCATAAAAACTAGATTAACTATCAAAGATTTTGTGATTAATGACAACATATTTTATCAAGAGAAAAAGACAGGATGTATATGAAAAAGATACATTTAACGCCATTCTAAGATCAAATGATAAACATTTTAAGAAGCAAACAAAAGTTTTGTTGAAATTCATTAGTGGCACAAAATATGAAATTTTTTAAAAACAAAGTAGATATTCTTTGCAATTGAATGTGCATTAAAATTACATAAAACATTTCAAAAGTTACACAATAAAACTTGAATTCTAAGTGAGGTAGTTCTTTAAAAAATGACAAGGTATGCATAAAAAGCCATTATCTTATGAAATAAATTGAGGTTATAGAATGAATCGTTTCCATATTATGTGCTAAATATAAGAATTTAGGAATAGGGATCAAAGTTTGACAATTCTCTGTCTGAACAGTGTTGATATTATCCAAGACAATGAATTCTCTACATATACAATGATAAGTTAAATAATAATGAGGCTTCATCAACTTTGACTATTAATAATATTAGCAACTAATATAAAAGATTTTGAGCATTTTCAATGTTGCCATTTTTGGCATATGATTTGTATAACTAATAATTTTAACAGTTTAACCAAAAGAAAATTAGACTAAATTCAAATTAAAAAGATTTTACCAAGACTCTGTTATAATATTTAACTATCATAAAAATTTAGTATGTGAAATAAAACACACGCATTAAATCTCAATGCATACTCAATGGCATTTTTTTAAAATAATGATTTATATTGAAAATACTTTCATTAATAAATAAAAAAAGAAATATATCTATTTGATGTAATGCCACAACAACCACAAAAATGCATATATTTTATAGATTCTAAATGAACTTGCAAAGCAACAATGCATAAATCTAAAAATTCATGCCATCAAAATGCAAAAAAATTGATTTATCATTTTAGAAGATTGCATACTTCTGTGGAGTTAAAATTCAAATATTTACAAATAAACAAAACATACTGATGTTCCTATAGGAGATATGTTTTGGTGAAAATTTTAATATAATAAGGTGAAGCTTGATACAAATACGTAGGTGTTTCAAAACGTAAGATAACAAGAACTCCGACAAGTGTTCAAATTACTCGTATGAATAAAAGTCACTTTGACGATAACAAAGATGATCATAGCATTCAAATGGTATTCATAGATGGTGCTGGTTTTTCAATAAAATAACTAAATCTCAGTTAGAAGGTAGCTGGTCCACAACTGAAATAAGTCATACGGTTTTTACATTTAAAGAAAAATTATCCAGATGAAATTCGTTCTCAATTGGTAGAAGCGTACAGTACAAGTGTTATGTCACAGGCAGGTGTGATTTTGATGCATGGAATTCAACAAAGGCAGAACAGATGAGCAAAATGAAAACAATGAAAGAAAAGAAAAACAAAGAAAACTGCTTACAATAAAAGTTCCTCAGATGGAAGGTAAATTCTCTTGTTGCCCTCAAGAGAAGGTAAAAACAATTCATTTGATGCATTTTTCTCCACAAAGTACAAATTCAACTTATTCTTATACACTCGCATATTAATCATCAAAAACTTGAAGCATAATTAGCTCACTTTCTTCAAACCAGTTATGTTTTCGGCATTCCCAAATGTATCCCCTTCACTTGTTCCTTTTCTAATCAAACACATAGAATCCTTGCAGATTGTACATTTGACATTTGGGTGATAATTTGATATATGAGTGCTACACACCAAGTTGTTGCTTATGTTTGCCAAGGTGGGCGATAACATTACAATATTTTGATACCTTGGATATTTTTATTGTGTGATGTGGTTGCCATATTAAAGCTAATTTTTGTTTTTTCCTGCAGTAACCCTATTAATTTCAGATGATTTCTTTAAAACTAACCATTTTCACAACAATTATTCTTCAAGCTAGGTGTTTAGTCTTCGGTTGTATTTTGAGCTATTTTTGAATATGGATATTTCTAATATAATTGTTAAGTACCAGGATATTTTTTTTTAAAGAATATGACAGCCATACTTTCAATTATTGCCCATTTTCATTTTATTTTACTTTTAAATAATGCATTTTTAAACGTTTTTCGTTAGACGAAATTCATTAAAGGAACTTGCAGTTTTTGGAATATTGCAAATTACCAGCAATTATTAATTGATATTCATTTTAAAATATATTATATAATTATTTTATTTATAATATAATACTATATTATTTATTTATAATAATTACTATTATATTAATATATGAACATTAACTAAATGACGCAACAGCCCATGAGGGTCAAGACTTACTGTGCCCAACTCAGTATACGTGACCTTGGGCCCTGAGGTGTTCCAGTCAGGTGGTCAGTCTGATACGAAACTCCCAGCGTTAAGTTCCCAAGCAAGTTTGCTACTCATTTATTGATGCACTGAAGGGATGAAAGGTTCAGTCAACCTTGCCCAGCCTGGGGTTTGAACCTCGTAACTGTGGCATGGAAGCGCGATGCCCTAACCACTCAGCTACTGGGCTTGTATATGAATGTTGTTAATATGAATATTATTAAATATAATTACTAATAAATTACATTATTATTATATTACATAATATCATCTTTATATAGTATATATAATTATATTATTTTGATATTATTTTTTTATTGATTGTGGTTATTTTCAATCTATTCCTGTATTCTTTACTTGAAATATATTTATAAGCAGTTTGAAATATATTTAAAAACAGTTCTTTTAAAATTATTTTCTTCACAATTTGTTACACCTAGGACACCCTTTTGGATTTCATATCACTCGACAACAAGCACTGGATATCAAATTAGTTCCGACATTTGCAGCAACTGTTCCTTTTTGTTCATACACCATTGTATCGCAGACATTTTTTCCTAGTTTCAAAGTATAAAAAACTAAATCATAATTCTCAGTCATACTGTTCGGAGTTAATTTGAAAAAAAAAACACCAAAAGGAAAACTGAAAAGAAAACATTTCCAAAGAAAATTTTCAGTAATTTTGCAATACAAACTATTTTGAATGTGATCATTCTAAACAAAAACCATAAGTTATACTTTTTAAAAAAGAACAATTAAATGGTCATCAATTAATGTTAAAGAATAGGACCCAAATTCGGAATATTTTTCCAGATATAAAAGTATTCTATACTTTGGTTTTACTATCCTGCAGAAAATCACTTATTTTATGTTATTGCTCATTTTTATCAGAGTTGATACATTTTTCCACTCATAAAATGTGTTTTGTAATTTCTCTCCTTCACCAGAATGCTAAATAAGATATTCCTTTACATGTTAAAAGGAAAAATTAATTATTTATGAAATACTTTGAAATTTTAAAAATGCTATATTACAAACAAATGTATGAGTTGTAATGCTAAAAATTTTCATGAAGTTAGAGACTTTCAGTCCAAAAATAAGCTTCGTGTTTAGTTGAAACTCTCACACATATGGAAAAAAGAGCTTTAACCTAGTAATCATCTGTCATTTTAAAACATCTGAAAATTTCAAACAATGAATAGTAATTCAACTAAAGAAATGTGCCACATTTCAAAGTACAAGGGTTACCAAATTAAACAGACTGCCAGAATGTTATCTTGCCATGAAATCTATGTAAGCATTACCGAATCCGACCACCTATTCTACACTCTAGCTTGAAATTAGATTTTAAATATTTTTACAGTCCAAAGAAATATTTGTTAGCAGATGCGACTGTTCCCAAATTCTGGTGTTAATTATCAGGTGTTATTAATAAGAATTTTTCACAAACTTTAGATTTGTTCCTCAATGTAAATATTTTCAATTCTTTTACAGTTTTTCACACAACTATGCTTGCAGTTTCTAAGAAAATAAAAAATGACAAGATATATCAATACATAATACATACAGCATATACACTCATTATTGTACTTTAAAAATACTTTTAAGAGGCTATTCTAAATGCTTTTAAGGCCATTAGAATAAAAAAATTTTAAATTTCTACACCACCTTTAAAGTTAAAAATTAATACAAAAATTTCCCATTAATCATCTACAGGTTTCTAAATCAACAAGGTTAAACAATTTCATACATCTAAAGCATTTGAATTTTAAAAAATCCTCCTGCTAGCAGAATTGTAATATGTATTTGTTCAATTAAATTATTCATCCTTCATTTAAAACTATGATGAAGATTGATATTCTATTAGTCTGAATAAAACATATTGTTATGAAATAAATTTAATACTCCCAATAAGAAGAATTTTCTTGGGTAACGGACCAGGTTGAGGTGACAATACTGTAATACTATTTGTAGACTTATTTATACTTGCTATATTGATAAATCCAATAACAGGAGTTAATATTAAATCCTTTTGTACAGTATCAGCTGAACTAAGTGCAACAACTTGATTGATAAGATTATTATCCAGAGGAACAGAAACAAGACTAGTATAATCCAATGTCGCATTGACCATGGATTCAAACACTTCTCTCAAGGGTCTTGCTAACACCCTAAACACTTGTATTTCAGAATATTTGACATCGAAAACAAAAGATCGCAATTGGTTAATAGGCCCATAGAAGTATTCTCTAATACGAACATCTCTTAATTGAGATCGCATTGTTCGACTTTGAGTCACAACACCATCCAATTTTGGAATAAAAACCACTTTAACACAAGATGGCACATCCTTTAATAGCTTCTGATACAGTCCTTCTTCTTGAAGAACACATAAAACATCTATTTCGAAAGCCAATGCAGCAAGGGTTATTGCCTCGTAATCAAAATCACTTTTCCAGCCACAGGTGTTAATTATAACACCTGAGAATTTAGTGTCCTTATTTGTACGTCTAAATCGTGATCTAAGATTTTGACCTAATCTTTTCAGAAGTAGACTATACAATGTAGTATTGTGTTTTGAATTTTCATATCCAAAATGATAAACTTGAGTGGCTTCATCTTCAAAACCACTAACAATATCTAAAGGTTTCCCAACAGTATTTACACTAATTGTGCCTGGAAGAGAAATCGAGTTTTGTCCAACATCAAGGTCTATAAACAATGGACATCTTCCAGAACGAACAGCATAATTCAATAAAAAACGACACAGAGTAGTTTTACCAACATCTTTTGGTCCAACGATAAGAGTAATAGGTCCTTTTTTGTCTTCGCTTGAGGATTTTATTCTCCATTTTTCTAAAGCTGCATGCAGATGAAGATTTAAAATCATATGGGTATCAGAAAACACATTCACAGATTGTGGATTACCGGTTACTTTAATAGTGCAACCATACCAAGTAAATATTGCAACAGACGCGTTAGTAGGAAAAGTATAGGTTTTATTTAGTTCCATTTCAGCTCCAAATATCTCGGCTAAGCCGCTAACTAATTTAATTTTTACAGCTGTAGTTACTTCTCCAACTATTATTCGGAGTTCGTTCTCAATTTCAAGATTATAAGTATTGGATTCTTCCGAGGCCGCCATTTTAAAGAAAATAAACGATGCAATTAATATAGACGAACAAAACACAAATCATAGATTCAAATAGGTAGAAAAAATTTCACACAGGAGGATGCTTTCATTTTCGAGAGCTAACACATTTTCGAGTATTCACATTTCTTCCAGAGCAACACTTCGCGTTTAACGCAGAACAAAATGTGACATATAAATGTGACAGATAAAAGGAACAAATAGGGCCGGACAAGTAATACTCAATCTTGTTAGTGGGGCGCTGGCATCATGAGGGAAAGGGAAAATTTCAATCGTTACCAAAAGGGAAAAATTTAGTACATTGTGTTTTTCCAGTCTAGCATAGCGAGAGTGTGTCATTTTATTTTTTAAAAAGGATATTTTCTTTGTATTTAGCTGTAAGTAATTTTTCATTATTTAACGATTATTAATGAACATTAACATTGTTTTAAAAACTAATTTCATATTGATTTTTACAAAATATTAATGAATAATTTAAATAAAAAAAAAACCCGCGTATTTTCTTAGAACTTATGGATGAATTCAGATTGATTTATTTTCTTTTGCAAATCGAAAGCAATTCAATATGTATTTCAACAGGAACTAATTGAATTTAGTGTCAAATATGTAGCAATCTACTATCAAGGAGATACAATCCATAGTAATAATAATTTTGTATTTCAGGTCAGTAGTGTGTCCATTTTTTTATTTGAAAAGCAAATTTTCTTTGGTTAGCGGTAAGTAATTTGTTTTTCATTATTTAACGATTATTTTTTTACATCAACATTGTTTAAAAAATTAATTGCTTATTGCAGAATAATGAATAATTTTCTTGTAAAATAAAAACCACGTTTTGTTTGGGGGTAAGGATGAATTCAGATAGATTTTAGTTTCAAACATGCAGTAATTTTTAATCAAGAAAATTTAATCCAATTCTAATAGTAATTCTATTTTATCTTTTTTTTTTTCAGTATTAAAGGATAGTTGAAGGAATACTTTGTGGGTATCGAGAATAAATACTTATTTTTATTACATAAATTTGTGTGTTTTCATTATCTATTGTTCTTTATTTTCTGAAAAATATATATTACTTGTAAAATTTAGTAATGGATAGCTTTAAATGTGTTGAATGTGATAAGACCTTCTCTACAGTTTCGAACTTAAATCGACATGCAAAATTGATTCATAATAAGGTAAGTACAATTAAACAGGTAAGATGTATTCTTTGCAATGTAGAACTCATTTCTAAAAAGGCCTTGGAGGATCACATTGATTTGGTACATAATATTACAATAGAAAAGGATACTCGTACATTTGACACTTTTCAAGATTTCAAGTTGTGGAAAGAAAGCATTGAGAAGCAAACTAGTTCCTTGTATGTGAAGAATACTGCAAGTAAATCAGGGAAATCTGGTGGGAAAATGACCTACTTTTACTGTCATCGCAGTGGTTTTTATAATGCAAGGGGTGATATGAAGAGAAATATGAAAATAGCTGGTAGCAACAAGATTAATGGAAAATGCCCTTCAAAGATGAAAGTATATGAAGACATTGAAAGCAAAGTGACTGTGGAATTCACAAAAACCCATGTAGGACATGGGATAGATTTGGGACGGATGAAAATAACTAGAGAAGAAAAAGAAGATATAGCGAAAAAACTAGAAAATAAAATCCTGTCGAAGCTATCTTGGATGACATTAGAAATTCTATTAATCAGAAACTAGAAAGAATTCATTTAATAACACGGCAAGATATAAAAAATATTAAAGAAGAATACAATATAAGCTCTGATGGTATTTTGGATTCAAATGATGTGGTAAGTGTTAACAAGTGGGTTGAAGGCCTGAAAAACAGAGAAGATTCTCCTATAGTTCTCTTCAAGGACCAGAACATTTTTGACGAAAATTTATACCCTGGTATGAAAGCTGAAGATTTTCTTCTTGTAATTATGAATGCTTCGCAAAAAGATATGTTAAAATTTTATGGAAACGATACTATATGCTTGGATTTTACACATGGAATGAATGCATATGGGTTTGATTTAGCTACACTATTAGTTTTGGATGATAAGAGAGAAGGATTTCCAGCAGCATTCATTTTAAGCAATCGACAAGATTCTACAGCGTTAACTCTGGCATTTGCAGCTATTAAGGAACATACTTGTATTTCTCCAAGAGTTTTGATGACAGATGATTCTGAATCTTTTTTTAATGCATGGAAGACAGTTTTTGGCATTCCTGAGAAAAGACTGTTGTGTACATGGCATGTAGATAGAAGTTGGAGACGTAGTATTGCCAGGTTAATAACGAAGAAAGAAATGCAAGTTGAAGCTTACAAGATTGTCCGAAGTCTTTTAGTAGAAACAGATGAAGCAGCCTTCGATATAATGTTAAAAGAAGCACTGAAGATGTTTGATGAAAAGGAGGAAATGAAAGAATTTAAAATGTATTTTGAACAAACCTACAGTAAGCGAAGCGAAGTATGGGCATATTGTCACAGGAAGTGGTATGGAATAAATACCAACATGCATATTGAAAGTATGCATAGGACGATAAAGCATGTGTATCTCCAAGGGAAAAAGTCAAGCGACTAGATAAGGCATTGTTTAGTCTAATGAAATTCGTAAGAGACAGAGTATTCGATCGACTTATTTCTTTGGAGAAAGGTAAGGTTTCTTCAAAAATATCTCAGCTGAGGAAAAGACATAAAGTTGGCCAAAGTTTAACCAGCTTATGCATTGAAAATAATGAAGATGAATGGTCAGTTAGCTCCACAAGAGGTAAGGACATATATATTGTTAGAAGAAATTTTACGTGCTCCAAAGAATGCACTTTGATGTGTAGGGAATGTAACCACTGTTTGCATAATTTTACATGTACATGCATTGATAATGCAGTTCAGTGGAATATGTGCAAACATATTCACTTTATTTGCAGCAAAAATTTGAAAAACAATAGTACCATATTAGAGGAAATACCATCCTTAGATTCACATGTAACAGATAAAGAAATGATTATTTGTGAAGATCGAAAAGTTTTGGAAAAAGAAGCACATGTGGATAATTTGAGAGCCACATCTACACGGACAGAAATCTCCAAGGAAGAATTCCAGAAAGAATGCATGCAATTATTAAATAAAGTATCCCCAGAACAATATGATAACATTTTAACTCTTTTAAAAATAATGTCGATTCATCGCATTTATTCCCTGAAGCTAATCAAGAAATTGTATCAAGATCTTTGAATATGGAGCCGCCAAATAAAAAAGATAAAGACACAGAGATATGTTTCAACAAAAAGAAGACTTCTCAGAAAACTTCAACTACATTGAGAAAACCTACCCAAGAAGAATGTCAAAGTGTATCAACGAGTCTGGTTTTGACAGCAAAATCTGTATAAAAATTAATTTTTGGTTTTAACACTATTAATTTCAGATAAAATGACTGGAAATTAAAAGAGGTTATAATCTAATAATAATTTAGAATTTTCAGGTATCCATGTGCAATATATGAAATTTTCTACTGTAGGTGTTTTTAGATCATAGTGCAATGCTGATTAACTAGAAGGTGTTTAATAATTCCTTACGATTTAAGCGTATGTGCAATACATGTATGTTCCTTTTTATTATAGGCAGTTTTTATTATAGGTCATTCCAATATAGAGTTCCTGATTCACAAGAAGGCATTTAAAAATTTTAAGTCTATATGTTTAAATTCCTGGCTAGTATGTAATGTGCAATATATATGTTCATTTTTACTGTAGGTTTTAGATCCACATGTTGTGAAAACTCCAGATTAACAATGTATTTATAATAGTTGATTTAAATAAAAAAAGAATACATTTGAATTTTTGCAAATGGGTAACTGTAAAAAATAACCCGGTTATATGCATAAATTTAAAGTCTCAATAGTAATAATATTGAAACAACTTAAAGTAAAAATTTCTTAACTGAATAAACTCGTATCTTATTTGCTATCACTTCCCCATTAAAATAGTTGACATAATAAAGTTCAGTCATGTTTAATTCTAAATATTGCTAGTGATTTACAAACAAAAACTTTAATATATTTTTTCAGAAGTTGATTTTGTTCTCTATCCTAAAGATACCCCTTTGTAGAGATCCAACTGTATTCACTTCTCTGTGGCTGCTACCTTGACGTGGTAGAGAAGCTTAATTATCATTTGAAATTTCAAATGGTATAACTAAAAAGCAGTCTTAAACTAAATTATTGATAATAAAATTTCAGTTTATGAAAACTAATTTAAATACACAATCTGTATTTTAATGTATTGGTCTTTATTTCTAGAAAGAAAATATTCTTTTTAAAAAAAAAACTTGGATTAACTTATAATTTCAATATTTTATGTATGGTTTTCTAAAGAAGAACTTTAAATAAAATTTCTATAGTTATTCTAAGTTCTTTTTGACTCAAACTACTTGATCAGTATTAAATAAGTCCTGAGTTTAGCATCTTTCTGAATTAGGTAAATATGTCAAATTATGAGGCCTACCACAAAAATGCAAACATAGCTCTGTAATGACATTAGAAGTCAAATTTTATGTATGGTTTTCTAAAGAAGGAACTTTAAATAAAATTTCTATAGTTATTTTAAGTTCTTTTTTGGACTCAAACTACTTGATCAGTATTAAATAAGTCCTGAGTTTAGCATCTTTCTGAATTAGGTAAATATGTCAAATTATGAGGCCTACCACAAAATGCAAACATAGCTCTGTAATGACATTAGAAGTCAAGTCAGTTATCTCTTAAAAAGTTTAATTAATGTTGTGGGTTTACACTTACTTCTAAATCTCATAAAAGCAAGAACTGGTTCAAAAGAATGCATGTAAATAAAAATAATTTTGAATAAAACTACAGTTAACAAAAATGTTAACAAATGTTTCCATCAACCATTGATTGTTTGATTGTTTACTCTTTTTAATATTATTTGACTTGTGTTGTGATATTAAAGAAAAAAATTAATCTAACTTATTAAAGAGAAGTAACACACATTTCAGATGTAAAAAAAATTACTGTTGCATTATCATTTATATTTTTTGGTGACAATCACTTATAATTTCCAATTTTTAGAGTAATAAAAATAGAATCTCCTAATCTTAATATATTTTTCTCTTTCAGGAGAGAACATTAGTTAATCTTCTGTAATTTATTTTACATTAACCTTGCATGTATCTGTCTTTATAAAGGGTCATTAGTTCTCTCGTGTGTTTCTGATTAAAACAGTAATAGTACAGATTAAGACAGGCTTAATTGTGTCTGTAATTTAATAAATTGTATCTTTTTATAGAACCATGAATTTTTCATCAAACCTAATTATGTTAAATGTGCAAACATTTGATCTTCAAAGTAAATTTCTGTTATACCAAAATCTTGATTCTAGTTATTGTTAAATTTGGATAAAAAAGTATCTATACCTTCATGTGCTGTAATTGATAATATTTTACTTTCTGTGTACATGTGTTTCTCTTTTATTTTGGTTTACACCTTAGAAGTTCAGAAACCTGCCTTACATTTTCAAGAATATAGGGAATATTTAAATGAAAGGAGTGAAAAATACTGCAAGGTAATGAATGCATTTCACATATATACGTATATTAAAAACTAATACTACTCAAATGTATGTAAATATCTGGTTTAGAACTTTGAAATGAGAAAATGTACACTATTTACAAGATGAGTGTCACAATTTATAAAAGGTATGTTCGGGAAAACTAGTGATAGAAGCCGAAAACTGGTATCTTGTACAACTTTATACAAAATTGAAAGGTTAGTAATTATAACTGAATGTCATTTTTTTGTGTGCATTAGATATTTGTACGTAAAAATATTTATTGTTATGTTACTTTGGAAATTTCAAACCAAACAAAAATATGGATTATATACATTCTTGACTTGTTTTTTCAGGGTACTCGTTTAATTTATTTTTATTTCTGTTTTATAAGAATTTTGTTTTGAGATACTAGCTGATGTTTTTTATTAGGCTAAATGTATTTATTATTTTAGTCTTTTAAAGAATATTTGTTAGTGACTATTCAATGGACATCATTGCATTTGTATAATTGTTTTAATATTCATTTTAATTGTACTAATATTGGGGATGTTAATTATATATATGTATATATAGTGTTGAAATTTTGTTTGAAATAAAAATTTTCTTTTGTACATGAAATTTTTCATTTGAATGGATTACATTACACAAATAATTGTAATTAATACATTGCGATAACTTTTATGAATTATTCATGAAAGTTTTTCAGGTTACCATAACTTTAAAAATAAGTACAAAATTGAATGTGAACTAAGTTATTAAGAATTAAAAATATAGATTATATTTACCCTTGTTTGAAAGACAATACATTAAAATCACTACAGAAGTATTAGAAATCATTCAGCGATATTTTTTACTCTATATCAGTGGTCTTCAAACTGTGTTCCACAGAACCCTGGGGTTCCAAAAAGTCAAAAAAAATCGAGAAGAAACAAATATATATGCAAAATGGATTCATGTTCTCTATGAAGTTTGTACAGTTACCAGTACCTAAAGCTCATCCTATTCATTAAAACTAAAAATTTTACTCATATATAATGACTTTATTTTGCAACACTTTTAAAACTTTTATTATAATAAAAGATTACTAAATTGTGTTTCATATTTATATATACTTCCTACTAAATTGTGAATATTCTGTTTACTATCTCGGGTTCACAAGAATTTTATACTCATTAATCAGCACAATGTCTTGCAAAACAAAATATTTTCTAATGAAAATGCACCTTTTTACATTTGTGGAAAACAACACCTATAAAGGTGGAGTGAGCGAATATTAATGTTCAGCTACATGAGGGCTTTTGGCGACAGTCCTCGTAATTTTGAAATATGGTCAAGGACGACACCTGAGCTGGAACTCTCCTGTCCTAACTACCACACCAATGGAAGGACGTTTAAACTCGACAGATTTAATGTGCATCGTACACCTACACGGTGGGTACTTGGCTTGAACTCGTAACATGCCAGCCATGACCACTAGGCTACCGTGGCACTATAATGAGGGAAAAGGAACAAATTATCCACAGAGTTGATGTTAAAATCTAAGAAAAGCTGTTAAATTTTAGGTTGCAAAATACACAGGATTTCTCACACAGCAATAAACATTTTAATGTTTATTGTTCAAGTTTTTCAATGTTCATTTACGTGTTCAAGTGAAACATATTTCAACGTAAGAAGTGGCTACAAAAACAAATGAAATTCGAACACATACATTTAATGTGATTGCTTTTAATCTCAATAAACCTAAACTTCGAAAGTTTGTGTAAAAAACATTAGCATATATCCCAGTTACTAAATATAATGCATGAGTACAAAATACTTGAATCGCAAATTAATATTATCAATGAGTAAACTATATTAATAAAAAATTAGATTCGACTTTTTTTAATTCCCTTAGCATTAAGTACCTATAACATGTTGATTTACTTTAAATATTATTTTTGGGATACATTCTTCGAAGTATGTATATGTGGAATGGGGTTCAACGAAAACACTTTCTAGTTCTAATGGTTCCAGGAAAGCACCTTCAAGTTCTAGGCGTTTTATGAGTTGAAATTTTGAAGACCACTGCTCTATATCAGTTACATAGTATTTTCAGGTACTGAAATCACAGATTGCCAAATTTTCTAATCAAACATCGATAATTTGATTTCTTTTAAATACCTCAGTTTTGTGTTAAGCCGATTGCACAAATTATTAATAAACCAAATATTTTTTTTTTCATTCTTTTTTTTTTACTGAATGAAATTGAGAAAAGTATCAATGATTTTTAACTTGAAATAGTTACTTTAGATACTAATCTTGGTTACTTTTCATTGTACTTAGGGAAGAAATAAGTCTCGGAAATTTGATATCCTTAATTTATTTATTTATTTGAAGACAAGTAATTCATCTCATGAAATTCCAAAAATACATTTACAAGGATTTGATCTTTTTAATTTCGTATAAGAACACAAAACTTTTTGTAAAAAACATGTTTTATAAGTACAACTCAAGAAATCAGAATGTACATATTATAACTTTGGGGAAAAAAATTTTCTCAAACATAGTTTTATGTAAATTTCTAGAAATACATCATTAGAATCTTATGGAACCTACTTTCCTAGAGAAATGTTCTTATTTCTTACATCTTCAATAAAAATTTAGACTAGTATTGAAGGAAGTTATATAAAAAGATTGCAGATTACATTTTAAAATTGGATAACTTGCTTCATATACTGAATTGCTTTTTTTGGGGAAAAAATGTTGTCTTTAACTTGTTTATTCATTTGTAGGCTAATAATTTACCTCCTAAAATTTCAAAAGAAATGCTTTAAAATAACAAACCATATTTTTTAAACAAAAATGTACATAAAAAAATCTAATTTTATATCATAAGTAAATCCTCTCCAAAAAATATGTATATTCTACTCTAATTTCCTATTCACTCAAAAATATATATTTTTCAAATGTAAATTTTCTGCAGGAGTACATCTCCATTAGAATTTTGCAGTATCTACTCTCCAGCATTATTCTTCCTATTATTTCGTATTTATAAGAAAGATGAATGTCTTCAACTTTTTACACTAACTAGGATTGTTGAAAATTATGGATTTATTGCAAGCATTAGTACATTTTATTGAAGCATTTGCATTGGATATTTTCTTTCATGAAAATACAAATGCAAGAAATTTAAAATTTTATATGAACACTAATTATACAATGTTTAAAAAGAAAAAGATAACGAACTTTATGCTATGAACTGTTACAAATGATAATTTATGTAGTTTTTAAGCAAGTTAGAAGCTTTAATTGCAACTTTGTGAAGAAGCATTTTTTTAACTAATTACTTTTAAGACCATTGTTCTGTTACAGAAACTTCTGTGAAAAACACTATAACAAAAATTTATTTATTGGGGATGAATTTACACACAATTTTTGCTTATTTTGTATGATAATGAAAAAATATCATTCCAAAAATGCATCAAATGTTTAAACATTTTCTTTCAAAATCTCTCTCAATAGAACTAATACTATTTCAAACCACATAAACATAAAATTTAATTTAATCATCCTAAAAGTCAATTATTTAGAAAATTATGATACATTTAAGCTTCTTTAGAAACTAATAGAAACCTTGTTGCATCAATAAATATCAAGTTTTATTCCTTTCCTCACATATTCGCATTATTACTATAGCATTACTTCTCGGATTCTTACTGTTCAATGATATAGGATTCTTCCTGCGACGCAATCATTTAGGATTCTTCCTATACACAAAAATTCCTTTTCCCCCTATCGAAAAATCCCTATTTTCTCTTGATTTTCCTACCCCCAACACTATGTGTGGCACTACAAACTAGATGGGTTACTTTCATATTTTTGGCCTCTTTTTGAAAATCGCCAAGTTCATTGTTGGCTACAAAAATCATTCTTGCCGTACTGCAAGGTTCTTAATTGGGTTTGGGTTGCAGAGCACTTAACCCGTCAGGGCTTCGAATATGAAATTCTAGTGGCTAGATGTGTTAATGAGGTTATTAGATTCAACACATATTGACTGTGCTAGTTTAAGCTCATTTTGGGCACCCTTGGCACTGGCGAATCGAAATTTATAGCCAGAAAATCCAGCTTATCCGGGCCCTTTCGGTCCCAACACCAGGGTGCCCAGTGGATAAATGAACTGACAGATAAAAGGACGTGTAATGCTCGATTTTGTTGGAGGCATTCAAGTCTAATCTGCAAACTCCCAAATTAAAAAAAGGTGGAAGAAAAATTTATACATTTTTCTTCATTGAAGTAAATTTTTCAGGAAAAATCGATCTCATTTTTTAAAACAAATATTTAATTCGTATATCTCAATACATTAAATTAAAATTTTTATTTCAAAAAATTATAATCCAATGAAAGAAAACAGCCACTGTCGTGTAATAATTTATGAAGTACAGAGAAATCTTATTTTTTTAAAAAAAGAATTCTGTGTGAAAAAAAGTTTGCTTTTTTTTTTTTTTGTTTTTCAAAACCTATAACAAAACCCCATTTTCACTGGAATATGTGCTCCGAGCAAAATATACATCAAGGTATTTTGAAAATTTAGCATTATTTTTCTGCCATTAATAATTATTTTTGAAATACTTAGAACTTATTTTAAAATTATCTCTACTCAATATTGCTAAAAAAACCCACTGTTTCATGAATTTTACTTTTAAAAATTTTAAAAAATGCCTTAATATTACTGAAGGTTGAAATGATTATAACACTATACTTTTTAACAATTTTTTAAATATATATACTGTTTTCAGCTTTATACTACAGAATTGTAAGTTTAATCACCTTTTAAGCATAGCTGAAATATGAATCTAATTATGAGCCATGGTTATAATGGATTTGGAGAAAAGTAAGAACAGAACTGAAAAATAAATCATCCCCTTTACACATTAGCTAAATCACAATATAAACATAATTTTGGACTATTTTTTAACTGAAAAATTATATGGAATTCAAGTCAATTTTTGTTTAGTATGGGCAATTTTAATTGTAAACAGTATATTTAAAAGACAATGTATGTAATTCCTACCATTTTATAACAGTCAATATATAAATCATAATTTTCTTATAATATACATATATATATTCATAAGAATATCTCTAAATGAAAATATGATTTAATTTCAACTGCAAAAGTTAAACTGATTTTGTACCAATAATCACATACTTTTCAGGTGGCTGTTTAGAAAAAACTTGCAATAATCACATACTTTTCAGGTGGCTGTTTAGAAAAAACTTGCTAAACCTGATTCAAATGTTATAAGGATTAATGAAATTTTACTAAAAATCGCAAATAATCAAAATTATATCAATATACTATAATATTTTACTCTTCTATTTTTTGTTTACAATATAGCTGCAGTTTAACATTTGTTTTTTCAGTTTCATTAAGGTTTTTTAAAATTTAATCTTAATTTTTATTTTATATAAACATACAATATTTCTAATGAACTTGTATACAACAAATAAATAATGAAAAATATTTATATCAAAATTCAAATAAATATTGAAAAAACATTGAAATTGTTCAGTAGTGTAGTTAAAAACAATAAACGCACAATATTTATAATAGATTATTAGATTCACACGTACTGAACACTAGCATTATTCTCGACTAAGCATATCGTGAAAATATAATTTATTGCACTTTTTTTATTGTAATTATTTTGAATGTAGCCAATAATGTATAAACAGCCAAATATAACAACCCCGAAACAGAGGAGTTCGAATTCCAACACCGCAAATAATAGGAATAGGTACCTCCAACGAAATTGAGTATTACACGTCCGGCCTTATTTGTTCCTTTTATCTATTAGGGGGCGGACACGAAAACAACAACATCTATTAGAGGATGGGTTCTCACAAACCGCAGGATAAAAAATACTATAAGAAATAAATATTTTATTAGTATTTAAATTTGTGGTCATGATTTTTCGTCAAAATTACTGCATGTTCTAAGCTAAAAATGGCTGTAAAATGTGATTACATGTAACTGTCTTAAAACCTGAGGTTTGTTGCACTTTGAAGGGCCCATAGCATATATGTTATAAATTTCATTGCATTTGATTGGATTATTCAGAAAATATTCCGTTTTTCGTGCACAAATTATCATGACAAGTTCATTTTTCAAAAAATGAATTAAAAAAAATATTTTTATTAGTTAGATAAAGTAAGGCTATAAAAAGAACTTTAAAAAACTCTAGTTTTATATATTAGTCCTTCTTCCTCAATAATTAATTTCTTTTTTCCCTATTGATTGATTGAATATTAACGTCGCACTGTTCAGCTGCACGAGGTCTTTTGGCGACGGACCACGTAATTTTGAACGATGGTCAAGTGACGTGGACGACACCTGAGCTGGCACACCCCTCTCCTAACTACCACACAACACCAATGGGAGGACGTTTCAGCTCTCGACAGATTTAACGTGCATCGTTGCCCTACACGGTGGGTCTTTAGTGGTATTATTTTTTCCCTAATGACCCAAACACCTAAGAAGCACTTTTTCAACCTAGTCGGATACCTTAAAACGACTTCGAATTAAAAAAAAAATCCCTTTATCACTGCATTCTAGACATATTAAGGAAGCAATTTATATATAGAAAAAAAAATCGTTTTTTTTTAACTTATCACATGAGTGAACCCCCTTAAATATATTTTATGGACCGGCCGCTTGCTTTAATTACGGCTCTTCATCTTTTTTGCCTTTGATTGCACACATTTCACAAGTTTTTTCATGACATTTCAAAGAAAATATCAAAGATTCAATTAACTTATGTTTGAAGTTTTTTTCTTTGAAAGATCACATTCAATTGTATGCTATAAGTTCTCTATCATATTAATATTCGTACTGACCTTGCCAGTTCATTTTATTTTAAGTATTTATCTTTGAATCATTTCTGGATTACCTTTGCATGGTGTAATATCCTGAAAAAGGCATGAATGATCACTAAAAATATCTCTCACTGTTGGTAGTAAATTATTTTGTAGTATTTCAATGTAATCTTTGACTTTTACTGTTTTGTTAACAATGTGAAGTCTTTGAACTCCACGAGAAGGCGTACACCCTCGTATTGTAACTTTCATTGGAGGCTTCACTGTGGGCTTGATTTTTCATCAGTATGTCATTTCAAAGAAACAATACTTTGCTCGCCTGAAACGTATCAGCGACACCGCAGCCAAATTGGTGCCATCTGTATCGCCCCCTTTTCCACCAAAATCGGCGACTGATTAGTCTTTTTTATATAACACGCGTTAGAATCATTTTGTTTTGATATCATGGTGCATTTCATGTGGCACCAATTTTGCTGCAGTAATGTTAATATGCAAGTACCATCACTGGCATAGCTAGCTTTGAGGGTGCCCTGTATCAAAATTCCTTCGAGGGCCCTTTTTAGATATGGGATCCCTGTTAGGAGTGTAATTACACTTGTTGGGGCCCCGTATCATTGATATGGCGGTAGCCACGCCCCTGAGTACCATCCATTATTTCAAAATTTGCAGTGTGAATAAAGCTTTCTGTTTCAAAGTGAAATCCTGTGTGACACCCTGTCTTCACATAAGATCGTTTTCTTGGTCATCCAGATTGCTTCCTATCCACAATAGAATATGTTTCAGAATATTTTTTTTTATATTCTCTGGACAGTAGAAAGACCAAATGGTACTTCAGCAGCAGTTTGGACACATAGAATGACCTTTCTTTGAAAGTATTTTGTACATTCTATTATCAGGCAGAAATGAACATTTGCCAACAATTCCAATTCTTTTCAATCACCCATCAAAATACAACACATATTTGGTCTCAAGATACTAAACCCTGCTACATATTCTACTTTCAAGCCTACATTACTATTTCTCTTTGATTGGTTGGAATAACGGTGCATTACATTCGTGGAAAAAAACAATAACTCATTATAAAGTTCCTTTGTGCATGTCTCATCATGGTGTTTTCAAAATATCAACAAAACTATTTACTTTAAATATATTCTACAAATAGCTTTGAAATCAGCATGAAAAAATGTTAGAATCAATAACAATAGTAATGATAGTACGATAATTTCATAAGAAAAAATTGTCAAACACAAAAATTGAGCAAAAAATAAATGGGTTCAGGTCTTTTGGCCCCTACTGTGTTTCACGCTTCTCTGATAAAAAAAATGGATGGGTGCTACGCAAAGAAAAATATTTAAAATGTCATTTGAAATATGTGTACATTATGCGACAATATATAAAAATTGTCTAGAGGAACCAAGACTTCACAATGGCTTTTTCAAATTCAGTCTATATTACACAATATCATAAATTTGATACTTATAAAATGTTAACTGAGTTATAATTAACATTATAATTTACTTATTAAGTCTTAGCAACTAGCTTAAGACTAATTTCGGCATATTTTCTATGAACAGCCATGTTTGGCTTTGTGATTCTTATAACCAATAAGTTAACAGTTTGAATGGAAAAAAAATTAACCACTATTAACAAATTCATAGTTGAAAATTAGACACCTATTTTGCGATATTCACAAACAGTATAGGGCAGAATTTTATGTGTTGCCATGTTTGGCTACATGGTTCCAATAACCAATGGTTTCCCAATAACTTTTGGTACTTCATATAAAGATGAAAGCTTAATTGAAAACTATAATTTTTATTAAAAAAAAATTCCTAAAACATTATATTAGTGTTGTTTGTAGCACTAATGAGTGGCCTTAAAAAAGAAAAATAGTGCATTAAACCATTCATGTATTTGGTAATCTAACACATAATTAGAAGTATGAATGCATAATCTTATGCTAAAATTCAAATAGATTAAAAAATTATTAAACTTCATTGTCTTTTTTCCAAACTTTCTAAAATATCTTTTTATATGAGAATCAACAGGTTTTATAGATCACAAGTGTGAAATTAGGGGGTTCACTAAATTGTAACATCTATATTTCAAAACCGTTTATAGTTAATTCCTTAAATATTAAAACACTGAATCTTTTATATTCATTCTTTTTACCTACATCTTCATTTTGCATTTCTACTTTAATTGTGATTCTTACAGACATGAAAATTACTTTTTAATGTATTTAATGAATCAATTATGTATAACAATGGATATAAAGAAATTTTTTGTTTTAAATTTTAAGCGATTCTTTCAATTTCCCCAAAAATATACATCACATTAGGTAGTTATCAGTCACAAGGACCAGAAAGCCAAAAACAAGGCAACATAAAATAGGCATAAGATAACATCAGTGTTTCTGTTGGCCATACCTTAGAAAAGCAGTCACAAAACCTAAGGTTCTTATAACTGATATGTACCTAACGTTTTTCATAAGAGTAATAAGTACCTATGCATTCAAAGTCATTGCAGCCAAATTTTTGTCACGCAAAACGAGCCATTTTCCTCCAAAATCTGTATGATTGTTTCTTTTTTCAAATAAAACACATGTCTTTTTGCTATGATATCATGGCATAATTTATTTAGTGGTAATTTTATTGTGGTGATGCTAGTATATAAATACCAAATTAATACATAGATAAACAGTATTTAACAACTAAAATCCAATAAGTAAAAATGAAATTTCACTACAGGTTTAAAAGGAAATACACAAATATAGATTTTTGAATAAATACTGTTTTCTGCATTATTTTAAAATTTATATAATCTTCCACTCACATTATTTTTCATTCACATACACACACAGATTACATTATTCCCAAGGAGTATTTAGTTTTTATTAAATTAATCACCATATGTTTAACAAATCTATACACCACTGTTATAACATTTCACTATAATAAAAACTTATGATACTTATTATTTTATTAATGATTCACATTGAAAATACTTTATAAACAACAAACAAATATAAAAAAAAGAAATGTTTGATTTATAAGGCAAACAACAAAAGTATATTAATTATATTACAAATAAACTTGTAAAGAAAAATGTATAAATATAAAAATTTATGCCATCAAATATATGTTTAAATGAAAATATGGGAGTATCATTTTAAAAGATTGCATACTTCTGCAAAAGTTAAAACACAAATATTTACATATTAAAAAGACATGCCGTTGCTATTTTTGGTTGTCAAGTTTCGATGAAATTTTTTGATATAATGATGTGAAGTTTGACATATATATATATATATATAAGGTTAACAAGCAAATTTGGAAGATATAACCCACTCTCTATCTATTACATCAGAATTTTAGCTTAAGTGTAGTGAATGTTTGGCGATGCTTATACAGATGTCAGAATGAAAATTTGACTCTTCATTTCTTCGGCTTCACTAACTCTCAGAACACCTATCACTACATATAGGCAGTTAGGTGATTGATTCTGGTTGCCAAAAAATTGGCTTCACTAAGGAGCCCCCTATTCTATATTTGAATTTCTTCACATCCCTATTTCTTTTATTAAATGTTAATCATTTAGAGCAGGTATTAACTAAGAACTTCATTATTATTAACTGCTTTTAAGAGATGGATCAAATAAATGCAATCTTGGCAACAAAACACACACACACACAAACTGAAGACACCAATATATTAATGTTGCTTATCAAATATCTTTCAAAATGGATCATTGCATTCATATATAAATTTTCAGATACATATATTAACCAATTAGAACAATCAAACTTTTATTTTTATTTTCAAATTAATATGTTCCTACTATTCTTTTGTCATATTCATTATGGACTTACCATGCCTAAAAAATTATTTACTAAGGTCAAGACAATTCGAGATTTCAATGGAAAAGGGTAATAAAAAAAAAATTACTGTTTCTGATATGCAAGATTTTTTCCTCCTTAACTAATTAACGAAATTAAGTACAAGTCTTCAAAAACTAGTATGCCAATTTTTTACTACTCAATAGCATTTTTTGCAAACCAAAATATTTCTTTTAAAATAATCATCTTTTAAACTAAACTCAGTAGCCCAACAGCCCATGAGGGAAAAGGCCTACTGTGCCTCTCTCAGTATTATCATTAATTACAAATGCAATTTTTTATTGAAATTTTTGATTTGTTTTGAAATGTATATCTTTTAGTTTCTTGCAAATTAAATTGCTTAAAAAGTAAGGAAGGAATTTATATTTCTGTACTATTCACACTATTATAATAGTAAATTTAATACACGATATATACAACATGTTAACTCAATATCTTACTTTAAAAATACTTTTTACAGGCCATTTTAAATGTTTTCAAGGCTATTAGAATACTATCTAGAGATTACATGACATTTTTTAAAATTTCTGCATCACATTTGGGGAAAGAAATGTTTAACATGAAAATTTTTTTCTTGTTCAACAAAATTGATATTTCACACATTTTGATATAAAAAGATCCTGCTGCAAATAGAATTTTAATAAATAATGAGCCAATTAAAACACACATCCATTAAAAACTATGATGAAAATTGTTTACTGATTAAGTAAAACTTATAGTCATCGAATAAGTTTGGTACCACCTAAAAGAAGGATTTTCTTGGGCAGCGGACCGGGTTGAGGTGACAATACTGTAATAACATTTTCAACCTCATTTATGCCTGTTATACAGATAAATCCAATAACATGAGTTAACATTAAATCCTTTTCAACAGTATCAGCCGAACTAAGGGAAAGAACTTGATCAATAAGCTTACGATTAGGATAAACAGAAACAAGCCTAATATGATCTAAAGTTACATTGGTCATGGACGGAATCTCACCCATCTGAGACTGTGGGAGCTCTAGTACCCTAAACACTTGAATTTCGGAATACTTAACATCAAAAGTAAAAGGTTGCAATTCATTCCTAGGACCATAAAAATATTCTCTAACACGAGCATCTCTGAAATCACATCGTACTGTTTGACTTCGCTCAACAGCACCATCCATTCTAGGAGTAAAAACCACTTTAACACAAGATGGCATGTCTTTTAATAGTTGCTGATACAACCGTTCTTCATGAAGAACACATAAAACATCTATTTCAAAGACCATTGCAGCAAGAGTTATTGCATCATATCCTGAACTTCTTATCCAACCACAGGTGTTGATTATAACACCTGAGTGTCTGGTGTTCTTATTTGTTTGCCTTAATCCTGATCGAAGAATTTGACCTAATTTTTTCAAAAGTAGACTATACAATGTAATATTATGTCCTGGACTTTTGTATCCAAAATGAAACACTTGATTGGCCTCGTCTTCAAAACCAGCAACAATATTTGCAGGTTTTTGAATATTAACTATACCAATTGAACCCGGAACAGAAATTGAGTTTTGCCCAACATCAAGATCTATAAATAATGGAGATCTTCCGGAACGAACAGCATAATTTAATAAAAAACGACATAGAGTAGTTTTGCCGACGTCTTTGGGTCCAACGATAAGAGTAATAGGTCCTATGGTGTCTTCGCTTTCGGCTTTTATTCTCCCTTTTTCTAAAGCTGCATGCAGATGAAGATTTATAATCATTAAAGTGTCAGTAAATACATCGGCTGATAGTGGATTACCGGTTACTTTAATAGTGCAACCATACCAAGTGAATATTGCAACACACGCGTTAGTAGGAAAAGTATAGGTTTTATTTAGTTCCATTTCAGCTCCAAATATCTCGGCTAAGCCGCTAACTAATTTAATTTTTACAGCTGTAGTTACTTCTCCAACTATTATTCGGAGTTCGTTCTCAATTTCAAGATTATACGTATTGGATTCTTCCGAGACCGCCATTTTAAAAGTATAAAAAACGGTGCAATTAATTATGCCGAACAAATTAGAAGTTTTTGAATCATACAGCTAGATCAAATTTCGCACACCAACAAGCTTTCATTTTCCAAACCTAACATGTTTGTTTTCTTATGTACAGTTACAGTTTTTATTTTTGTGTGGGATATGGAACGATAAAGGCTATTATCCCATTTCTTATGCACATTCTGTTCTTCATGCTGAAAGTTCAGTTCAGTTCAATATAGTGATACCACTATAACAGTAGAGACTTGGCCAACGCCTTACGCCTCCGAAAAAATTTGGATTAGTTTTAATCCTAGATATAACACACAGTTCGTGATTGCACTGTCCATCAGTAGTTTTAATTATCGCCTTGTGCCTCAACTGAAATTGATGAAAGTAGAGTATCGAAAATCTATTAGCTGGAATTTTAGAATCTATTGTGTGGTTGATGTCAAAAATTCTTCAACTTTTTGAACATGCTCTATTGTTTTACATTTCGCTTTCAGGAATAAGACCATTCTCCGTGGTTGGAGATAAAATCTTTCAAAATTTCACGCTGTGATTTGTATTTGATACAGTTTAATATAAAATGTTCACTAGTTTCTGGTACTTGACAATCAGCACACAAAGGAAACTGTTTAAAAAGGAAATATATATCATTTAATGTTAATTTTTTAGCTCGCAACTTATTGATTAAAATTTCTGTATTTCTATTTTTTGCTAC
The DNA here is from genome assembly GCA_019973935.1 of Trichonephila clavipes. NCBI lineage: Eukaryota > Metazoa > Arthropoda > Arachnida > Araneae > Nephilidae > Trichonephila > Trichonephila clavipes. Next base: position 305,983 of record BMAU01018466.1, on the reverse strand, counting down.
CTGTCTATTTCATTTTTCAAGATGAGAAATATAAATGTTATTTTTATGTCTTTTGCTCTTTTTCCATATTTCTTTGCTTTTATTTTTGTGTTGTTTTTTGAAATGTGTATGTAGGTCTTCCCAAGTAATCCAAGGAATAATGTTCCACGGTTCTGGAGAGGCTTTAGCTAATTTATCTACTTCATTAACCCTCCGGATGGTTAGGTTTCTCATGAAAAGTTATTCCGAAAGCGTTTACTCTTATTTTGCTATTCCTTTCAAAAATGCAACAGACTTCATTCCTTTCTCCCTTTTAAAACTTGGGAGGTCGAACGGGGACAATTTTATGACATAGTTTGGCCCCTTTGTTCAGTAAGAACCAGGATAGCAATCGTTTACAGCTAGCTGTTAAGCTGCCTTGGGCAATCTTGTACGGAAGTTTTAGTTCTACTCTGTCGTTTTCCCGATAGGTTCAGTCACAGTAAAATTAAAACAAAATGAAGGGTAAAAAATGACATGAAATAAATGGCGTATTAGAAGTTGAAAAATATTACATTTTCTTCAAACAAAATTAATTTTTTTGTCATTTTTTAAAAATTAAAAAATATAGTATATATTTTGGTATTGCGATTTGAACCAGAAAAAAGCATCACGTATTCATTTTTGAATATGAGAGTAAGAAAACGCGCTCATTTTCCTGTTTTTAAAAAAAGTAATGAGGTAAAATGAGTAAAGGCCCTATTTCTTTTTTAAACAATAAGACAATAAATGGTACATACGGTGATATACATACGATGATTATATTTATGAAATAAAACCGATCTTTCTCTATTCAATTATATTTTTAATTTAAAATAACATAAAAAAGGATTTCAATACTTTTAATTTATTTAAATTTAAATCATATAAATGATATTTTTGTGTTAACTGAATATTTTTCGGAAAAAAATCTAAATTTTCATTCCTAGTACCCACTTTTTCGAACTTCTTGTATTAAATAAAAATTTCTTTTCTACATCGGCATTTGTGATAACACACATTCAGTCAACAATTTTTAATTTTAATGCGGGATATACTTCAAATGAGCATTACAGTACTTCTAACCATTTTCTACTCAAGTTTAATTTCTTATCTTTCTGTTTCTTTTATTACAAGGAAAAATGTCACATATCGATAACTACATTTTCACACAATTCAGTCATTACAAATTCTATTGTGAGAAAAGTTCTCCCCTAATTAATTTTGTCTTTCAAAACAGTACACTTAAAACAATTTTGTTCAGTGAAGTTAACCGACAGTTCCACAATGTATCCATACCAAATTTTAAAAACAATTTTAACATTTGGAAATGTATCCTGTATTAAATTTTTTTGAGTATACACAAATATTGCCTGCTGTAGGGAAGACATAGTATGGGATGTGGTGTATGGTTTTGAAAGAATGTTTTCGTACGTGTAGACTTTTTTTGAAAATTTAAATATCACTGAAGCTGATCATATAACTGAAAATAAGCCTTATTTTAGTGTGTGTGGGTATCAAAATAAAACACTTCACTGTTAAACAGCCTATGGGTTTATATTCAATATCAAACTATTCGCAAAATGACTTACAACTTCTATTCAAATTGTAAAGAAACTGAAATATAAATATATCTTACTGCAGTCAAAAATATTAATAATATGTAAATATCCTATTCCTCCATTTATTTCAGTACATTTTAAAAACTGTAGCTGAAAGCAATTTTTTATATTTATAAACGAGGCATAAAAGCTCACACAGTTATAAAAATGTCTTTATCATTTTTAAATATACTAATATAAAACGTACATGGATTGTAAGATCAGTTCTAAAATCCTTTAGAGGAGCAAAAAACAAGTAATTTTGGATAGATCAAAATTTTAATTTAATACACAAATATACATGTTATTACGCAAATACATTTGAAAAATCAAAGTTCCTTCTGAAATAAACGTAATTGAAAGAAAAATGTTTAATTGCAAATGAGTGGAAATACATGTTTATCTAAGGGGTATCCCCAAAGTGAGGCAATCCTCAAACTTAAAACTCAAACTCAGTCGCACAACAATCCATGAGGGCCAGGAACTATGCCCATCCCAATATACGTGACCATTGGGCGCTGAGGTGCATGAGCAGATGTCCCGATTTGGTGGTCTGTCTGAAGAGAGACCTTCAGTGTTTAAGACCCAAGCAAGCTTGGTACTCATTTATCGACCCAATGTAGCGGGGATGAAAGGCAGAGTCGACCTTGCCCAGCCCGTTAATAGAACCCCAGACCTGTGGTGTGGAAGCACGATACATTACCACTCGACCCTATTCGGTGAAAAATAAAACTTAATGTTGGAATCTTATATAATTCCCTAATGAATGAGGGAGTCCAAACCTTTTTTTCATGTAAACTGTTTAGACAAAAAATGGTTAATTATGAACATTTCATACAAGTCGCATAAATTAAAATTAGTCGTTATAGTTTACATAAATTTTTAAGAGTACAAAAGGTGTATTTTGGCTGCACGAATTAATTTTAAAAGGAATACGGTTACGAAAAAGTAGTACAAATCTATCTAAAGTAGAGTTGGTTACCTTAGATATTGTCAAACACAACAATGTATTGGAAGCAAATTCCACAATTCGTTGTTATAAAAATGTATGGAAAATTACAAGACTTATTTTTGCATTTGTAATTTATATATTTTTTTTCCTGAGAACTTTAAAAGATAGAGAGACATCCATCAAAACCACGGGTCCCTCTCTGTTTTCCCAGATCGCCCCTGACTAAGCCGGCTCTGCCATAGTAAGTGAAAATGCCGTATTTTGTTTGTCAAGATCATTTTATAGCAGACTGCATTTTTCATGTATTTTAGATGGTCGTTTTATATTTTCTACATCAATATCTTAATGTCTGAATTTAAAATTACATAAAATTCTTGACATTCGCATCAATGACCATTATAATTTTTATTAGCATATGAATGCGCGTCGTCAAACGATTACATGACTATTATTAACGTATTATTTGAACAATTTAATTAATATTAAGTATAACATAACGCACACAAATTTTCTGAACTTTAAAATAAATATTTCGAAAACTACTTCAGATATACTCAAAAATTTTCATTCCTACGCTTTAGATTCTCAGTTTTGCTTCTATGTAAAACTTTTTTTTATATTCCTCGGTTTTTTTAGTATATTTTTTGCTCTTAACATACAGTTTTCAACCGAATTGTATGAAATTTTCGAAATATATTAAAAAATACTAAAGGAACTATATAATAAAATTTGAAATTTATATTATACTCAAAAAATTGCTAGAACTTATGGTAAATAATTTTTAACTGCGCGATACATTTTTTTTTCGAAATTTCAAATGGAATTTCTAACATAAAATTTCTAGTTTTATACGGTCGAGATTTCAAAAAATATCCAGATTTTAGTTACTTAACCTTTAAAAAAAGATAAATGTTGAGGTATTTTGCATAAATAGATATTTTTAAATAATACACTCAGGAACATTGAAAATAGCAACCCAAGAAGGAAGCTAAGTACAATCGCGAAACTTTGCAAATAAGTACAGCGTAATGTGATATGCAAATGATCCAAGTTTGTGTCAATACGCATGCTCATACACGCCGAGGTGGTGCTACAATCAGGAAGAGGGTGCTATATAAGCCAGCGCAAATTCGAAGATTCATAAACGTGACGATTACCCGCCGATTGTAGGAAGACTTTGGTAAGCAAAACATGCCAGGTAAACGTGCTAGAAGACATTTCTCACGGTTAAGCGAGTTTGAAAGAGGCCTGATCATCGGGATGAAAACTGCAGGCTGGTCGACGCACCGTTTTGCTGGCCAGGTGGATCATTCGGAGTGTGCCGTTAGAAATTGTTGGGAGCAGTGGACACGAGAAGGTACCCACGCACGGAAAACCGGGTCTGGAGCGACCAGGAAGACCACGAGGAGAGAGAATCGAAGGATCGTGCGGCAAGCACTTGTGGATCCCACAGTGACATTCTTCGACCCCATGTAGGACCTTTCCTAAATGGTCTCCCAGGGGCAATTTTCCAGCAAGATAATGCTCGTCCGCATACAGCAAGGGTTGCTCAAGACTTCCTACGTCATTTTCAGACTCTTCCATGGCCGACCCACTCCCCCGATTTGTCCCCTGTAGTGCACGTGTGGGATCAGCTAAAACGGCAGATGCCATCGTGTCACTCTGTACATGATTTAGAGTTGGCTGTTCAAGATTTGTGGGCCCATCTGCCTCGGGACAACATAAGGTGTCTAATCAACTCAATGCCGGACCGTGTGGCGGCATGTATTGCAGCTGGAGGTGGTCCAACGCGCTATTGAAGTTGCCCAGTATTTGTGTCGTTGCACACCCTGTATTCGTTTAATTGTCTTGTTTTTGAGATCATGTGAATCTCTCATCTGTGTCATTATGTGTATTAAATTTCATTTCAATCTGATGCTTTCTTCTTGGGTCGCTATTTTCAATGTTCCTGAATGTATTTGAAAATGTTTCTAATTAAATAACATTCCCTATCTTTCACTGTCTGATTTACTTAGTAATTATCCTTTAAAAATGTTTGGAAATTTTTTTAGAAATGATTGTCTAAAGTTCTTTTTTTAATTTCTAACGGCAGACTATGAACAGCTATTAACAGAGTTCATCAATCTGCCTAGTACATCACCAAAAGCTGGTACCTCTTTTTAGTGTGGTGCCATATTGACGGATACCAATAACTGCATGTAATTTTGACGTCCAGTTTCCTCCATAGAAGGAGGCACCTGAGCTCTGACGATGTGAACCTTGTACTAGGATTTAATTTTGCCTAGAGCAACCCTAGGGATCTTTTACCTGCCGTATAATCATACGACATAGCCGCTGTTGATTTTCTGCGTGATGCAAATCCATCGATTTGGGTCGGGGTTGAACCCGCAACCTTGAGTACTGAAGGACAGCGACAAACCAACCAAGCCACACAACCGACATGATTGTCTAAAGCAATAAAAGAAAATACTATTTCACTATTAAGTTAAGGAAACTAATCATATTAATGTATAATATTTAGGAAATATTCAATGTAATATGATTATCCATAATTACGAGTTAATGAATTACATATAAAGTGCATAATCAGGGCTAATAATTAACTAAATAATATAATGGGTTATTTCTACATGTATTAACTGTTTTTATATCTTTCTCGAAGTTGCATTTTCTATAGTAAGTGCTGAGAGTTCTTTCAGCATATTAAAATTAATGAAGAGTTACTTTCAGTCATGCATGTGTACAGAACGCTTCAATGCCCTTTCTATATTAACACGTTTATAAATAAACATGTGTTTGTAATTTTACTCGTTATAAGCCCAATGTTATGCAGAACTGAATAGTTTTCTATTTGAAACTTCACCTTTATATTTTGGTTAATAAATATAATGCATGGATATGCGACACTTGGATCACAAATTAAGATTATTAATGCGAGTATGAACTATATTACAAATTTACATTACAAATTCAGTACTTTTTTAAAATTGTCTTTGTATAAAGTGCCTATAACATGTTGAACTACTATTTAAAATTATTATATAATATTAAGGGAATGTTCCATCATAAAAAGTGCTATAATTTTCACTAATTCAATTTAATTATCCTTAGTTTTAAGTATATTTTTCTTATTGAATTACATACTCCTTGAAGCTATTGCTAATCTCATATTAAATAGAGTTAATATGAAAGTTTTTGATTAATAATAAATATTTATCTATTAATGAAAATGAATCTTATTTTTACAAAACAATGAATTGCAAATAAGATAGAAAAAATTCAATTCAATACAATATATATTTAATAAATAGTGTTGCATACAATTTTTATTCCCAATCTCTACTCGTTATGTCTCTTGACTAGATATTTATGTTTAATGTTAAATACTCCAGTTCCATTTCATGCAAGCTTAAAACTTACTTGCAGAAATATATTGACATGTTATTTTGTTATCACTAATATGTATCAAAAGTATCCTTTTATATATAATTGTATTTATACTTTAAAAAAAAATTGGAACTTATGTATTCAACTGCGAAATAATTTCACCAAGAAAAAAACGTCAAGAACTTTAAAAAATTATATTATTATTATGACCGCGTTCAAGCGTGAGCAGGAGCAGTTCCCGCTATTGCCTGTATATCACAACTTTTGGCGATACCTTTTTATTTGAAGAAATTGATCATCATAATACACAAGTGCCCAAAATTTGTCTTCGAAACATATGTCACTCAAAAATACCAGTGATTTTGGTCAATTAACCCCTTAACAATAATTTTGAAAAAGATTTTCCATAATTCTCTTCGATAAATATCAAAAAATTGATCCAAGTACTCTTCTTGGATTAATATTTGTAACTAACTCAACTTAACAAATTTATTCAAGACTTATATTTATGCAAAAATAAATCTAATCTCTATAATGATAAATTTTCTGCAAGTTGTGCAAATACCAATAAATGCATATTTGTTATACATAGTAAAAAACTTTGTATATCTGGGTGATAGGTTTATATCACACAGTCAAACTCTGAAAAGCATATGTGTTAATAGATACCGCGCAAATATATTATAATTTTTATTTTTTTGTAAAAGAACTATGGATTCAAAAATGACTTTTTTTTATTTTAATCATGTAGGAGTGAGAGCAGGATTTTCATATTTAATATATATACACAAATTTATATTCTATTATACACACATTCTAATTAAAAAATTTTAATGCCTTACCATATTTGAAATTCAATTCTCGATAAATCAAATATTTTATCTAAAATAGTGCAGCGAATAAAGTCTTTTAAAATGTTGCACAATTTTTTTACGTGTAATTTTACAAGTGATAAATGATAATTTTGATTTCTAATGTTTGAAAGTGGTACTTGTGAGATTTATCATCTAATATAAACATGAATAGAGCTATATTAAATTAAAATATTTTTCTGTTTATGTAGTGAATGCTTCTCAAAACTTTTTCTTTTTCCCTGTAATATTGTAAAATTATTAAGTAAAATAAGTTTTATAAAAAAATATATACTTGTTTTTTATATATGTATGGTTACAAATCAGATTCTTGTGTTCTAATTTTAGATAATTAATTGCTGAAGTGTCTCTGTTAACTTCTCTGAAAATGTGTAAAATGATAAAAATAGAAAATTTGTAATAAAATTAAATGTTCCCAATATAATTTAATATTTTAACACGAAAATAAAAATGTCAACAACTCTTGCCACATACAACTCAAGACTATTTTTCAAACTGATATTTTTTTCTCTTCTTATATATTGCCATCGAAAGGTCCATAATTATATTTACAGTTAACTTTTATAAATACAAACGCAATAAAATAAAAGCACGAGAGAAATGAAGAATTACAATTTTTAACACGCTGGGATGAATGGTTAAATCATTACAATAAATAAATAATAAATATTACCATTTGTTACAATATAAAATAAAAATTTGCTTAAAAGTATTTACATTCATGTAGAAGTCTACATCTATCCAAAATCCTTTTTGAAGAGGTTTCATTTGTCTTACGGTATTGACAGCATTATTCAAAAAGTGGTCAAACACGTAATAAACAGTGAGAAGATGGTGTAACGTTTGAAAAAATAACGGTGATATTCTTGGTTAATTAAAATATGGAATTTATTTACGTCACAACTATTGAAACTTATTTACAAAATGATACATATTAAAGTTATTAAAATTAATTATAGATTGTTAGAGTCCACTATTTTGTGAGAGGAGGATTCGTTGGTCACCGCTCGCGTGCAAGTTCAAAACATCTCTCCCCTCATCTTCCGGTCGGGTCGCTAGATTCCTCGGGGGGGTCAAACAGAGGTTGCGCTGCACCTGAAGCTGCACGTGGGGGCGTCGAATCTACAAAAGAAACCGACACCAGATGTTGTTGTTTTCGAGACGTGACGTTACAGCTCTCGCCCTCTCTTATGGAACTTTTCCGTTGAGAAAAGTTTAATGGGATGACGATGAGACAACTGACAGATTACCGACACATCCCTTCATCAAGCACCACTATATTTCTGAGCTGCAATTTTAATTACTAAAGAAAACGCTGAACTAAATTTGGAATTACTTATTTCTAGTGAGTGAGTGTTCTTGCTAAGGAACTTACACAAATCCATATTACGAAATAGCCATGTAATCAATGTAAGAAAACATACTATACATTAAATAAAAATACAAACACTCCTATCACAATGCCTAGTATCAATTATACTAACAACATGTTATATCAAATGCTAGTGTAAGACCTTGCACATAAAATATTCTTCGCCACAATACTTAAATAAAATTATACTAACGACATGTGTTGATATGATATGCGAAGTGTACAACCTTACACACAAAATATTTTTCACAATATTCCTCTTGCGTAAACTAAATACTCATGTATATTTTAAAACCCTATACACAAAATTAAGCATATTAATACATTTGCTTTTCATGGCTTTATCTTTTGACACGTATCTCCATTCGATATGATATACAGTACTAGTAAATAAATAAAATTTAATACAATTATTAACCTTTAACTAAAAAACATAAGCAACAATTATTATTCATGAGCAAGAGAACATTGTTAACAATCCCTAATTATCTATCACCGATCTGCTGAGACTATCTGCATTTTTGTGACTTTTACCCGACCGATGTACAATTCTAAAATTATATGGTTGCAAAGCCAAAGCCCATCGCATCAATCTAGGGTTAGAACTAACATTTCTATTCAACCACACCAACGGGTTGTGATCGGTCATAACTAAAAATGAATTTCCATCTAAGTAATAATGTAACCTTTTAATTGCGAAAACAATACTAGCACATTCCTTCTCCGTCGTACAATAACGCTTCTCTACCTCTGAAAATTTCTTACTCAGGTAAAGGATTGGATGCTCCTCACCTTGTTCAGTTAATTGGGTTAAAACTGCTCCCATACCTGCGTTCGAAGCGTCCGTTTGAACAATGAATTCTCGTTCAAAATTTGGCGCGTACAAGACGGGCTTATCAATTAGCTTCCCTTTTACTTCTCGAAATGCGTTTTCACACTCGGTCGTCCACTTAATTTCTCCCTTCCTTGCTCTTCCCTTCAACGCATCCGTCAACGGGCAGCGATTACCGAGAACAGATTTATATATTTTTTGGTAATAACCCGCTATACCTAAGAAAGCACGTATTTGGGTTTTCGTGCGAGGGGTAGGGAACTCTAGAACAGCCTGAACTTTGATCTCGGAAGGAGTGCGAAAACCCTGACCCACAATGTGACCCAAAAATTTGACATTTTGTTGCGCAAACTTACACTTTGAAGGTTTTATCGTTAACTTAGCTCTCTTTATTCTCTGCAGAACCGTTTCCATATGTTTAATATGCGACTCCCAAGTATCTGAGAAAATTGCGATATCGTCTAGATACGGGACAACGAAATCCTCTAGTCCGTTAAGTAATTCAGCCATGAGTTTACTAAAGAAATATGGAGCATTCTTTAATCTGAAACTCATCCTTAGGGGTCGGTATGTACCAAAGCTAGTACAGAAGGCTGCGTATCGCTGTGCTGTTTTACTCAAAGGTATTTGCCAATATCCCTTAGATAAGTCAAAGACGGTAATAAATTTAGCCGCCGATACTTTTTCTACGCGTTCTTCGATATTCGGAAGAGGAAAATATTCCGTTCTAATGATCCCGTTTAATTTCCTGTAATCTATACATGGACGAGGTTCTTTCCCAGCTACCTCAACTAAAATCATAGGGGACATGTAATCCGATTCTCCTACCTCAATTATTCCTAATTTTAACATTCGGTTAATTTCGTTTTTTAAGATTTCATTTTGTCGGTGCGACATTCGATAGGGCTTCGTCCTAACTGGTTGATCGCTAACTAACTGGATTTCGTGTTCAACCAGATTAGTTAAACCGGGATTGTTTGAAAACATTTAGAGTATTTATTTAATAATTCGCGCAGTCGATCCATTTGTTTGTCGTGAAGGTGTTTGTTCAACTCGCTAGCCTGGATTACGTCCTCGAAATCATAAATGAGAGAATTGTTTTCTAAGTATGGGATTTCTAACTCCTGGTCTGCGAGAGAGTTTTTGTTTCATCATTAATAATTACGTTAACGAGTTCTGGCCTATTCTAATATGGTTTTAGCATATTTATATGATAGATTTGAGATGTTTCGCGTCTGCCGGGGATTTCGACTAAATAGTTCGTTTCCGAAATTTTATTTAAAATTGTCCCAGGACCTATCCACTGCACTGCTAATTTATTTGCTCTGGATGTAGCTAACACTAGGACTAAATCTCCATCCTTAAATTCACGTTTTACTGCGTTTTTGTCATACCAAGTTTTCCGCTTAACTTGCATTTCCTCCATTTTATTTATAGCTACTTCTTGACATCTTTTTAATCTATTTATTAACTTAAACATATATTCAGTGACGAGATCACCCTCTTCTTCCGGTTCCATCCAATGTTCCATTACTAACGTCTCTGGGGTTCGCAAATTTTTTCCATACACCAAATCTGACGGTGTATACCCCGTACTTTCGTGAGATACAGTTCGTAACGCTAAAAGAATTGACGGAAGATGTTTGTCCCATTCGGAGCCTGCATCTAAACATAAGACTCGTAAGAGTCGTTTCAACGTTCGATGAAATCGCTCAACAGGGTTACTCTGTGGATGATACACAGAACTATGCCTGACAAGTATTCCGAATCTTTCAAAAAACTTGGTAGTCAGAGCACTAGTAAAAGAAGTACCCTGGTCACATTGTATTTCACGGGGAAACCCCATCCGACTAAAGATGTTTAACAGCGCATCTGTGACACTAACGGAACTAATATCAGACACCGGAATAGCTTCAGGGAATTTTGATGACATGCAAATGGCCGTGATAAGATATCGATTCCCTTTAGATGTGATCGGAAGAGGCCCACATGCATCAATATTTAGCTTAGTAAAAACCTCCTGAATAACAGGGACCAATTTTAATGGAGCTTTCTTTTTATCATTGGGCTTCCCAGCCTTCTGACACTGATCGCAAGTTTTTACAAACTGTTCCATATCTCTATAGCAATTCGGCCAGTAAAAATATCGGTTTAATTTGTCTTTGGATTTCGTAATTCCCAGGTGTGCAGACGTTCCCTCATGACACAAGAATTTAATGGGGTCGCGCAACTCTTCCGGCACTACTATTAACTTCACCACGTTACCTAACTTATCTTCACGATTTTTGACCAATAATTCCTTCTCTAGCGAATAAACCTGATTGGTAACCTGCACTTGACTGGTTGCCTGTTCGTATAAGGGTTTAATCTCCTCGCTATTTTTTTGAGCATTGATTAAATTTTCTCGCGTAACCCTTAGCAGCGCTAATTCCGGAACATATTCCTGGAGTGCAGGTATTAAAATTTCGTCCTCTGCATCCGAAGAAACAATTATAACCTCATCTTCCCCTTTTTTAGCATCACCACTATCTATTCCCCTTTCTTCTCTAGCCGCTTTGACTTGAGACCTTGTTTGGACAGCATTCAATATTTCGACTGGCAGGAAATTATAGCCTAAATTTCCTTTTATTAGCTCGGCCGTTTTATTTCCAAGCAAATATCGACCGTGTTGATTTAAGTGATTTCCACAAACCGCTGCCTTAGTCTGCACCGTTCCAAAATTTCCGGAAATTTCCACGACCGCCAAAGGTAAACAAACTAATTCTGGGCTTAACGGTTGTTTTACCCAAACATTTTCACCAGAGAAAGAAGAAGGATTTACGTATTTTGCACATACTAAATCTATTGTCGCTCCCGTATCTCTAAGAATGTCTATCTCGTGACCATTCACAGAGCCCTTTGTTGTATATGAATTAATAAAATCCGGGTTTTCATTTCCTTCAATATTATTGAGAGATTCCGTCGTTTTGTTTTTTATTAATTTAGGGCAACCGGCTTTTATATGTCCAGGCATATTGCAATGATAACATCTTTGTATCACGCGTTTTTCAAAAGTTCGCCCTCTAGTACTCTCCGGAACAGAAGCTCCTAATCTGGGGGAAGTTTTCCCAAATCTATTTTCTTTTTCCTTGATCCCTGAGTATGTCAAACTGATTTAAGGTTTGCCCAATTATCTAAAAAATGATCTTTCATACTAGCATTGGCGCGTTTTTTTAATTGATCTACCACCATTAGATCTTTAAGATCTTGAAAAGTATTTATTTCTAAGCCAATCAGCCACTCATCTAGATAATTCGTAATTACAAAAGTGAAATCCTTCCAGGTGCTATCGGATTTTTTCTGGTGTTGGACAAATTTTTGCCGAAAGACCTCCGGACTTAACTTGAATCTTTTAAGTAATAATTTCTTTACATAATCGTAATTTTCGGCTTGTTCCTCCGATTCGCGAGCAATAAACTGCACGATCTCTAGGGGTAACAAACGCAATAATTGCCCCACCCACTCTTTCTTTTCTATTGACGCCCTTTTAGCCTGGCGTTCAAAGATCACTAGATATAAACTAATATCTGACTGCTTAGGATCGAAATCTGGGATCAATTTTTTTAAGTTTAAATTAGAGGTTACAGAACATGCATTTGTAGAATCGTTTGATTCATCGTTTACCCTAAATCCGGATTCTATTTTAAACCTTTCTAAATCAAATTTCAGCTGTAATTCTTTCTCTTTTAATGCCTGCTCCCTTACTAACTCCTCCAATCTCATTTTTTCAGCCCTTTCTAACTCTTCCAATCTTTTTCCGTTTGCAATGATAGTCTCATACAGATTTTTAACAAATTCCTCTTCATAACCTTCACTGTTAGTGATTGCAATTTTTATGCTAGGGACAGTCATATTTAAAGTGGCATTTATTCCTAATTCCTCAGCAAGTTGCAACATGTCTTGCTTTTTCCCTTTACCAAGGAAAGCCATTTTTTTAAACAATATCAAATAAATGTCACGCTAAATTTTGCACTATTGTTACTATTCTCTATTAATACAATAACACTGGTCCCATGCATACACAGAAATACACAAAGAAAAACTTAACACTAAAAATAATCAAAATCATTCAAGAGACTTAAAACACAATAAATCTTACGCTAAAATTGCACACAATGCTTGAAATACAATTACAATTCTCTAGAAACAAAATAACACTGTTTCCATGCAAGAAAAAACACTAAGTATTTCAAAATTTCTAAAGAACACTTTAACCAAAATTCCTAATACAATATGCAGTTTGCAACTCAAAAATATAACAGTACTCACCCATTTGAAGTACTCAGCTTGCTGTCAGAAGCAAATTATGTGCACTAGTGGTACGGCTTCCGAAAATCGCTTTTCTTCGGACACTCTCGCCGTTAACACTATAGATCAGTTTGATCTTTGAGCAGGACGCTCTTTTTCTCGAAGCTGAGTTGAATCGCAGCACGGCTTCCGAAAATTGCTTTCCTTCGGACACTCTCGCCGTTAACACTATAGATCAGTTTGATCTTTGAGCAGGACGCTCTTTTTCTCCGAAGCTGATTTGAATCGCAGCACGGCTTCCGAAAATCGCTTTCCCTTCGGACACTAGCCGTTAATACTATAGATCAGTTTGATCTTCTATGAGCAGGACGCTCTCTTTCTCCGAAGCTGAATTGAATCGCAGCACAGCTTCCGAAAATCGCTTTCCCTTCGGACACTAGCCGTTAACACTATAGATCAGTTTGATCTTCTATGAGCAGGACCCTCTCTTTCTCCGAAGCTGAATTGAATCGCAGCACGGCTTCCGAAAATCGCTTTCCCTTCGGACACTAGCCGTTAACACTATAGATCATCAGTTTGATCTTCTATGAGCAGGACGCTCTCTTTCTCCGAAGCTGAATTGAATCGCAGCACGGCTCTTCCGAAGATCTCTTTTTCTCCCTGCGTTGCGGTCCGTCCGTAAAAATCCAAAATTTTCCTCCTCTCACGGGTCCTGAATACTAACTTTTATCCCAAAGCGCTGCCACCAAAACTCTAAGCTGTAACGTTTGAAAAAATAACGGTGATATTCTTGGTTAATTAAAATATGGAATTTATTTACGTCACAACTATTGAAACTTATTTACAAAATGATACATATTAAAGTTATTAAAATTAATTATAGATTGTTAGAGTCCACTATTTTGTGAGAGGAGGATTCGTTGGTCACCGCTCGCGTGCAAGTTCAAAGCATCTCTCCCCTCATCTTCCGGTCGGGTCGCTAGATTCCTCGGGGGTCAAACAGGGTTGCGCTGCACCTGAAGCTGCACGTGGGGGCGTCGAATCTACAAAAGAAACCGACACCAGATGTTGTTGTTTTCGAGACGTGACGTTACAATGGTATGTAATCCTCACGCTTCATCATGCTTTCAAAACACTTACCTTAGATTTTTTACCGGGGTATTAAAAAAGGATTTTTTCCTCCTACAATATTTCATTCTTTTCCTGATCGAGCATCCATTTCAGCAAAATAAGACATTTAAGAAAGTAAAATGTAAAAGTTTAAGAACAAAATAATCGTAAGCAATAGTGGTATGCAAATGATGACATATTCACGTGCACAAGGAATCACGTGATCGTGACGTCACATGAATTAAGCCCATTCAATTTATTCATTGTGCATCAGTTTTGAGACAAATGTACTCTTTTTCATACTTTTCTATCATCTTTAAAAAACCAGGAGAATGCTAGTGGAAATTCTCACCACAACTTGCAAGTCAATGTCACACACAAGGAACTTACTTCTATATTTATTTTGCTGATCTTCATGCAAGAAAAAAATATATGTCGACCCAAATATCTCTATATTTGATATTTTAACTGTCTTTGGAGCCACATGGGGCACATAGACCACTATTTTTCCACCTTTGATCGAAGTAAAAAAGAAGAAAAATTATAACTAAAGATTTGATAATATATAAGCATACTTCCTTATATATATAATACACTGGTGTGTAAAACTTAAGAAACGCATCTTCAAGAATTTTTCAAAAACTATTGAGCCCGTTCCATTAAATAATAATAAACATCCCAACCACAATACAAAATGATTTTTTTATTTATTCAATGAAATTCAAGAAAATTAAGAGAACTGATAAGACAGATACCTCAACCATACTTTGTGAAGTTTAAGTTTTATTCGTGTTCCTGAAAGCTTGTGATTATTTTTGAAACTTCTGCAAACAGAGAGTGACACAAAGACAGTATCAGGATAACTGATTACCATAGAGATAAGTTTGGAGATTTTACGCAGACCATATGGAAGTAGCAAGTTGACTCAACGCGTCCTGAAATGTATTTTCCGTATTATGGAAACAATTCCAAGAGACCGGAGCAATATCAAGAAAACCAGCTACAGGTCACACAGGATCCATCACTATCTAGGATTACCATTACTTGGCTTTGACTGTTATGTGCAATTGGGAAATAAGAGCTTCTCAACTCGCAAATGCACTCTTCGCAACTTTTATTACCCAAGTTCCCTGTTAGGTTAATGCTAAATTAAGGTTAATGTTAAGGTATCCCGACTACCGTCGGAACCGTGATTTTAAAAAGGCGCATAAATGGATCATTTTCGTGATATTTAATTTTACTTAGATTAGCATACATGTATAAAATTGTTTTAATGATATTGTGACAAGAAAAATTGTTTTAATACAATATTTTGGCAAAAAATTAACTTAGAATAATCTTTTTTCAAAATGCTCTCCTTTTATAAAAAATGCTTCTAAAACAAAAAATATTTCGCTCATATAAAGTAAAGACTTCTGCAGAGAGTCTGAACTAGGAATTTTGAAAAGTTCACATTATTTTCAGAGTTACCACCAATTGAAATAATTATTTGCGTTTTTTTCTTAAAGTTGCTCCCCTCTGTTGTCGTAAAATATGGATAAACCCACTTCTAAGTTTTATATTTCAAAAATTCTAGTTGTTCCTCTATAGATAGGTCTGAGCTATATAGAGGTAAAATATTATTATAATAGAAGATTTTTTCACAAAAGGAGAATATTTTGGAAAATGGGTCATTCTATGTTCATTTTTGGTCAAAATATAGTACTTAAATAATTTTTTATTGTAATAATATTCTTAAAACAGTTTTATATACATTTTCTAATCCAAGTGACACTAAATATCATAAATATTATCCATTTACACGCTTTTGCAAAATCACGGTTCCGAACGTAGTCGGATACCTTAATCCACCGGTTAATGTTAAGGAATTGGACCCTGTGACGGGCTCACGCGTCTTTTCTTTAACATGTCCTTCGGGTTCTTTGGGGCCAGAATTAATGGCAACTCTTTTCCAACCAAATCTAAGAAGTGAAGTGTGAAAGAAAGATGCAAATAAAGAACCTTTTAAATATCAGAAGTTGGAGTAAGCGCGATGGCAGTTTGTGGCAAGTGATGGCAATTAGAGGAATTTAAACAGTCCGTGGTTCCAGATTGAAGAAGTTTTAAATAACGTTACGTGGCGAAGAATAGTAATTATACGTGATAGAGACCCATTAATCAAGGTGCATACCATTGCACACGAGTTATCGCAAGACCTAATCTAAAAGTAGTGTGATTGTTTACTGATATTACAACAGGGTAGGATTGATTATTTAATATTAGGATCAGTGATTGCATTAGAATTGAGTGTAAGAGCGAGTCAGTTATTGATAGTGGTCCGAGATAGGTTAAGCCGTTATTATAAATATATTGTGTGTGGTGTGTTTTACCATCAAAGATTCTCTCACATAAATTATTATAATCTAATTTGTTAAGGGTTTAAGTTGAATATCTTAATTAAGTCATATGATGATAATGTTTCCTTCTAGTTCATTCGTAAATCTTACGCTTCTAGCTCACGCTGATACTCAAAGAGATAATCACCCTAGGGGAGATTATCACAACCTGAATTCGTAATATTTTTTCAGATATTAAAGTACTCCAACATTAATATTATTTTCTGGCTGCGCTTTCTCCCAGATCCGGTGTGGGCATTAAGTAGATCACGATCGACCGGTGGACCGCCAAGACATTTTGAGGTGACGGCCTTTGATCAAGATCTAAGGAGCGCATACTACAATCGGTCGAAAAAATAGTTTAGCATCGTGACGCTTTCAAAAAATGATTGAAAATGGAAAACGACCTTTTTTGAAACGAATCAATGTATAATACGTCCCTCCATAGGAATTTTATTTACAAGGTTGGTAATTGCGTTATTTGTGATGGATGTAATGTATTGCTCAAAATGTTTTCACTCGACATCAGAGAGATGAGTGACAAACGGATTTTATGCATCTTGATGGGCTTTGTAAAAACTGGGGTTTGAGGCGATAACAAGCCAACTCGTACGAATTTTTAGCTTGTGTATTGAAAAGCAGGGGACAACACAACAAGCCAACTCAACAACACAACATAAAGCCCTCCAATCTTAGTATGTGTTTTGAAAAAGCAAGAGATTGAGACGACAGTTATTAAAAGATGAGTCCAATTTTTGCGTATTATTGAAACAGATGCATTTCAATCTTTGTGTATTAATTTACCCGAAAAAAGGAGACCAAGTCGACATGCGACTCGAACCCCCAATTTTCGGACTTGAAGATTTTGGATAAAAGCATTTACCGATAAGACTGCCAGAATCTGAGAATATTACACATAACTTAAAATCCTTATAGTCTTAACGCGGTGCTTCTCAAACTTTCAATACTGGCGCCCCCCTATTCGATCACAATTTTTATCGTGCCCCCTTATACATTAATAATGTACTGAATGCAATAATAATGCACTTTGATGCTAAAGCTACAATAGGCGATTTTAATTATAAACCATACAAATTAATAACATAAGTATTAAAATTTTGTATACTACTTTTAAGCAAAAAATAAATAAATAAATAAAATAATAGGATAATTATTATATTATTTTTCCTTTCTCTAATTTTTAAATTGAACATATTGGAAAATGCGGTGGCTGCTTAGAAAACAAAATATAGATATCTGCTAAATATAGAAAAAGAACTCAGAGGGTCAATTTCTAATCATAAGCATTCCTTATAAAAACTTTGCTTTGCAAGACATTACTGATACATTAAAAGTATACCGGCTGAAGTGCCCGCTCTTTGCTCGAGTTCATTTATAAGAAAATAAAACATTATTGATATAATAGCTGAATTGTAAGGAGTGCAAAGCCAAATGTTCGACAATGTTTACAAAAATGTAAAATGATTTTTTTTAAAATGGTTGCTCAAATTATAATTAGTTTTAAGCGAATGGTAATTTTAAGCCTCACAGAATTAGCATTTATATTTGATGTTAAATAATGAAGAATAATATAAAATTCCGATGAAGAATAACTGTATTATTTTTAATATTTAAAGCGAAAAGACTTCAACATATTTTAACCCGGGAGCAGGCACGCACTCGATACGGTCGAGCGGGATTTTTGAGTCACCCTAATCCTTTTTTTTAGAATTATTTTATTGTACATGATACAAATCGTGATTACAGTGAATAATTTAATTCAGAGAAAGTTTACTTCAACTACTTTCAAGGTCTTTTCAAGTTTTCTTTGGTAACAATTAAACAGTTCTGCCAGAATTAATGATTTCGTAATCTATGCGTCCCGCGCGACCACTTCCGGGTAAAAAGTGTATTCATCATGATTATATGAAATTGTGTAAAACGTTTTTCGCGTTATGCTTTATATGTATAGAATACTCGTAAAAATAAGTCTTGGCCAAGTAATTCTTCAAAGTGTGTGCGCTCTCCGTGGTTTTCCAAATATCATAAAACTCTTTTGCATGGAAAAAAGCGTAACAGAGAAATACATTACTTACAACTTCCCTAAATGAGAAACAAACACATAAGAGAGGGGTCATAACTAACTGTACCAATAACTTAGAAGGTTAAATAGATTACAGTTTTAATGTGCAGTATTTCAAAAATAATGACAGTGATGAATTTTTTATGTTCCTAAATTTTTTCGATTCTGCGTCTGGAATCTGTTTTTTCTCTGAAAGAGTAGTATGTTAGGTTTAAAAAGAAAGCGTAGCAAAAAAATCTCTCATCATGGGATTACAGCAAATCAAATAAAAGTTTTTTATTTGGTTATAGGATCAAAGATAGATAATTAGGTATTGAAGAAGTTTTTATTTTTGTTGACTTAATATCGCGCGCGCGCCTATAAATTATATCAGAGTAAAAGTGCATTTTTTTATTAAGTCTGAAAGTATTTTGTTTGAATTCATTCCAGTAAATTAATTATTTTTAAATCTTTCTTAAATTTATTTGTTTCTTGTGCGTGTGCCCCTAAAGTACATGTTAAGTTTTGGTACTATTGCATCATTTAATATTTGTAACTTGGAAATCTTTCTAAAAAAATGAACATTGAGTCAGGACAATGTGCATTACGTTGTATGGAACGACTTGATTGTGAGAGGAAGATCAATATATGCAAGTTGCAAATAACTAAGAAAGCCAAAAAACAAAAAGAAAAAAATGAAAAGAAAAGAAAAGAAAAAAGAGGGTACACATTTTTAGAATCTCGAATATGGAGCAGAAAAGTTTTGATAAAAGCATTTTTTTAAAAAAATAATTATAATGGACTTATCCTATTATTTAAACGTTACTTTTTACATGATTTCCCTCTTACACAGTTTTTAAGAAACATGGGATTTTTATTATTGCTTTTTTTTCGTTTTGCACAGTTTCTTAAGGAACTCAAAACTTTAAAAACAAAATTTTTAATCAACGTCTTATTAAAATTTAAAATAGTGAAACACTTCATAACCGAATGCATGTATTCTGAATTTATTTCACAATGAAAGAGATAATTTCGACTAAAGTGGTGATTTCTCTTTATTTTAGAAAACTCGGATGAATCCAATTTCCTGTCATAAAATACATAACCTTTTCAGAAGAACCGGAAACCGATTTAGCTACTTGATCCTCGCCGCATTTTCGTGAAATTATATTTTATTTTCTCTAGTCTGTGGCATACTCACGCATCATCATGTCTGTCATTTCACCAAAATTTACCAGAGTGGCTTTTTTAATCTTATCGTCTGAAAACTACACTGCTCAAATAATTAAAGGATATTGCGGTTTTAGGTATATCTTGTGGCTGGGAAACTTTTTAGCTGATTGATACATAGTCGACAGACGTAGTAGTAATATGAGAATAAATTACACATGCTTGGCAGAAAAAATGCATTTTATTGCGCATTTGTGTACAAAAGGAAAAAAACACAATTTGTGCATATGAGAAAAAAAGAATAAGAAAAGGTGTTTTCTTCAAAGAAAATCATTTTCAGTATGGTTTCCACGCCAGCAACGTTGACCACCTTTGAGGCATGGAGTCAATGAGGCTATTAATCACGAGTTGGGGTATTCTGTCCCACTCTTCCGGAAGAGCTCTTTCCAGTTCTTGTAGAGTTTGTGGGGGTGGTTGGTGGCCAGCAACTCGTCTTCTTAGAGCGTCCCAAACGTGCTCTATTGGATTCATGTCTGGAGAACACACTGGCCATTCCATTCGTGATGTGGCCTGCAGTTATCGTCCATTAAAATGAAGTCATCTCCGATTGCTGCAGCGTAAGGGACTACAATAGGTCTGAGGATCTCATCCCTATATCGGCGAGCAGTCAGAGGTCCATCTCGAATGATGTAGAGGTCTGTACGCCCGTCAATGGAGATGCCACCATACACCAACACTCCCCCACCACCAAATCTGACACTTTCGTGCACGAACGCAGGATTTTTCTTACTGCCACGGTCCCTCCAGATGAAAATACGCCTATTATCCGGATGAACAGAAAAACGGGACTCGTCAGAAAAAAGAACATTGCTCCATTCATTTCTCCTCCAGTTCACATGCTCTGTTACCCACTCTCTGAGGTCGCGACAATGCCTTGATATTAGTCCATACCATTATACATACCATCGGTCGGCGAACATACAGACCTACACAATGGAGCCGGTTTCTGACAGTCTGAGTTGAAACCGTGGTGCCAGTAGCCGAGCGAAGGTGTTGTTGGAGAAGAGTAGCGTTCATATTTCGGTGTCTCCGAGCCGTTAACACTAAATAACGATCTTCATTGGGTGTTGTTGCCTATCTACGACCTTCTCCTGGTCTTCGGCCTGCACTTCCAGTCTCCAAAAAACGGTTCCAGATCCTGGAAATCACACTTTGTGATGCTCCAATGGCTTACTCTACTTCGGCTTGAGTTTGGCCCCCTTCTAACCTACTATTAAATCTCTAAGCTTATTAATTGGTTCAATGACTTCGCTGAGACATCGTACTCATTGAAACAAAGCAGTCACTGAATGCCTATCATCCTTGTCTTCATTTCAGTTGAAAGTCAAATTTCATTCGCTGCCGCTGAAGCGACGTTTTTGACGTCGAACTCAAAATTAGCATACTCCACAGTTTGAAAATCAGAAAAATTTGCATTTGGGATTCTCTTCTTCCATTTTCGGCAAAAAAATTCGCTTATATCTTTATTTTATATATAATTTACAATATCCTTTAATTGTTTTGAGCAGTGTAGTTTGTGAATAATATCTTATCAATGGATTCGTTCAACGTGCTATATAAATACTTTGTATATTTTGTGAATTTTTTTTCCCTTTCAGAAAATAACGAACCCTAGTGTTGATTACGATTCTTGCCCTTAAATGTATGTAACCAAACAAAAACAATATTAACCTAAGTGTACTAATATATTATCTCAGAAGGATACATTATTTTTTTCAATATCCTTTTGCCGAAAAAAATATTTCAGTCTCCCTCAGTTTCGTGTTAAGCGATTTTCCCAGTATTGAATTTTAAAGCTAATTGAAGGGAAGAAATGGAGTGAGGAAACCACATTTGATCCTCTTCAAGTGGAGGCATAAGTAAATAAACTGGCTAAGCGGGTAATATCTTCGTATTACCTCAATTTTTCAAATGTACAGAATGCTTGTAATTAAAAAGTTCTACTTACAAAATGCTTTAAAAAAAGAACCATTGGTCAGAATGACTTCAAATTTGAACTGAATATACTTGAAGTAGGGGGAAACGTTATAACATAATAATAATAATAATAAATTGAGAATGCATCAATAGATGGTGATGCAAGCAGCAGAACGAAAGTAGATTCGGTTACAGGTGACATTTTATAGCATCAAATATTCCGACGGCAAGAGTTGCACATTAAGCCAAGAGGACTGTTTCGGTTTTTTGGCGCGGGAAATGACTTCAAAGTTGTTCAGCTACTGAAGAACCCATCCAACATGGCAAGATTATACCGAATTGGATGGGGAAAATCAGTTTTTAACTGTTCTTGTGCGAAAAACCGCATAAAATGCACCAATGAAAACGCCTGTTACTTATCGCTAGACTTGCGCAAGACGTTTTTAATATGCTGTCCTCCCTTTTCCAACCTAAGTTGAAACCGATAAACAACGGAGCGGTGTGTCTCAGAAGTCACGTTGTGAATGTGTTGCATTATCCGTGCCTTTGTCAGCTCAATTTGCAATAGGCAACTGAACGCAATATTTTTAAGATATCTTCACATCCGAAAGTCATAAGTATTGGTTTCCCGTTATCTTGAAGGCCAGGTTGTTGGAAAACGTCAGCAGATCATTATTTCATTTCCGAAATGTGAGTGATTTCATCATTGGCTTTGCAACGTGTGGAGGAATGCCATCTATTGATAAACTTTGAAAGGTCTCCTTATACGATACAGTTTCTCCTTTCATCAAGAATATTCAGATCAAATTTGAACAGTTGTATTTTTTCACAGTATTTTGAGGGGAACTTAAACTATAATCACCCCTTGTAATTATAGTCTATCGTCCCTTCGAGAATTTCTCCGAGCTAAATCGTACTGTCACTTGTATGGTGCTCAAGGCTAAGGCCAACGACAGGCGTACATGTCGTCCTTGCCACGATTAATTTCGTGGGCTTCGATCTGACTACGTCAGACAGATGTCATTAGAAACAGCAGCAACAGCACCTTGTACATTCAGTGGGGCAATTGTAATTCCACGGAAATATTACTTTCCCCTTTTTCGTATTTATTTTATTGCATCTAAATAAACAGAACAGTATATATTTAAGAATTAAAGTAAATGTTCCTTAAAATTTATATTGCAATCACGAAATCGAAATAGTTGGTTTATAGGAGCCTTGAAGAGTTGAACTTTTGAACTGAATAGTGTGGTCACGGAGTAACCTAGAGGTCAAAGTCATGAACTTGTGGCCGTCGTTGACGAGTTGCGGGTTTGAGTATTGACATCACTAAAGACCCGCCGTGTAGAGAGGGCCACTGCACGTTAAATCTGTCGAGGATCAATGTCTTCCCGTTGGTGTGGTGTGGTAGTTAGCAGAGGGAGGTGCCAGCTCAAGTTTCATCCTTGTCACTTGACCGCGATTTAAAAGTACGAAATTCGTCACCAATAGTGCTTGTGTTGCTTTATAATGCGACGCTAGTAAACACACTCTGAGTTCTAAATATTAAAAATATGCAAATATTTCCTAAGCGGAAACTGGATATTTTATCCTTTTCCTGTTTTCTGTATTTGTGACATCAGCAGAAAATAAATACATTTAATTGCACTTTACTTTTTCAAGGAACTGAGCGGGCAAAAGGAATTTTTTGTATCGCTGGTTAAGAAGATTACTTATCCACTTAAAGATATCAACTTAGAGAGAACTTGGACTGGATTTTAAATTTTTTTAGAAATGTGTGATTTTTTTATTAATTAGTGCATATCGCGTTTTTAAAGTAAGAATGGATTATTATTGTTTTATATTATTATATAGAAAAAGCTCTTTTTTTTGTTTGGAAAACATTGCAGAAATAGTTTCTACCAAAACACATATTTATAGTAAAATTGTAGAACATTTAGAAAGCAATTTCTTTGAGAAATGTGACCTTTTTTAATTTAGAATAATGATGAATACACATTGCAAAATTTCATTTAAAAGTTAACATAATTTAACTAAACATATTGATTTATGTGAGTTGATTACATATTTTACCTGTATTTATTAAATACTTATATTAAAGTTTAATTAATCATGCCGTTTTAATTTTAATTTCCTTAGGCCGTCCATTAATCTGCATTTAAAACAATTAAAACTTTTATAATACCTTTCATAAAATATTTATGCAAATTCTTTCCAAAATAAAAAACAAAACACTAATTTCACATTTATATCAATAATTTCTCATATGAAACAAAATATCTTAAATTTATGCATAATTAGGTATGTTTGCATAAATGCATCAATTTACTATATCGTGCCCTCAAAACTAAAAAGAAATAAATTCAACAATGAAATAAGAATAAAGTTATACGAAAACATAAATATCGTACCTTTCTTTATAGTTATTCATACTGATATATCTTGAGTAATAAATACACGTGGGAAGATGAACTAATTATATACGCATACAAGAAGGAAGAGAGAGTACTACTCAGAACCCGGAGAAATCGTCCCTCTTTTATTCACGTGATTTCTTTTTAGGGGTAGACGATCTTGTCGGAACATGCTTTCCGACTAAAGACGAAAAAAGCCGAATGAGCGTTACAAACCCTAGTGTGACGTTCATTCAAGTTTACTCTCCAGCAAAACGCGCCAATAGAAGTTATCACTTCAAAAATTCTAAGACAGAAATCTCATTTCAAGTAAGATGTAAAATGTCCTGAATTGTTTAGGAATGTCCTTGCTCTTGGGAATCAATCTACATTGACCTTACACCGAAATCTAGAATCCCATTAAAAAATATGTAGATAGTACCAATAGAACGCCGAGTATAAAAATAATACTTTTAAAAATAAAAATTAAAAAAATAAGATGACAATTAAAAAAATTTACTCTTCTACATATCTCAAAATACTGTTTATTTAAAAGAAATGACATGTATTATACTTTATGAAAAGGAACTTAGTTCTAGAAGTATGCTATTTCTTCAAAAGTCTGAGGTAACACCTCGAATAAATGACTTAAAAATATAAGATCATAGCATATGTACATTTCAAGTTTCTTCGTAAAATAGAGAGTGCGCGTTATACGGAGAATATACCTGAAAATAAAAAAAAATACAGCTTAAAAGTAAAGGTGCGCGTTGTGTGTGTGTACGCCGGATTTTACGGTAGTTATCTTTTCCTGAGAGAAATTCTTTTTTATCCTTTGCTTTTTCTTATATATAACTTTTTTACCTGTCACTGCACTTATCTCGTTAATGCATATCTTTTAAGTGTAGTCTATAATGTATATTTGCCAGCAATTAAGAGAATTATGAAAGAATACAAAACCTCACAATACAATATTTCATCATTTTTGGTTTGTCACTAAAATAAAACCAGCATATTTTAAAATTATTTTCAATATTAACTTTTTTACTAAAGCTTTCAAACGCGGCTATGACTCACTTTGTGGCAAAGGATTAATTTTATTGCTTATATGTGTTAAAAATGGAATATCTAAATCGCAGATAGTTATAATTCAATTTCTGATGTAATTAAAATCATTCTTCAAATTTGTGTATTTAAAATTTCAAACATGAATAATAAATATTGCTAAAACAGATACTAAACAGATATTAAACAATGATATCAGACAAAAAAATTACTAACGATCTCCTATTTACTTAAAATGGTTTATAATAAACGAAATAATGTGGTAGTTTTGAGTTTTGTGTGAAATATTTGAAGCATGAAAAAAATTTGGTTAAAAATATAATATTATAAATTTATATTACTTAAGAGTGATTTTAATAATTGTCAAATTATACATGTTAAAAATTGCGAATTAGTGTCACGTGACTTTTATCTAATTTAATTAATTTTTTGAACATATTTTATTATATTTATTTGCTTTTTATGTAAAATCGTTCGCAGTATTTACTTTTATTTTGTGATTTCAGAAATGTTTAACTAGATGTTCTATTGTAAAAAGAAATTCGTAGTGAAATGTTGAAATAAAAATATTTTTCTAGCGCCAGAGAGTTTCTTATTTTATTGGCTTATTCTTAGAAATTGTTTAAGTGAAAACAATATAAGCTATTTAATATATGTGGGTTACACTTTTGATTTTTTTTCAAATAAATAAATAAGAATTCAAATTTTATGGAGAGGAATAAGGTATATTATGAAGGAAAAGGATATACAGTGGGCCACAAAAGTGTTCGTACACTGGAAATTTCTTATAAAATTTAATGTTTTCGACTAATAAAAATTAATATATTGTAATTTTTAATGATATCTGCAACTTATTTTGAATGAAATGTCATAATTAATTTTTTAAAAATAGTATAACTATTTTTTAAAAAAATTAATAATCAAAAAGCTACTAAAATATTACGCCACAAAAGTCTTGGTACACTTAACAAAAATCTCAACTTAGCTTTAAATATTGCATCTCTTTCTTAATTTAGTACTTAGTAGGATATCTTTTAGTATCCACAACAACTTTTAAGCATCGGTATAGATTTAATCAGTTTTTTTGCAATTTCTGCATCGATTTCCCTCCATTCTTCTGTGTATATGTTCACTTCACATTTTGAGTTTATTTGTCATGTTTTCTTTTTTTTACGTCAAATTCTCACCAAATATGTTCTACTGGCTGAATAAAGTGATTGAGGTTTTATTTTCATAATTTGGGGACAGGTATAGAGACACCAGTGGCGTATATTGAGAGCAGTACGCTTGGCGTTATTACCCTGTTAAAAAATTAAGTCGTCTCCAATAGCCATATTTCGGGTGGATAATTTAAAATTTCTGTTTAAAATATTTAAATAGAGCTCATGATTCACAATACCATCAAAAAATACCAAATTACCTTATTCTGAGGTCAATTTACACCCCCACGCCAGAACACCTTCACATCAATGCTGAAGCATGGATGTGGAGGAGTTCTTGTTCCACATAAATTCCTGGAATTAAACTCCTTATTTTTTCATTCACAAGCTATTATAGGCCCATCGGAGCCAAAAATGTTGTATTATCTGCCATGCCAATCAATTTGTTATCAATTTTGAATTTTCTGAAACTTAATCCCGAGAATCTAGTTTGATCAATAAAATATGGAGGTGAAAGTGTTCTTGTGTGGGGGTGTAAATCGGCCACAGAATTAGATAATTTGGTATTTTTTGTTGATATTGTGAATCATGAGCTCTATTTAAACATTTTTAAGAGAATTTTTAAATTATCCGCCTGAAATTTGGATATTGGAAACGACTTCATTTTTTAACAGGATAATGACGCCAAGCGCACTGCTCTCAATATACGCCACTGGTGTCTCTCTAACTGACCCCAAATTATGAAAACACCTCCTCAATCACTTTATTTAGTCCAGTAGAACATATTTGGTGAGATTTTGACGTAAAAAAAAAAAAAACATGACAAATAAACACAAAATGTGAAGTAAAAGCAATACTCACAGAAGAATGGAAGAAAATCGACGCAGAAATTACGAAAAACTGATTAAATCTATACCAAGACGCTTAAAAGTTGTTGTGGACACTAAGAGATATCCTACTAATTACTAAATTAAAAAAGAAATACAATATTTAAAGCTAAGTTGAGATTTTTGTTAAGTGTACGAAGATTTTTGTGGCGTAATTTTTTAGTAGCTTTATGATTATTAATTTTTTTTAAAAAAATAGCTATACTATTTTAAAAAATTATATCATTTCATTAAGAACAAGTTGCAGATATCATAAAAAAAATTACAATTACAATTTATTAATTTTTATTAGTCGAAAACATTAAATGTTATAAGAAATTGCAAGTGTACGAACACTTTTGTGGCCCAATATATGTATGTGATGAAAGATATTAATGGTTTTTCTGCGAATTGTTTAATTAAAAAGATTTGATAAATGTTTTGCTTAGAAGAAATAGAAAAAAAAAATTAAGTTAATTATTCAATCATGTATGGCAAAATCATTCTGTTCTTTTTTCTCCAAAGAAAAAAAAATTTGCACGGAAGAAAGTTTTTTCAATTCGAAATTCTATGAGGTTTAATAATAGAAGTTCCAAGAGAAATTGAAGACTTTGACACGAGTTTCAAGTTTTTCATTCAATCGTTTTTTATATTAAAAAAATGGTCTTTATGAAAAATCCCTTTACAAAGTCCTTGCAAAAAGTGGAAAAAGAATATTCCAAGATTTCCTGAAGAAATATGAAAAGATGGGAAAGCACACACACATACATAATCTTCCAGGAATAAAACTTTTTTCTTGGGAGAAAGAAGCTCTCCTTTTTGTGTATATAAGCCTATGAAATATTTTTCGCTTTGACTGACTGGTTAATTTTAAGTAACATTTAAAAATTCTTACGAATGAGAAAAAAGACACTTCTATTTTTAATAGAAAAAGAAGTACCGAATAGACCACTTCCTTATATATTGTATCAAAAATTAATTTTTTGTCATAAATTTCTTTAAATCGAATGAAATGAAAAAGTGAAAAATACAAATAATTTTTCTTTACCTATACGTATTATTATAACAATAAATACTGATGGATAAACCGCATAACATACAAAACTTATGAATAAGCAGAACAATAAGTTTTGTCGTTCAGCGATTTATTTTAACTAAACTCCAGTTAACCTTTGAATATTTGAAAATAAATAATTTTTTATGGAATCAAATAACACAATAAATTAATAAAACACTGGCGAAATGAAGGGGTTTATTATAGATTAAATATTTCCTAAAGGAGATGGTAAGAAATTCTGGTATTTCATTATTTTAACACGATTTTCTTTCCCGATCAATTCTATTTCTTCCCGTTTCCTATAGATGTCGCTAGTTGTACAAAAGTTTGTTATTGATGTATATATATATCTCGACCTTTCCAAGGAATTATTTCGATAATAAAACCATTTTCATTATACTACTTAATATCCGGGAGAGTTTTAAAAATGTAAAAAAAAAAATTACTTTTACGGCTATTTATCTGTTGAATTAAAAAAAAGAAGGAAAAATTAAAAAAAACTTGGGCACGCGTTCACACAAATATGTAATTTTTATAGTGAATATATACAATCAGTGGCACACGCAAGGGGGGTCCTGACCCCCCAAAGCCCTTCCTTTTTTTCCGATTGATTATAATTCTAAGTATATAGTACGTAGAATGTAATTAATTACTTGTTATTAATGATTACTTTTATTAATTAATGCTAATTATTTATTCAAAAATTAGTTTTTTACTGTGTTTTGTTCCCCAAAATCGACAAAATCAAAAGGAGCATGATATAAGAATGGTGAACTTTCAACCCCGGACCCCCTTGAAAAATTCCTGTGTGTGCCACTGTATACAATTATGAACATTCCGATATGTAGAAAAATGATAAAATAAATATTACTACGAAAAATTAATAAATAGAAGTATAGTAGTGTGTATAACATAAAAAAAAAAATATTTTTCTTTCTTCAATATAAGTTCCAAATGATTTTGTATATATTTTTTTGCAATATGAAAGAACATAGGTCATGGAATATTTTTCAATTAAAAAAAAGGTTCAAAGGGCACGCTTCTTTAAAAATAAAATTCAAGGGAAAAAAAATAAAATTTAAGTAGAATCGTTCACTTAAAATAATACATTTAAATGTATAAATCCATAAATTTTATTAATTTACCTTCATCATTCTATATCATCCTTCGTATAAAAAACGATAATAATATTTTCCACCAATTTTTATTAATTATCTAACTATAAATCTAATATCAACATATTAGAATTGTATATCACATATTACTTATATTCTAAAAAACTCTTTTTTTTAAATTAAATATTTAAAAAGAGTTTTCTTTGTGAGAACACTTGGATTTGTAGAATACCGAAGAGAAAAGAAAACGATTAAATGTTTATATCTAACAATATTTATCAGTTAAATGTAAATGGAGCTAAATTGTAAAATAAACTAAAAATTGTATTTCAGCTCGACAAACATTTTAATTTACAAAATTTTTGATTGTAAAATCTATCTGAATCAATTATTACAAAATGTCTCATTTCCCAGTAGACTTTTTATCTAATCTACCTTTGATATGTTCCTATCGAATTCTTCGGACATTAAACTGTGCGTCCTCTGAAGACTATAGATATGTAAATTTCTCTCAAGAGAGAGATATTTAATTTGCTTTACTCGATGTTTCATTACAAAAATATTTTATTTTACTTTTTGAGAAAATATTGAATTAGTTCACAGAGAATAGCCTAAATTCTTTGGTTTTAATATTTAGAAAGTAACTTTAAAAGAAAATCATTTCCAAACTCTTCATCGATTGCAGCTTCGTTTTCTTCCGAATAATTAAGCGAATCTATTAAGTAGGTAATTGCTATGACATAAAAATAGACATCAAAAGTTTTAGTTTAAAAAAAGATAATTTTTTTTTCTATTTGTTTAAATCAAATGATGAGAATACTGTCGTATTTCTCTATATAAAGGGTGTTTTTTAGAGGTATAGAACTTTAAATTGCAATAAAACAACGATGTAATATTCGATTGACATGAATTTTTTTTATTCGAAAGATAATCTTGTGGCATTACATTTTAAATATGATTTCTGGCATAGGACTGCCACGACTGGCTCGGATGTAGTCCAATCTGGACGTCCAATTTTCGATGACTTTTTCCAACATTTGTGGCCGTATATCGGCAATAACACGGCGAATGTTGTCTTCCAAATGGTCAAGCGTTTGTGGCTATCCGCATAGACCAATGACTTTACATAGCCCCACAGAAAATAGTCCAGCGGTTTTAAATCACAAGATCTTGAAGGCCAATTCACAGGTCCAAAATGTGAAATTAGGTGGTCACCAAACGTGTCTTTCAATAAATCGATTGTGGCACGAGCTGTGTGACATGTTGCGCCGTCTTGTTGGAACCACCACAGCTCCTGGACATCATGATTGTTCAATTCAGGAATGAAAAAGTTAGTAATCATGGCTCTATACCGATCACCATTGACTGTAACGTTGTGGCCTTCATCGTTTTTAAAGAAGTACGGACCAATGATTCCACCAGCCCATAAAGCGCACCAAACAGTCAGTTTTTCTGAATGTAACGATGTTTCGACATACACTTGTGGATTAGCTTCACTCCAAATGCGGCAGTTTTGTTTGTTGACGTAGCCATTCAACCAGAAGTGCGCTTCATCGCTAAACAAAATTCGCTTATGAAAATCGACCATTATTTTCGAAATAAAATTGCACAATTTGAAAGCGTTGTTCAGGTGTGAGTCTATTCATGATGAATTGCCAAACCAAATTGAGAATAAATCACTTGACAGCTGTTAAATCGGTCGCCATCTTGGAAAGTAATGCCAACTTAAACTTCTATACCTGAAAAAAAAACACTCTGTATATCTTAAATCAAAAACATCATTTATTAACCGAATTATAATTTTATCAATCCTTATTAAATGAAACATAAGGAAAACATATTTCATCATTACACATCAAAAATATCAAAGCAATAAACTAATGAACAAATAATAAGCATCTCAAAATACGAATGCTTTTTAAAAACAACAAAGAAAATTTTTTAAAAGGAATTATTCATACAAATGTATTCACATTTTTATTTTTCAGAACCATTATCAATTTTGCAATAAATAAAACCATGAAATAAACTTTTCTACGTAATGTGATGAACAGGCAATTTATTCAGATTCTTATAATTAAAAGATTCTTTCAAAAATGAGTTAAATATTCACTTCACCCTGAACATACTCACGCAAGCACACTGTCACGTTTTCCCTCCCCGCAGCTGCAAGATAGGCTTCCCACGAAAATAGCCTTCCACCGTTCATATTCACACGTGCATCCCTAAAATGTTGTGGGTCCTTTCATCTGATATCACTCCGATAACCGATGGCAGTGCGAAAACCAACGGCCAGATTCCACCTGCGAGCCTCGAGTGAAATTCGAGGTATTTGAAAGGACCGCCCCCATTCCAAGAGAGTGGACAGAGACAGTCCATTTGAAACACTTGAAAAGAGATGTTGTGTTTGCCTCCCCCTTAACCAACAGCATATTCTGTGAAATTGAAGCACTCCATAGTTTGAATAACTTGGATTAATAGCCTGTGAAGATCCTTGTTGTTCCACGCCTAGAGATGCGGGAGGAAGGCCATATTCAAAATTACTCAACTTTTTTGTCACACAATCAAAAACACAAGTTCAAGCAATCTAAAGAGATGCACCCAATCGAAGTTATTCTTAGATCAGGGGTGGGCAGACTTTTCCGGGGTACGGATTACTTCTAATCTTTTCAAAGTGTTGCGGTTCACCCAGAGGCGTAGAAGGGGTGAGGTAATATTACAAATACGGAACACGTGCGGCATAATTACGAGAATACGTATGGTATAAATCCTAGAATATGTACATTATAAATACGAGAATACATACGGTATAAATACGAGAATATGTACGGTATAAATACGGGAAAACGTACGGTATAAATCCGAGAATATGTACGGTATAAATACGGGAATACGTACGGTATAAATATGAGAATATGTACAGTATATAAATACGGGAATACGCACGGTATAAAAACGGTAATAAATACGGTATAAATATGGTAATAAATACGGTATAAATATGGTAATAAATATACGGAATATGCACTTATATAACTAAAATAAAAACAACAACTTAATACTGCGTCTAAAACAAAACGCACGGTACAAACATAATGATAATAACCTCAAATATAATATCAAGTAATGCATTTACTATCAAACCATTAAAACAATATTAAGAAATAAAGCATTTTCATCTATAGTTAGTACTTCTGTTGTTGTTTCTAATGCCACCTGTCTGACGTAGTCAGATCGAGGCCCACGGAATTCATCGTGGCAAGGGGCACGAAGTACGCCTGTCGTTGGCCTTGAGCACCATATAGGTGACACTACGATTTAGCTCGGCGAAGTTCACCGAAGGGACGATAGATGGCGACACCACTTAACTCCACCTCAACAATTTTTGCATGGAACTGAAGGGGGAGGGAAATATTCTCCAGTCCCTGCGCTCGTGACTCAGCCCACAAGACTTCGGATCCACTGATTTAACGAGCACGCACTCCGTGTGTACTCGGGGGGTATTTGGTGGCATCGGGCATCGAACCCAGGCCTTCCGGTCTGGAGTCCGATGCTCTAACCACTAGGCTACCCACGGCTGTTAGAACTTCTAGTTATATTTAGTAGAAGACTTAGTCTGCATACTATCAGCCAATCTTAAATATTTCGGTACATATTTTTTTTTATTCTCTTTTTATCTTCAGGTGAAATCTCCGTGAAATGTCTTGGCGGTCCACCGGTTGATCGCGATTGACTTAATGCCCACCCCTTACCTAGATAAATAACGAAGTACGCGAAGTATGAGAAGACTTTAAATATCGGTACACTTACTTCTGGTTCGAATATACTACTTTCCTAGCTATCTAATATCTAGTGACCAATCGTCACTTTAATAATTACTGTTATCAAATATCTGCGTTACACTAGCAATTTGATTGCTATCTGATCCGCTAGCAATCTATCCTATCTCTCTCACTTTCTCTCTCCATAGTTTGAAAGCCTAGACTATATATAGTAGACAATTTACGTAATCACGTTCTCTTCTTCAGAGGGTTCGTTGTAAATAAAATAGTTTTAAAGGATCAAAGATTTCCCAAGAGGATTTGTTAGTCAGAAGGACGCGGACAGAGCCCTCACAAGCTAATAGATGTAATAGATCAATTATTTAATTTCTTAAGTCTCACGCTACTCATCAGTTTTCCCAAATCGTCCCAAAACACACACACACAAATCATCATATAAATATCATAACTTATATTTTCTTTCTTAAAAATTTAACCCTTCATCTACTGACGGTACTTATAAGTACCACTCACTTGAAAATTACATAAAATAACCATTTTTACGAATACTCTGACGATATTTAGCAGGAATATTCTTTGAAATCCACTCTTTCAAGATATATGGAAGCACGGGTTCTATGATGAGTATTTTAGCGGGAAAGGCAAATAGTTTTATAGCAGAAATTGCGTTTTCAGCTGACGGCGTTTTCAGCGGATTGTGAAGGTTGTCATTTTTGTTACGAAAAAATAGTTAATGCCAAAAGGTAAGTGCATTACTTTTTTTGTATGTTAATAAAGACCTTAGAAAACGATTTGAATATTAATTTTAAGTAAACAGTATGTATATAATTAATTTTACAGTTGAATATTTTTAATTAATTAATTAGCTCTAACTAATTAAATTTCCCAAAGTTGAGTATTTTGTTTATGTATATCCCTTAATTTTCAATGTATTGAGTAAAAAAAAATATTGCATGAAATAACTGTAGTAAATCATAATGAGATAGATAAAGGGTTAATCCGGAAATAAAATATATGTGCATTTTTATAATTAGAAATTCTTTCCTTAAAAAATAATTTAAATGTTCCCTTCCCCTGAATGTACATACACACACATGCATATACCCCCCCATGTATTGAAATGTTTCCCGTCACACAGCCTCAAATCGGCTTTTTGTGGATAGGATAGCCACGTCTATGTGAACACCTGAATCCTTAAAATATTGCGTGGTTTTGTCTTTGGGCATCACCCCCGCAACCTTTGACACCGCGAGGAACCCCCTACTCCACCAACGAATCGGGTGTAATTCGAGGATAAAGAGACTGACCGTTACCATCCCGGATACCTTGGAGAGGGCAGAGAGAGAAGACGGCTGATAAACTTTGCTAAGAACGGATGCAATCTCCTCCCTCACAAACAACAGAATTTGAATTCAAATTATCTAAACCAGGGGTGGTGAACCTTTTTGGATCAACGTGCCATTTTTTCTTTAAGAAATGTTTAAGCATGTTGACTTTTGATTATTGAGAAAACAATAAAAAACTAAATACTAACAACTCAAACTCTTTAATTACATTTTGTACAGTATAGTAGTAAATGTTTTATTTATACGTGTAATTAAAATTTAAGTAACATTGGTGTGAGTTTTGTTGTGGTAGATTAGATGACAAATAACTTGTATTAGGATTGTAAGATGCTACTTTTACCAGAATGCAAGCTGAATTGGAGTCATCTTCCAAACGGTTTCTAAGTGAGTTATTCAACTCTGAGAGAGAGAGAGAGAGAGAAACTAATGACTCGCAGGCATAGGAAGATGAAAATAAGGTTAAAATAGGATGTGCCAGTTTTATCAAACAGCTAAATGTATCTGGAATCGAATTCCATGTTTCCAAAATTTCATTACTAGCATTTTTACTTACATTGCTTGTTAATCTGCCTGTTTTAAGTATATAATTATAACTTTCTCCTTTTTTCAACAGATTTTTGAATCCATATTGAACTAGACTGGAAATCAATTAGTTACATTTCAAATTTTTCAATTTACAACCAATCGAATTAAGACAAATTCAGTTTATTAAATGAAATCACATCATGGTTCATAAAAAACTTGAACGTTTCACTTCACGTTATACTTCATATTGAACATTTTATTTTGAATTAAAATGCAAACCGTTTTGATCGGTGGCGTGCCCAAAATATTGTGTCGCGTGCCATCAATGGCACTCGTGCCCCTAGGAGAGGGGTTCGCCATCCCTGATCTAATTAATAACTTTAATGTATATACTGTAATTAATAGTTTTGACGTAAATATACAAAATATTTAAATTAATAAATATCACGCAACATATATATGGCATGCAGCCAAAAGCAAGGCAGTCTTCGCGCGCAGGCGCAGCAAATCAAAACCAAAACGAAAACTCTTGGACATTAGAGCAGAATTAGAGAGAGAAGAGAGAACGAGAGAGGTGCGCGAGCAGGCGTTACCTTCTGCATATCATCGTCAAACTTATCTGTTAAAAACTACCTTTTTAATTAATTTTTGTTTAATGTTAAATAAACCATAAGAAAGAGAAACGTATTGGACCCCTTGTTGTCTCCCACAAATTATGGGGGCTCGGCTGCGATCGATAAAATTTCGATTTTGAACCAAAGGCTGGACAATGAACAAAAGCGTCCGTGAGGAGACGCTCCGCCATTTTTCGAAAACTTCGTTCAACCTGTGTAGAGGTTTGAACTCAGCATGAAAATTCCGCCTGTGTAGAGGCCGGGATTGAAAAAGATTTCGATTTTGATCAAAGTTTGGAACGTGAACAAAAGCCGTCCGTGGAGGAGACGCGCCGCCATTTTTCGGAAACTTCGTTCAACCTGTGTAGAGGTTGAATTTTTCAACTTCATTCCGCCTGTGTAGAGGTCGGAACAAATAACAAAATAACCTGTGTAGAGGTGTATTTTTCAACGAACCCTCAAAATCCCGCCTGTGTAGAGGTTGGAACTAATTCAGTGTGAATAATCCGCCTGTGTAGAGGCCGGAACTACAATTTTAACTATATTACCTGCGAAGAGGTGAAATCAGTGGAATCGAAATTTTTTCTTCAAATATTGGATACATCGTACGTGCGAGCAACAAGGGAGCCAGAAAAAAAAAGGTAGGATCTTTCCAAATTTTTATAAAATGTATAAAAACGCTCTTAAAGAGGATCTCATAAGAGTTGTTGAGAATCTAGACGGTACTGTGGAGAGTACTGACACTATAGTTAAACTAAAGACTAAAATTGAGAACAGTAGTACATTTGAAAGTGATCCAGATTTCGTTAAAACTTTAATTCAAAACTGTATAGATGAGAGAGTATCGCAAAACGAAAGAGAGGTAACTTTAGAAAAACAGAAAATTGAGCTCGCGGAACTTCAGTTAGCAAAATTAGAAAAAGAAATCGAACTTCAAACGGCTAAAAATAAAGCATTAAGTTTAAATCCTGCAGCTAACGTCGAAGAAAAACAGTTCGAAACTAACATAGAAAATATGATAACAAGTATTAAAACTTTATCTCTTCCTGTTCCCACCAGATCCGAAAACTTTAATCTGTTCTTCCAATCATTAGAACGCGCATTTTTAACCAAGAAAATAAATGATGAATATAAATCTGAAATTTTAATAAATCTTCTGGGCGAAAGAGCTCATAACGTCTTACTGTATATTAAAGAAGAGGAATTAAATGACTATGAAAAACTAAAATCTATAGTACTCAGAGAATTCCAATTAACCCCTCGCGAGTGTTTAAACTCATTTAAAAATGCTGTAAAATCATCAGGCGAGACATACATCCAATTTGCTGCAAGATTGACGGCAAACTTCCAATATTATTGTTCGTTAAGAAAAGTTAATTCCTTTGAATCTCTATGTGATCTTATAATTTCTGATAAATTATTTGAAACTTTAAATAAGGAAACTGCAACTCATATTGGCATTCGAGAAGCAGAAGATTGGTTCAGGCCTATTGATTTAGCTAAAGAGTGTGATATTTATATTTCATCTAGAAGCGGATCACATAAAGAAATTCCTATTACTTATGGATATACCCAAGACCCCTTTAAAAATAGATCACAAAACTTTAAACCAAAGATTAAAGAGAACTATCCCCAATATCTTGAAAGAGAAAATAAAAATTGCTTTATATGCGGTGATTCATCACATTACGCAAGAGACTGTGAGAAGCGTTTTAAACTTAAAGAATCTAACAACCACATCCATAATAAAATAAACGTGAATACTTTGAAAATCGAGAGCGAAAAAACAAAATAGCGATGAATGCGCAAATCTTCAATACGTAAACATTTTTGTGGAAAATCAGCCCGTAACAGCCTTGATCGATTCAGGTTGCCAGATCCCAGTTTTAAATTCCTCACTAATTAGAGTGCAAACACCTTCCGAAGAAATCATAACATTAAGCTCATGTTTTGGCGAAAAGCGAATGGTAGAAGTTAAACCCATAAATATTTCTCTTAATCAACACTCTACTTGCTTAAGTGTGCGAACGGCGATATCACCGACCTTGACGGAAGAATTTATTATACATCCCAGTGTATATTCTGAAATAGAGAAACTAGGCCATGCAAAGAGCGATGTTTTATTAAGTGAAAGTGAATCCTCTTTGAGTGCAGATTATGGTGTTTCTTTTCCAAATGTTTCTGTTTCAAATGTGATAGAAAACTCTAGTTATGATTTGCCATATGTTAAAAACTTTAATACTAGAAATGATTCGAGTTCTCTAATTAAGGATTATAAATGTAATAAAATTAAGAGTACTAAGTTAAAATTGAGTATTGTAAGAGAAAAATGTTCTGATATAGTATTGTGTAAGAAAGCCAATGGTGCCATGAAAACGAGTTCCGTGGAATTTATCTCCCGCTCACCTAACCCTTTACCTATGAAGAGTAAACATCATCGGTTTGTGTTGCTCCGAAGGATCTTTGAGCCTTGGCAGTGGAAACGAAGGAAAAAGAGAAATCGTTTTGAACAGACGTCCAGAACTCTACAGAGGAAAATATCAATGCGTTCAACCAAAGATCAACTTATTAAAAAAGACGTTCTTATGCCTGTGAAACACAATGTTTTCCTGTGGAACCTTCCGGATGTCGAAGAGGTGCCTTCACATGATGGAGAAACTGTCTAGTTCAGAAAAATTATGATATGTTTAATCTCTATATATTTGTCGTATAGTCCTTGTCTGTTCCGTTTTTTTTTGTATGTTTCAGATTCTCCTCTGGTCTCCATGGAAGTACCGCTGCGGACAGCGTACGGTCAGAATGGCCGTTATGGCATGCAGCCAAAAGCAAGGCAGTCTTCGCGCGCAGGCGCAGCAAATCAAAACCAAAACGAAAACTCTTGGACATTAGAGCAGAATTAGAGAGAGAAGAGAGAACGAGAGAGGTGCGCGAGCAGGCGTTACCTTCTGCATATCATCGTCAAACTTATCTGTTAAAAACTACCTTTTTACTTAATTTTTGTTTAATGTTAAATAAACCATAAGAAAGAGAAACGTATTGGACCCCTTGTTGTCTCCCACATATATTTATCTCAGACGTCACAACATGCATGCATACAAGCATACAGTGGCGTAACGTACAACATCGCATCGCGGCGGGGGGGACAGGATTCTCGAGGGCCCAAAGCCTGACTGGTGCCAAGTACGCACTTAATCAATTTATGAAATATTAAAGGCAAAACCTGACTTTGCATGGGGGCCCTTATATTCTCCGTTAAGCTACTGCATACATATATAATATGTATGCATAAATCATAACACTTTTTCATTCTTAAAAATTCAATCCAAAAATAAAATACGCGTGAAAAAAAATGTATTATATTTCCTGAACGGGGAAAAAAATCTAATAGAAACCTCACAGAAAAAAAGTATAAAAGTATTCCAACAATGATACAAAGAATTTGAACGAAAACTTTCTCATTGGTAAAGCTGCCAACTGGAGTTCCATTTCATTTTGTACTTTTTTTTTTATTCTTAGGTTGTAAGTGCTTTTTTCACAATTACGAGCACAGAGCTTTTATATTTAATTCATGACATTCCCCCAGAACTTCGAAGCTTCTCTTAAAAATAAGAGCGTTTCTCTCTTATTTTCTGGTTCGAATGAAATAAATTTATTCAGCAAAGCGGATTGGGGAAAAGCGGGCATTTTTGTTTTATCGTTGTTTATTCTACCCGTTCGATCGAACACAAATTTACAAAGGAAAATCGTGGTTCTACTCATATTAAGTTTTTCTTTTCGCCAATTTCGAGAGAAATGAGACTGAACTGTTCCATTTTATGGTAACTCTGGAAGTAAGGTTTCCGCGTGCTCCCTTGGGCGTTTTAAAATTGATAAAACGGAAAATTTAAATTATTTTCGCTGTTCTGGAAAATGAGATCAAAGTTTATCAGATCTGAGGAAAGGGTAAAGAGAAAAGATTTTGTGTTTGCAGCCTTTCTGAAGTTTTCTTTCAGTGGAAAAGATAATCTTTAAACTTTAAACAGGTGTATTAATATTTGAAGCGTATTTAAGGCAGTACTCATTTCAATGCATTGCAAAAGGAGAATTCCAAGTTTTATTTATTCGACAAACAAAATGGAATGTTGAAGTGCATTAAAAATTTATTTGTGTTAAATATCTTTTCTAAATGGATCATCGGGTTTTCATAAAAGATTTACAGTTTCTAGAACACTGTTTTGCTTTCCAGGGAGAAAAAAAGACTTTTATTTTAAATCTAATTCTGTTGAAATGGTGGAAACAAGGGAATACTTTTTTCAGTGGCGTAACGGAGAATACTAGGGCACCTCTGCAAACTCAGGGTTTGGGTCCCAAGCACAAATTCGTACTTTGTGTCAGTCAAGCTTTAAGTTCCATAGAGTCCCTGCCCCCCCGCAATGTGGGGGGTACGTTACACGCCACTGACTTTTTTAATCTTATTCTAGTGAACAGAAAAAAATTATCGCCCTTCAATTATATTTTGTCTTCATCAAACGAGATTTATTCAACAAATTAAGTTTACTAGGAAACACGATACAGTAATTACGATTGGTCAGTCGTCAGTATAAAGAATATGTGCTTTAAATTTTATTCCTTAAAATTAATAGTTTGTGATTTGCAACACTGTTTATCTGTATGGTAGAAAAACAGTGATCGATATCTTTTATTCTAAACTAGTAATACTCTGTTGTCCTCTCAAAACGTAACACCAAAAAGGAAGCAACCCAGCCATGGGAAATTTTCACGGTGCGTTTACCATCATGGAATAAGAAAATGATTAGCCTCTCAATACAGATGCCCATCACTGGTACTTGTAGTGGCTCCAAAAACAGAACAAAATGCCATTTTGAAGTATTGAAGTTGCCTTTTCTTACGGTAGAGCAGCCTCAGTATGCCTCGAAGAAGAATACTAGCACCATTCTAGAAAGTTTCCGTGTTCGACCAAGAAAGAATTGTTGCATACAGAGAATGCTGAATATTCTTCCAAGAAGTTTGTAATCAAATCTGGCATAACCAAGCAACAGTGATGCGGATCTATAATAGATGAATAAAGGAGAGAACGATTGATTGTGTGTGTGGACGGCATGGGTTGCACCAACATCACTCTAATACGTGTCATTACAGACAAACTGTGCGCTTGGTAGTGATGGACACGCCACACCAGGAATACAAATTTAGTTAGTTTTTATATCACAACAAATTTGGTTTATTGCACAATAATTAGTGTTCGGATGAACCATTTGAGGCAGTTTGCAGCACATCGTAGGGAGAAGATGCGTAATTGTGTTGCTTTATGCATTGCCATTACTGGCCCTGGATAGTTTTGGGGGATAATGGATTCCACTCTTACACCCGGCTAGTATTCATTCCCAGTACAATGACCATCCAACGCTATATCTGTACATTTCTGGAGCCTATTATCCATCCTTAGGGCCCTTTCTTAGGAGTCAACTAGTGCCCCACATGACGAAGGAGCAGAGCATCGGAAGCTAGTTATGATGAGAAATCGCTTGAGTCTCTTTACACGGGGTTAACTAGTATTCCTTGCTGTGCCATTCCGTTACACACTCGAAAACCACATTCTCCTCTCAACTGGATGACTCAACTAAAAGGAAATTTTGGAAACTATTCTCTTCCCACACGGTTACTTCTGTAATGAAAATGGGGAAGTTTTTTTATTGCTTCTTTGGAATTCAATCATTGAAACGACGAGTCAATCAACTTTATGTCCACGCGGGAAATAAATTCTCTCCCATCTTCGCACTACAGAAGTGGTGAGAGAAAATAAGTTGACAAATACAAAACTGTCTGGTGCGAAACCGGCTTTATTCTCCCAAACTATTGCCCTTCGAATAGTTCTGTTGATGATTAGAGAAAGATTGACCAGAGAGGTATAGACCACCCGCTGCTACACTTGATCAATTTTGATAATATGTTAAAACAGCATGGTACAAAGACTTCCAAAGCTTCTTTTATTGCTGAGTCGTGTATCGGTGGTTATGTCAGTCGTAACGGCAACACTCAATGCTGATTTCATTGTCTCATCTTCCAGCAGTCTGTATTTTCAAACATTTCGTCTCTGTACTACATGTTAACACTAATAAATTTGCTTTTGATATCCCTTGCCTTTTTTTTTTTTTTTTTTTTTTTTGGTGTTGCGTTTTGGATGGTCAGTAGTATTCTATCAATTAAATTGGCAAGTGTCTTAAAAACTAATATTTTTAATGATTAAGTTTTAGATTTTAGTTAAAAGTCTGAAATCCTCATGTATAATTATTCTTATTTTAACTGCTTTATTGACATTTCAGCAACATTTTAAAAAAAGTTTACTTTAAATTAGTAATAAAATTGTTTGTGCATTTAATTATTATAAGAACATACTAAAATAAGAACTACATTGAAAATATTACTTGAATTTTACGTGTGACTCATATAACTACGCAAAGCATATTCTTTTTCTAAAGATTTTTTTATAGTTATTTTAGTTTTTTTATATTTATTTTTATTTTAGTTTTTTATAGTTATTTTTATAGTTTTTATTATTTATGTGTTTTATAGTTATTATGTTCCTGTATTATTTAGGTGAAATTTTATTAGTTGTCGGATTAAAAGGTGAACTTTGGTACTTAATTTTCATAATCTTGTACACTGCTTTGCTCATGAATAACATTTATACATTCTTTTTACTAAAGATCTTCAAATCTCTTACGAAAGGGGATAAGAGTTGGGTCCCACACCTTCATTAATCTCCAACTTGGCGAATTATTATCCTCATATTGGAAAGAAGTCCAATACAGAAAAATGAGCTGCTGGCGTAATTTGACGCAATTTGTTTCTTCTTTGCGAGAGGTGTGGGTTGAAATAGGATTTGAACACGAATAAATAATATTTGAATAAAATGTTTCGAAATGTATGAAATTTGGAAGACTTTAAAACGTAAGAAAGACTTAAAAAATATGGCTGGTAAATATATTTCTCGAAAGAAATTATAAGAAAACTTAGAAAAAGGATGAAAATATATTCTACATTACATTTATCTCTCACACACTCCGCTTACGATTTAGCAAACTGAGATGTAAACAAAATAAACACGTTAGTTATAATTTAATAGAAATGAACAAAAGAATGATACATCCACAATTTATTTATTTACTCCAAGAATTAAAGTTTAAAAGTGTACATATAGGATGGGATTATCTTAGAAGATTTCAAAAATAATTTGACTCGCTAAATCAAATATTTTTACATGCTGTCATTTACTTGAAATAATTCAGTCTCATTTTCCACAGAATAAATACAAATAATTTCTCTGTTTGCGATTATATCTCGGAAAATATCATTTTATATTTTGAAGAATATACGGACTCTCAGGTACCAAAAAAGGAGATTTAGGAAGCAAAAATTCTTTTAAAACTTTTTCCTGAATATTTGCAACTACTGCTGCCACACTCTGAATGGTTACTTTCATATATTTTCCTTCCCCCCCAAGTTTATCGTCATCTTACTTTCAAAAGAGACAGCATCTTCGAATGATGGAAATATATTTCAAACGAAACGACACAGCTTTTTTTTTTTGAATTTGAAATTTGAGTCTTTTTCCCCACAGCTGTTTGATCATCACTGTCCAGATCATAGCTTTTCGTAAAAAATGTTTGAAGAATTTCTAGAAAAACATTTTTTTGGGGGGGGACTCTTTTTCGAAGAATATGATAGAAATTTCATGGACATGGAACGTTGGTTGTTGAAATACTCTATATTTTTCTTTTCGAGTTGCATGTATACAGGGAATTTTGACGGGTGGATAGGAAAAGAGGCCAAAATTCTATTACTTTTGTAGAAATTCAGATTTTTATCTCTTTACATAGGCAAGAAAAAGAAAACAAAGGATTTCATTTCAATTTTTTTGGATTTAATAATGTAAGCTTATTGTCGATTCTTTGTGAATAGTAAGCAGATTTTGTTGTTTTTACAGATTTGTGTGGGGAAATATCACAACATTAATATCACATTTAACTTTAGTAGCGTATTGAGATAATTCAATTTATTATATTAAGAATTACTTTAGAATTATAATCCATCTTTTTTATTCTAGTAGAATAAATATTATATAATTCACGTATATGGTATTGTAAAGCTGCATTGATTAGTAATTTTACCTGTTAAAGAGGACACAGTACGATTCAATTGACAAAAATCGGTCAAAAAATCAAATCTAATTTTTTTACCTTAGGTTTTATTTTTTATATACTTTTCTAGAAACTCACAAAATTTGAAAGCTCTAAGTTTAAAAAACGCAGAGCTGTGATAACTTTTACGTTTGTTTTTATTCACATCCCAATGGCAAAACAAAAC
This sequence comes from Trichonephila clavipes, assembly GCA_019973935.1. NCBI lineage: Eukaryota > Metazoa > Arthropoda > Arachnida > Araneae > Nephilidae > Trichonephila > Trichonephila clavipes. The sequence goes on along the minus strand of BMAU01018466.1, from coordinate 261,699 downwards.
TTTAAACTGACTCATCTCGGAAAGATAAAATAACTAGTTTATTTAAAATGCTAAGGCTTTTTTTTTCTATTGAGCCTAATACTTGAAAAAAATTTTCAGTTGTCGCTAATAGTACATGAAATAAAAGTTGGTATGCATTTTTCAATCAAAGCAATACTTATTTTTTAAAAAATATATGACTTTACAAAATGAAATATTGTGAGTGTACAAATATATCAAACATGTTATTGCAAAACGCGTACCAACTTTTGTTATACATAGTTTTACGTACTTGTAAATCAAATTTCATATATGTACGTCAATTTTTGTAGGAAGAGTAGCATTTTAAAATCACGTCATAAGTTTCATGTTTTTCTCTTAAAAAATTAAACGATTAGCTTTTTATGAAATGTTGAGCACAAAACCTGTTTTGCATCATACACACACAGCAACCAAAAAATTATGAAAATCATTAAATTAAAAAAATTTGTATAAATCGTACCATATCCCCTTAAATTATTTATTAATCTACTGTTACAAAATTTTAAAGGTATTATAAGCTAACTAATATCTAATTAATAATGAAATATTTTTTTCAACTTGAAAAGTAAAAAGTAATTAATGAGTTATAAGGATTTCATGCACAGAAAAAATATTTCATGATGTTGCATGATTGTATGCTTTTTATAAACCATTTATATCTAAATAATTGCATTAAACATTCGATTGCACTAAAAAACATTCTAATAGACCAGATATCTTAATTTAAAAAGGACAGGACTTAAATCTCTAAAACAGAAGAAAATTTTCTTTTACGGTCGCGTAACTTCCTTAACCCGATTTTCACACACAAAATCCATTTTTAGCAGATCTCTTCACAACAAAATAAACATGCTTGCCAAATTTCAAATCCGTAGGTTTTCTAGTTTAAAAAGGGGAATTTTTATCCATATGGAATCATAAAACCTGTTCTTAGCGGATCTCTACTTAACAAAAAAAACGGACTTACCAAATTTCAAGTCTAATTCTAATAGCTCCGACGATCTCGTGATGAGTTAATGAGCCACTTTTCTCCTTAAAACAGATATAGATACATGTTTTTCTACTCTCGAAAAGATTGAATACAAAATGGAATAAATAGAGCACAAGAACGAAATTCACTTAGTATAGTTTATTTATTTATTACTTGGCAGCACTAAAGGACTACAATTCAACTCAACTACGGATTTGTTTCTTACTATACAAAATATACCATCTCTACAAGCAAAAGAATTCTAGTAACGATAGCAAATGATTTTATCAGGCTACAAGGAAAGATAGCTTTAGATATTTTAGTCATCCAGGAGAATTTTTTAAAAAATGCTAAAGTTAATGTGAGCTCGATTTTCATTGCCGTTACTCTTTGTTTACTCTTTCCAAATATAGTGTGTCCATTATGTCACGGTGCACTTTTGACCGGTCACAGGAAACCAACGAAACTAAATAGAAATATGAAATTTTTACAAAGTAAAACGAAAACTCTCCAAGTTTCCGTTGTATGATGATAAAGGTTGTGCGCATACAGCTGATGACGCCCCACCACGAATTGTGCATCAGTAGATGTCCAAGTCAGTCGAAATGTGACGGTACAGTGCTGTTTGTTGCTAAATTGGAGTCTGTGATTAAAATGCATCGTTAATATCGTCGTTTGTGCAACGATGAGCCACCAAATAGGAATAACATTAATAAGTGGGATAAGCAGTTGAAAGATGCCGTCAATTAGTTGGACGATTTGTAAGTGTAATAGCTGCACGGGGAAGCTACCTAAGGCGCTCTAAAAATATGTGCATGCTTGTGGTCGACTATTACGCCTAAGAATAACTACAGTTTATAACGGGTTTGAAGAATCCTCTGCGTTTTTCGAGTTATAAATTGCAGCTGTTGCATTATCAAACCAGTGGATAGACCCATATGATTCACGCTTGCTACAGATATGCTTCATGAGATCGACAAACATAAACGATTTCTGTAGAATATTGTTTTTAGTGATGAGGTGACATTCTACGTCTATGGACATGTTCATCACCATAACGTACGAATATGGAGTGCTGAAAATCCTCGTGCCTACGTTGAATACGAAAGTAACACCCCTAAAGTGAATGTGTGGCCTGATCCATAATAAAGAGATAGGATCATTTTTCCTCGCGTTCATTGCTTGGCAGACTGTGACATCAAACAACTATCTTGACATGCTGGAATTATATGGAATGCCACAATTTCCAGAAGGTGTCCTCTTTCAATATGACGATGCTCCTTCACATTACGCCAATAATGTTCGTGAATTTTTGGATACACTTTCCAATAGAGGTGGATGATGGGCTGAGGTTTTGTCAGGCCATGGTAACTTTTATCCTCAGATCTGATGCCATTAGACTTTTACTCGTGCGTTTATGAGAAGCAGTGGCGTAACATACGTCATAACATAGCGTCGCGGTGGGGCCCAGGATTCGAGGGAGGAGGGAGGACAAAGCCTGATGTTATGGTTTTGCAATCCTTTGTAATATCTGACTTGGGGCCCACAACCTAGCTTTGCAGGGGCCCCCAAAATCCTCCGTTACGCCACTGATGAGAAGTAATATGTGTACAATGAAAGTATTAACGACATTAGTCATTTAAATCAAAGAATTAGAAACGTTATTCTTTCTGTTACACCAAGCGTTCTGAATCGTGTGAAGGAAGAACTTGAATATCATTTAGTTGTGTGTTGGGCAGCAAATAAGGAACCACAATGAACTGCGTGAGTGAGTGAGCGAGGGAATATTAACGTCACACTGTTCAGCTACACGAGGTTTTTTGGCGACGGACCACGTAATTTTGAACCATGATCAAGTGACGTGCACGACACCTGAGCTGGCACCCCTCTCCAAACTACCACACCAACGGCAGGACGTTTCAGCTCTCGACAGATTTAACGTGCATCGCTGCCCTACACGGTGTAACGTCACTTCTCGAAAACATCAACATCTGGTCGGTTTCTTTGTAGACCCGACACCCACACGTGCAGCTTCAGGTGCCGCGCAACCCCTGTTTGACCCCCCGAGGAATCTAGCTCGCCGACCGGAAGATGAGGGGAGAGATGCTTTGAACTTGCACGGGAGCGGTTGCCAGCGAATCCTCCTCTCACAAAATAGTGGACTCTAACAATCTATAATTTTAATAACTTTAATGTATCATTTAGTAAATAATATTCAATAGTTGTGACGTAAATAAATTCCATATTTTAATTAACCAAGAATACGCTACCGTTATTCTTTCAAACGTTACAGCTTAGAGTTTTGGTGGCAGCGCTTTGGGATAAAAAGTTAGCATTCAGGACCCGTGAGAGGAGGAAATTTTGGATTTTTACGGACGGACCGCAACGCAGGGAGAAAAAGAGCGTCCTGCTCACACAAAAAAGATCAAACTGATCTATAGTGTTAACGGCTAGAGTGTGAAGGGAAAAGCGATTTTCGGAAGCCGTGCTGCAATTGAATTCAGCTTCGGAGAAAAAGAGCGTCCTGCTCATAGAAGATCAAACTGATCTATAGTGTTAACGGCGAGAGTGTCCGAAGGAAAAGCGATTTTCGGAAGCCGTGCTGCGATTGAATTCATCTTTGAAGCCGTGCCACGAGTGAATTCAAGGCTGGTCAAACTGACCACACTTTTGTTAAGGGTGAAAGATTCAAGATTGGTCAAAAGGACCATTGTTCACACGGAAGAGTTCAAAACCACTAGTGCACATAATTTGCTTCTGACAGCAAGCTGAGTACTTCAAATGGGTGAGTACAGTTATATTTTTAAGTTGCAAACTGCATATTGTATAAGAAATTTTGGTTAAAGTGTTCTTTAGAAATTTTGAAATACTTAGTGTTTTTTCTTGCATGGGAACAGTGTTATTTTGTTTCTAGAGAATTGTAATTGTATTTCAAGCATTGTGTGCAATTTTAGCTTAAGATTTATTGTGTTTTAAGTCTCTTGAATGATTTTGAATATTTTTAGTGTTAAGTTTTTCTTTGTGTATTTCTGTGTATGCATGGGACCAGTGTTATTGTATTAATAGAGAATAGTAACAATAGTGCAAAATTTAGCGTGACATTTATTTGATATTGTTTAAAAAATGGCTTTCCTTGGTAAAGGGAAAAAGCAAGACATGTTGCAACTTTCTGAGGAATTAGGAATAAATGCCACTTTAAATATGACTGTCCCTAGCATAAAAATTGCAATCACTAACAGTGAAAGTTATGAAGAGGAATTTGTTAAAAATCTGTATGAGACTATCATTGCAAACGGAAAAAGATTAGAGGAGTTAGAAAGGGATGAAAGAAAAAGATTGGAGGAGTTATATGTATAGAAAGGGCTGAAAAAATGAGATTGGAAGAGTTAGAAAGGGCTGAAAAAATGAGATTGGAAGAGTTAGAAAGGGCTGAAAAAATAAGATTGGAGGAGTTTGTAAAGGAGCAGGCATTAAAAGAGAAAGAATTACAGCTTAAATTTGATTTAGAAAGGTTTAAAATAGAATCCGGATTTAGGGTAAACGATGAATCAAACGATTCTACAAATGCATGTTCTGTAACCTCTAATTTAAACTTAAAAAAATTGATCCCAGATTTCGATCCTAAGCAGTCAGATATTAGTTTATATCTAGTGATCTTTGAACGCCAGGCTAAAAGGGCGTCAATAGAAAAGAAAGAGTGGGTGGGGCAATTATTGGGTTTGTTACCCCTAGAGATCGTGCAATTTATTGCTCGCGAACCGGAGGAACAAGCCGAAAATTACGATTATGTAAAGAAATTATTACTTAAAAGATTCAAGTTAAGTCCGGAGGTCTTTCGGCAAAAATTTGTCCAACACCAGAAAAAATCCGATAGCACCTGGAAGGATTTCACTTTTGAAATTACGAATTATCTAGATGAGTGGCTGATTGGCTTAGAAATAAATACGTTTCAAGATCTTAAAGATCTAATGGTGGTAGATCAATTAAAAAACGCGCCAATGCTAGTATGAAAGATCATTTTTTAGATAATTGGGCAAACCTTAAATCAGCTACTCAAATAGCAGAACTTTTTGATAATTATGAGGACGTCCGAAAGGTAAATTCGAAACCCATGGATAGGTGGGGCAGAAATGATAAAATTTTGATATACTCAGGGGTCAAGGAAAAAGAAAATAGATTTGGGAAAACTTCCCCTAGATTAGGAGCTTCTGTTCCGGGGAGTACTAGAGAGAGAACTTTTGAAAAACGAGTGATACAAAGATGTTATCATTGCAATATGCCCGGACATATAAAAGCAGTTTGCCCTAAATTAATAAAAAAACAAAACGACGGAAACTCTCAATAATATTGAAGGAAATGAAAACCCGGATTTTCTTAATTCATATACAACAAAGGGCTCTGTGAATGGTCACGAGATAGACATTCTTAGAAATACAGGAGCGACAATAGATTTAGTATGTGCAAAATACATAAATCCTTCTTCTTTCTCTGGTGAAAATGTTTGGGTAAAACAACCGTTAAGCCCAGAATTAATTTGTTTACCTTTGGCGATCGTGGAAATTTCCGGAAATTTTGGAACGGTGAAAAACAAAGGCAGTGGTTTGTGGAAATCACTTAAATCAACACGGTCGATATTTGCTTGGAAATAAAACGGCCGAGCTAATAAAAGGAAATTTAGGCTATAATTTCCTGCCAGTCGAAATGTTGAATGCTGTCCAAACAAGGTCTCAAGTCAAAGCGGCTAGAGAAGAAAGGGGAATAGATAGTGGTGATGCTAAAAAAGGGGAAGATAAGGTTATAATTGTTTCTTCGGATGCAGAGGACGAAATTTTAATACCTGCACTCCAGGAATATGTTCCGGAATTAGCGCTGCTAAGGGTTACGCGAGAAAATTTAATCAATGCTCAAAAAAATAGCGAGGAGATTAAATCCTTATACGAACAGGCAGCAAGTCAAGTGCAGGTTACCAATCAGGTTTATTCGCTAGAGAAGGAATTATTGGTCAAAAATCGTGAAGATAAGTTAGGTAACGTGGTGAAGTTAATAGTAGTGCTGGAAGAGTTGCGCGACCCCATTAAATCCTTGTGTCATGAGGGAACATCTGCACACCTGGGAATTACGAAATCCAAAGACAAATTAAACCGATATTTTTACTGGCCGAATTGCTATAGAGATATGGAACGGTTTGTAAAAACTTGCGATCAGTGTCAGAGGGCTGGGAAGCCCAATGATAAAAAGAAAGCTCCATTAAAATTGGTCCCTGTTATTCAGGAGGTTTTTACTAAACTAAATATTGATGCATGTGGGCCTCTCCCGATCACATCTAAAGGGAATCGATATCTTATCACGGCTATTTGCATGTCATCAAAATTCCCTGAAGCTATTCCGGTGTCTGATATTAGTTCCGTTAGTGTCACAGATGCGCTGTTAAACATCTTTAGTCGGATGGGGTTTCCCCGTGAAATACAATGTGACCAGGGTACTTCTTTTACTAGTGCTCTGACTATCGAGTTTTTTTAAAGATTCGGAATACTTGTCAGGCATAGTTCTGTGTATCATCCACAGAGTAACCCTGTTGAGCGATTTCATCGAACGTTGAAACGATTCTTACGAGTCTTATGTTTAGATGCAGGCTCCGAATGGGACAAACATCTTCCGTCAATTCTTTTAGCGTTACGAACTGTATCTCATGAAAGTACAGGGTATACACCGTCAGAGTTGGTGTATGGGAAAAATTTGCGAACCCCAGAGACGTTAGTAATGGAACATTGGATGGAACCGGAAGAAGAAGGTGATCTCGTCACTGAATATATGTTTAAGTTAATAAATAGATTAAAAAGATGTCAAGAAATAGCTATAAATAAAATGGAGGAAATGCAAGTTAAGCGGAAAACTTGGTATGATAAAAACGCAGTAAAACGTGAATTTAAGGATGGAGATTTAGTCCTAGTGTTAGCTACATCCAGAGCAAATAAATTAGCAGTGCAGTGGATAGGTCCTGGGACAATTTTAAATAAAATTTCGGAAACGAACTATTTAGTCGAAATCCCCGGCAGACGCGAAACATCTCAAATCTATCATATAAATATGCTAAAACCATATTACAAAAGGCCAGAACACGTTAACGTAATTATTAATGATGAAACAAAAACTCTCTCGCAGACCAGGAATTAGAAATCCCATACTTAGAAAACAATTCTCTCGTTTATGATTTCGAGGACGTAATCCAGGCTAGCGAGTTGAACAAACACCTTCACGACAAACAAATGGATCGACTGCGCGAATTATTAAGTAAATACTCTAAATGTTTTTCAAACAATCCCGGTTTAACTAATCTGGTTGAACACGAAATCCAGTTAGTTAGCGATCAACCAGTTAGGACGAAGGCCTATCGAATTTCGCACCGACAAAATGAAATCTTAAAAAACGAAATTAACCGAATGTTAAAATTAGGAATCATTGAGGTAGGAGAATCGGATTACATGTCCCCTATGATTTTAGTTGAGGTAGCTGGGAAAGAACCTCGTCCATGTATAGATTACAGGAAATTAAACGGGATCATTAGAACGGAATATTTTCCTCTTCCGAATATCGAAGAAACGCGTAGAAAAAGTATCGGCGGCTAAATTTATTACCGTCTTTGACCTATCTAAGGGATATTGGCAAATACCTTTGAGTAAAACTGCACAGCGATACGCAGCCTTCTGTACTAGCTTTGGTACATACCGACCCCTAAGGATGAGTTTCGGATTAAAGAATGCTCCATATTTCTTTAGTAAACTCATGGCTGAATTACTTAACGGACTAGAGGATTTCGTTGTCCCGTATCAAGACGATATCGCAATTTTCTCAGATACTTGGGAGTCAAACATTAAACATATGGAAACGGTTCTGCAGAGAATAAAGAGAGCTAAGTTAACGATAAAACCTTCAAAGTGTAGGTTTGCGCAACAAAATGTCAAATTTTTGGGTCACATTGTGGGTCAGGGTTTTCGCACCCCTTCCGAGATCAAAGTTCAGGCTGTTCTAGAGTTCCCTACCCCTCGCACGAAAACTCAAATACGTGCTTTCTTAGGTCTAGCGGGTTATTACCAAAATATATAAATCTGTTCTCGGTAATCGCTGCTCCGTTGACGGATGCGTTGAAGGGAAGAGCAAAGAAGGGAGAAATTAAGTGGACGACTGAGTGTGAGAACGCATTTCGAGAACTAAACGGGAAACTAATTGATAAGCCCGTCTTGTACGCGCCAAATTTTGAACGAGAATTCATTGTTCAAACGGATGCTTCGAACGCAGGTTTGGGAGCAGTTTTAACTCAATTAACTGAACAAGGTGAGGAGCATCCAATCCTTTACCTGAGTAAGAAATTTTCAGAGGTAGAGAAGCGTTATTGTACGACGGAGAAGGAATGTGCTAGTATTGTTTTCGCAATTAAAATGTTACATTATTACTTAGATGGAAATTCATTTTTAGTTATGACCGATCACAACCCGTTGGTGTGGTTGAATAGAAATGTTAGTTCTAACCCTAGATTGATGCGATGGGCTTTGGCTTTGCAACCATATAATTTTAGAATTGTACATCGGTCGGGTAAAAGTCACAAAAATGCAGATAGTCTCAGCAGATCGGTGATAGATAATTAGGACTTGTTAACAATGTTCTCTTGCTCATGAATAATAATTGTTGCTTATAATGTTTTTTTTAGTTAAAGATTAATAATTGTATTAATTTTATTTATTTACTAGTACTGTATATCATTTAGAATGGAGATGCGTGTCAAGAGATAAAGCCATGAAAGCAAATGTATTAATATGCTTAATTTTGTGTATAGGGTTTTAAAATATACATGAGTATTTATAGTTAACGCAAGAGGCATATTGTGAAAAATATTTTGTGTGTAAGGTTGTACACTTCGCATATCATATCAACATGTCATTAGTATAATTTTTATTAAGTATTGTGGCGAAGAATATTTTATGTGTAAGGTCTTACACTAGCATTTGATGTAACATGTTGTTAGTATAATTGATAATAGGCATTGTGATAGGAGTGTTTGTATTTTTATTTAATGTTGTAGTATGTTTTCTTACATTGCTATTGATCATTTTCGTACTATGGATTTGTGTAAGTTCCCTAGCAAGAACACTCACTCACTAGAAATAAGTAATTCCAAATTTAGTTCAGCGTTTTCTTTAGTAATTAAAATTGCAGCTCAGAAATATAGTGGTGCTTGATGAAGGGATGTGTCGGTAATCTGTCAGTTGTCTCATCGTCATCCCATTAAACTTTTCTCAACGGAAAATTTCTATAAGAGAGGGCGAGAGCTGTAACGTCACTTCTCGAAAACATCAACATCTGGTCGGTTTCTTTGTAGACCCGACGCCCACACGTGCCGCTTCAGGTGCAGCGCAACCCCTGTTTGACCCCCCGAGGAATCTAGCTCGCCGACCGGAAGATGAGGGGAGAGATGCTTTGAACTTGCACGGGAGCGGTTGCCAGCGAATCCTCCTCTCACAAAATAGTGGACTCTAACAATCTATATTTTTAATAACTTTAATATGTATCATTTTGTAAATAATTTTCAATAGTAAATAATTTTCAATTAACCAAGAATACGCTACCGCTATTCTTTCAAACGTTACAACGGCCTGGTCTTTAGTGGTACTGGGTTCGAACTCATGACATGCCTGCCATGACACGATTCCTTGACCACTGGGCTACCGCAGCCCCACAATGGATTGCACAGAAGAGGTATGAAACGGAGAGCCTTTCTTTTATTTAGTGAAGATTTCACATTGCTATCTTGCTTCGTTGATTTCCTGTGACAGGTCAAAAGTTCGCCATGACTTTACGGACAGACTGTATATATGTTTCCGATGTCAGCTCTCGATATCATTTCCTTTTAAGTCATTAATTTTCGATGTTTAAATTCTGTATCTTAATGATATATTATACAACTATACAGATATTGGTTCAAAATAAATAATGCCTTTTTCTAATTCTACTTCTGAGTAATAAGGCATTAAAACATTTTCCATTGAAATGCTCGTAGACTTGCACCATTTTATAGTTGATAGAAAAAGAGAGAAAAAAGTTTTTCGTTTAATACTTTTAATCTCAGAGTTAAGTTTTTGTTTTAACGGGTGGTTTTCTCTTCTTATTTCTACTGCACCATATTTTCCTGCGGCAACAGCGGTCACCATTCATATAAAAAGTACAAGTGAAAAAAAACAGGTCTTCATCGTCGAAGAAGAAAATCAAAGAGCAACAACTCTTGATAATTCGATATTGGGGAAGAAAAAGGAAGATTCTAGTCGAATGATGAATATACTTTTCCTTTGAAATACTTGTATAGCTTTCGGCATTCCACTATTGATTTCTTTGAAGTCTACTGAAAAAGATCCCCAGAGAAAATTTCTTATCGGTATATAACTGCTGGTTTGAAGCTATATTTTTTGACGATACCAATATTCTTTTCCTTTAAAAGTATATTTGTTCATAGATCAATGGAGAAAAGATGCTTTATGGATGCCTAACGACTGGTAAGGTATTGTTTTGAGCACGTCTCACACGAAACAAATGTATCTATTAGAAAAAAAAAGAATGAAGTTATCTCGTGGTACGGGAAAAATGGTTTTAGGCGAGATTTGACAAGAACAGAAAAAGTATTTTTTATTTTTATTTTTCTGTGGTGATAAAGGCAACAGAATAGATGAATTAATGATATATAAAATATAAAATTTGGGTTCTGAAATAGTTAAATGGCGTGAGATAGTGGTGATCTGGAGGCCAAATAATGGATTAGGGTTTGAAAGTGTTCACTGTTCTATGTTAAATTATGATGTTCCATATTAGCTTATGCTATACACGAAAAAATGCGAAGTTACTCAATCAATTCATATAAACGAGTGTGTTTATTAATGTCGCATGATTTATCAACAAGAGGTCCAGTGGCTGAGTGGTAGCCGTGTCACGCCTCCCTACCACAGTTCTGGGGCTCTTTCCTCGGGCTAGGCAAGTTTGACTCAGCCTTTTATCCCTTCAGTGGGTCGATAAATGAGTACCAAGCTAGCTTGGGGACTAAACAATGGGGGTTTTACTTCAGACTGACCACCTGATTCGCACATCTGCTCATGCATCTCAACGTCCAAATCACGTATACTTAGATGGGCACTGTAGGCCTAAAACGCATACAACACATCTCGAATCAAAGAACAGCAGAGTAGTAATCAGATCCAGTGATCTTCAAGCAACTACTAAGCAGAAAGGCCTCATTAAAAACCAATTTGTGACATTCAAGAAATATATTGGTAATAATAGTGAAATAATATTGAGCAAAACAATAAATAAATTTATAGCACTAAGAAATTTATTTATATTTATTTAACAGTAATAAGAATGAGAAAAAAATCTGAATTATGGAACATATTTTTTATTATTTCTGTAAAAAATATAGTATCACCGTCTGTGACCGGAAAAGAAATGGTTTATAAATGGATGAAAATTTCGTAGTCTTATGAAAGCCTAAGAGAACCGGAGTTCGCATAATTGTCGAGCAAGGAAGAATCAACAGACATTGCGCAAATCTCAAGAACCTTTATTTAACCTAATCACAATATCACAAGGAAAAATAGCAATGCTAGCAAAATGAACATTGAATTCTAAATAATAATCAAAGATTCACTAAACTGTCAAAAGATGGCTTCGATTCGCTGCCACATTTCGAACTCCAGAACAAGTTCGAATGCAGCCACATGTAGTTTCAAGAGCTGCGATCTAAAGGCCGTATCACACGCATTTTTCGAGCAACCATTTCGCCCAATTTTTTCAAGCATTTGAGGGTTGCCATAAACAAAATGACATGCTCTGACGTCAGCCGCGCTCTATCTCTCCATTGAAAAATTACTCGCTGATTTTTCTGCTTCGAAACTTCATGGCAACTTGCTGGAATCCTAATTTTTTAAAAATCTTCTTGCGAAATGGGTTTTTTTAGGATTTTATAGGTATGGAAATTTTTCAACTTCGTCAGTAAAAGCACTCTCCATAATTTCGTTCCATTTCAATATGTATGCTTTTGATACTGCGCTTGACGAAGCCGAGGCTGCCATCTTGTTTGTATCGTTGCAGACGAAGAACCTTATTTGCTGAAATTTGGTGCAATTTTAATTTCGAAAAAATTTTTCAGCTCACTACCAAGAAGTTGTTCGAAGCCGTTGCTATGGCAACTGAGTAAAAATTGCTCAAAATCGTTGGTTGAAAGAAAAATTGCCCCAAATACATGTACTTGTGATAAGGCCTTTACTTACCAATCCAAAGAACGAGGATAATCTTCAGTTTCATATTAGTAATTTATAATCTCAACAACATTCCTCCCAATTATATAGTCTCAACATCTTTCCACTTTCTTACTTCAGATTATTTTAAACAACAATCATAATTTGCATATTACGGTTTCACCATAAGACGAGATCCTCAAACCAAGCAATGGTTTCGGTAAATGAGGGATTATAAGGTAACCATTTTTTTACAATGAAAAGGAGGACGAAAAATTTAAGGAAAAATTACAACTTAAATATATGAAAGTTTTATTAATTCAAACAAAAATACATTAACTACGCTTACATTCTTTTTAATTATTATAAACAAGTATTTTTCCCCATTGAATGAATTTTTTTGTCAACATATCATTTTTTTAGTACATCGGAAAGTTCGGGCAAAAAATGTCCTTCGTACTGAATTTTACGGTAAGCACTGTAGCTAAATATTAACATTCAATTTTGTGTGATTTCTCACTCTAGTCTCACTTCACAAAAATCATTACCAACTGAAAAAAACTCTTTCAACTGCTGCATTAGTTCTAGGGCAGCACAGCGTAAATTCAAAAAGAATAACTAAATTTTTTTATGGAATGTGTTCATTTTTGAAATGGTTAAGTAATTCCACCCATCTTTTATCAATTTCAGCATGTTGATGTTCGAATCGTTTCAATTTATTACAATTTAAATGTACATTCAGTCTTCCAGTTTCATCAAACAAACCATTGTGAACGATTTTAATATCATGCATTTATTTTGATAAAAAATCAACATAGTTTTCTATACCTGCCCAATTAAATTGCGATGAAGTCAAAAAACACAATTGAAAACTGTTATTTCCTGTGATATTTGTTTCAGACCATTCTTCGACATTTTGGAAACATGTTTGGTTCATCTCTGAAAATAGAGATTAACAGATCAGTTTTAAAATATTGAAAAGCAGGACTTTTATCGAGGAAGGACAGAACATATAAAAGGAGGACTGTCCTTCTTAAAGGAGGACGTTTGGTCACCTTAGGGATTATGATCAGGAACTCCCGCGCGCGCGGGGTGGACGAGTCGTGAGCACGAGTCTTGATGCCACTGAAGATTCACCAAACGGATAGGATGATGCACTTTCAATCTGTCCTAGCTTAAAGTCCTCATGTTGGCATGTTGGGGAAATTTTGATAGGGAGTACCAGCTCTGGGGTCGTACACATCACTTGACTGAGGTTCAAAATTATGAAGTTTATGGTGAATAGAGCCCTTTGCTTTTATAACGCCATTAATAAAAATTAAATAAATCTCAATTCAACCAAACAATAAAACAGATTTCCCTAGAGATTAGTTGAAACCCGCAACAAACTAATAATATTACATTTTAAAACTTAACTCCTGAAAAAAAACAAGCATTAAATTGATTAAACACATTTTAATTTTGTATAGATATAAGTTTTAATAAAATTAAATAGTTATATTTGTTCTGTGTGAACGTACTTTTGTAAATTATTATAATTAATATCAATGGGCTTCGGTTTTTTGAATATAATTAATAATTATGATTTTAAATAGAGATATGCTTGCTGCTATTCCAATATGGTACTTTCCAATGGTATTACAACATGGAGTATATGGACATTACATCTCTTTCACCAAATTTCCACACTACATCATATATGAATTTTGAAGGTCCAGCTCAATTTATCTTGTAGAATTTCTATTGTCCTGTTAGATAATCATTAAAAAAATAATAATTCTTTTTTTTAATTTAAAAATTCAGGCCATTTTAGAACTGTTTGTGTTTTTAGTAGTTTTACTGTTGCTTACTGCTTAGTGTCGCTTATAAATTATACAAATAGATACATGTTGTAATTGCGCAGTAAAATTAAATTGGAAAACATCACTATTTTTTTAAATAAAATCATGAAAGAATAGAAATTTTTACTAATAGTAAATATTTTCTCTTTATATAATTAAAGTAAGAAAAAAACTTCGTTGATGTGACATCGCGAAACATAACTACAAATTTTGTTATCGCTAACAAATAAGACTTTTTTTTTTGAAAAAAAATTTCTGAGCAATAATCGTGACTATTCATAAGAAACTTCATTAAATGAGACAGGTTTCATTGATTTATATCACAAAATCTTAATGTAGCGTGTCGGTTCGTCATACACCATTAAAAACTTAGGTGATTTAGTTCAAACGAAAACAGAATGAATTATTCATTCTTATTATTGTTTCTTTTATTTGAAGCTCCGAAAAAATATATATGGGAATATTTTTACCGAGGGCAGGCCTATGTTTCTTTTTAATGGAGTGTTTTATGGTCAGTTAAAGTCTATAAATACAAATTTATTGTAAGTAATGACAAGATACAAAATAGTACCGTATTTTGTTTTTGTTTTTGTTTTTTGATTTAGCTTATCTTTCAGAAAATCAAATTTATTTATCCAAAAATGAATTCGCATTGACGTCGCTGTTGAGAAGAATGATGGGAAACTATAAATGGATTAGAATAATGTATTTTCGAACCATAAGCAAATGATGAGAATGCCAATTGGTTAAGTAAAACCTTCAAGCTTACCCAGTAAAAGATTGGAGGTATTAAGCCGGTTTTCCAGAAAGACTTACGGTATCCGACTACTTGCAACAACTTTTTTTTAAAAAAATATGGAGATATGGAGATTTTTTGTGGTTTTTAGTACATTTCAAGGAAAAAAAGGATAAATTAAGAAGAGAAAAAATAAATTATTACTATTAAAATGGGTAAAAATTGACAAAAAAGTTATATAAACGGGGCCCGCTCTGTACAAATAATAAATGAACAAATTCTCAATTTTTCAATTTTGATCTATTACTTTGCTGTTACTTTTTGAAAGGACTTGCAGGATAAGAGATATTTTAGTTTTAACAAAAACGAAAGCACTTTATCTTAGTTATATGAAACTGCTTAAAAACAGTGATTATATTCACATAAAGAACTGCAAATTTTGAAATAAAGCAGTGATGGATAAATCTGAAGGTTAAAACACTTCTAGTGTTATATAAAACATACACACAAAATTTCAGTAAATTATTTAAAAAGCTTTTTGAGCAGTCGCTGTCCCCTCTTGAGCTTTTCGAAAAAATCACATTTGAGTAAAACGCATTTTAAAGTTTGACATCTTATATAAAGTTAGGGTATCTGCTTTTACTAAAACACTTGTAGTTTTTGTTCTAGTGAATAGAAAATAAAAAACTTGGTATTTTTAAAAGCTAATAAAATGGCATATAAAATAAATCATAAAAAATTGTTAATTGAAAAAAATCATGATTTTAGGGTAGTCGGATCCCTTAAGTCTACATTCTCAGTTGGTACCTCTTTCACGAAACTTCTATATCACACTTCATAAAGATTACTTTTAGTTGGAGTAAAAGATTTCTCCGCAATGAATAAATTAAACTCGGAATGCATTCTGAAACAAAAAGAGAATAATTTTTGCAATTCTGAGAGATTATGATATCATGATCACACCTCCAAGATATCAAGGCTCAAAGTCCTCAGGTTGACATGGTGTGGATTTTTAAAGAGGGGGCTGCCGACAGTCACCATGTTTCTTTGAAATGTGACATTAATAAATAATCAATCAGTAAAATCTTAGTTCGAATTCCGGGCATCACGGGGAATTTGATATGAAGTTCACGACCTTGGCCTTCATGCAGGTCTTCTATTTCAGAAAAAGGTCTATATTTCTGAAATATAAACATCACATATATGCTTTATAATTCTAAATAAATATGCTGGTGAAGTGCATTCCAGCACCTGTAAGTATAAATCTTCACCGTTGATGTACGAATTCTGTAATTATTTCAACACTCATGTAATTCTGATGCACAAAATGAATTCTAATTAGCTTTTGCGTGCGTTCTGAAAGTATTGTTGACAACAGCGAAAGAGCTGCAGCATTATTTTAAAGCTCCCTAATATTGCAATATTACATTACTGTGCTAAAAATTTTACTTCAAGTTGAATGCATTGCAATTTAACAAAACATTGAGCTTTGAAAGACGAGGGAAAATGCAAAAGATGTTTATTTTATTACATTACAAAATTTTAAACTGAATTTCTCAAAAAAATACTTCATTCGCCCGTTATAATTCCTTAAAAAACAAAACAATTCTGGGGGAAAAATGTAGGTAATAAAATAAATCACCAGGAAAAAATTTCACAATACTATTCTGAAAACTTACTTTAAAAAAATGATATTAAAGAGATTGAATTATTTTTCAGACGTGTCTCGAAGAACAGTACCTACATTTCAAATCTTTTATACCTCATTCTCTGCGAAAACTGATTTCTTTACGAAAAAGAAAGTTAGTTTTGTTACCATCATCGTTTTCGCTAACGCATTTTGTAATAATGCAAATTTGAATCCGGTGAAATACAAATATATTGAATATTTATTTCTAACCAAAAGAAAATGTAAATGGGTTTATGAATGTAAATTCTGATGCGATATTCAAATCAGTAGCGAAAGAAAGAGAGAATTCGCGTTTTCAAGTAATTCTATCAACTTTTACTTTGGGAAAAGAAAAAAAATGAAAATATATGAATATTTAGAGATTTTCCCGATCTCAGCTGTGAAAATATTTACAAAAATAAATATTTCAGTGCACTTTCTTAAAATATATTATATATATGTGGGGCTTTCTAAAAAAAAAAGATAATTCAAAGGGAATTTATTTTAATCTAAAGGAAATATATCTAATATAATACATACAAATTAAAGTTTTTATGAATGGGAGCAATAATAGTTTTTGTGAAGATATAATCAAAAATTAATATTTCTCTCAATAGCTTTTAATACAACAGTAATTAATAAAAAACGAAGTAATTTAAAAATAATCTTTTTAATTGAAGCGAAATATATATTTACCGAAAGTATAAAAGGAAATTTTATTTTTCAAATATGTTAACAATAATATTTTTTCTCCGAAAATATTAAAAAAAAATTAATATTTCAGTGAATTAAAACAATAAAAATAAAACAATCTAAAGTTGACTTTTTAATTAAATGGGAATAGCTCCGCTGAGAAGACCAAAAGAAATTTCAATTACAAAAGTGTTATTAAATATAATTTGATTTTTCCTTTTTATAATCAACAATTCTGCATTTAAAATCAATACATAAGTTTTATATTTTGCCTTTAGTACTAAAAGCAACAAATAAGAATTTGATATAGTGATTTTTCTTCCTTTAATATACATCTAACTTACGAGAATTTCTCATAGGATCTTTTATATATAAATTCTTAGAAAAATTAGTTCTTTTTTTAAAAAAAATTCTTGCATGGATTTAAATGAAACCTTACATGTTTAGTTAAAAGAAATTGCCTTCTAGCTGCACTCGAAGCTCGCGAAAGCAAAACTAAGCAATAAAATAAATAATAAAAAAATTAATTAACACTGACAATAGGATAAATTTACAGCCACAGTATGATAAATTTAAAGTTTTAAGTTATAAGGTTTAGTTATGAGGTTTATATAATTTTTTTTTATTTAAAAAATAACTAGCACAACTGTAAGAGGTTATACAGAAATAAAATTTAGAAAAATAATAGATTACATTATAAATGCAAAAAATTAAATAGAAAGCATTTCTTAATTTAAAAAAAATTTTTTTTTAGTGTTTGAAGAAAGATAAAGGTAATATATATATATATATATATAACGTTATAAAAAAAAAGAAGAAAGATTTGGATCGCAATTCTTCTGAATTCAATTTAACCCCTTCTTAGTCGCCGTCGTATTCTCATGCATTCGTCTTTTTTGTCCCTGTACAGGCAGCGTTGTATGCCATACGATGAAAAAAAGAAAAAAAAATTCCTCCTACAAAGTGAATTTCGTCACTACTTACTTTTGTTTAAATACTATGATTTTTTTTTTTGTATTTTTGAGTATTTTTTCGAGATGGCATAAGTAACTTACTTTTTTCACAATTTTCGGTGTGAGAATGCCTGCATTGTATTTTAGTTAAAATCATTTTGTACGTCAAAACAGCTTTTATGAGGGATTTAGAGATATTTCGGGAGAACACAGCGAATTTAATACATCTCCTTCGGAAGATGCTAATTCTGATTTATCAAGTAAAAATATTTATTCAGAGTCTATTGAATCCGAAGCCAAGGATTTGAGCCCAATAAGAAAAAACAGTGTGTCCAGCTCCTCCTTGTTTCAGTTTTCTGGCAAATCTTGGTTATTGGTTTTTATTATTTTTATGTAGATATTTATCCTAGTCACACATACACACACATCTCAAAGCAGTAGTGTTAATATGTATGGTATTAGAGTCAGTGGCGTAACTGAGAACATTTGGGCCCCCTTGCAAAGTCAGGTTTTGGGTCTCAAGCCGTACTTGGTGTCAGTCCGGCTTTGGGGCCCCTAGAATCCTACCCTCCCCCAATTAGGGGGTGTACCTTACGCTACTGAGTGACGCCATGGGCTTGTTATAAATAAAATTATATGCAAAAGACAATACTTATCTTGATAATTTGTACGGTTTATATTTAAAGTTGTATTGTAGCTTTAGCGTCATAATACTTTATTATAGAATTCAATACTCTGTAATTGTGTGGAGAAAGGGAAGGAGGGTGTGATGAAAATTATGATTGAAAATTGGGTCGCAAATATTGAAAGTTTGAGAAGCACTGTTGTAAATAAGTTTTGCACATCTTTCTACATGAAAAATCACCTCTTTATAAAGTTGCTATAAGTCCTCCGGAGAATACGAGAGTAAAGAAATATAACCTCACTATCTGTTGGTTGTGGCCGCGGTGGCCGAGTGGTATAGGTATCGGACCGTGGCTTGCTTTGTCACGGGTTCGAGCCCAGTACCACTAAAGACCCGCCGTGTAGGGCAGCGATGCACGTTAAATCTGTCGAGAGCTGAAACGTCCTCCCGTTGGTGTGGTGTGGTAGTTAGGAGAGGGGGGTGCCAGCTCAGGTGTCGTCCACGTCACTTGACCATGGTTCAAAATTACGTGGTCCGTCGCCAAGGGCCCTCGTGTAGCTGAACAGTGCGACGTTAATATTCAATCAATCTGTTGGATCTTTAATCAAATATATTTGTTGTGAGTATTTGATTGATTGTCTATAAACGTCTTCCATTCGGGAAAAAAACACGAGGGCTATTGTGATGGATGTCATGATTTTGAACCACGGTCAGGTGATGAGGCTTTATTTCTAAGTGACACATTAATGAATAACCAATCAAATATAGAGTATAAAATCTGATATATCTGTCCAAATATTTTTTCAATTTCAGTGAATGCAAAGTAGACAGTGCTCTTGAGAAATTTGTCTTTTTCAATTCCTTCGTGAGGTGTCATTATATACTTTAGATGTTGTTATTATGGACGTGGAAGGTTTTTCTCAATGTACTTGCTCTTTTTCGAGTTGGATTCTTTTTTTGGAGAGGGGTGAGTGGGTAATCTTCGTTTGTATTCGGTTCGCATTTTTCCTTATTGACTTTCTGAATTGCAAAACGGGGAAGGTCGGCGGTGCCATCAAAGGAATTTTATTCAACTTATTACTCAGTCCAAAGCCTGAAATTGATTTTTGAGTCACTGGGCTCTATTTTTAATGTTTGTTTATCAGTATTTCTTCCTTTTAAATATTTATTATGTTGTTTTGATGAATTTTGTATTTTGCTTTTATTATTTATTCTTTCATGTTTTTAGATGTATTTTATACATTTCTTTTATACATACGACATATATATATACATATATATGTATGTGTTCAAAACTTAATTCATATATACGCAACACATACAATACTTTGAAAGACTTTTCAACACCATATTTATCTGAACATGGCACAATGCATTACGTTATTGTATCTGCCGCGTCACGTATTAAAATAAACTACAGCTATTCAAGTTCATTTCACTCAAGGCAATTGCGGATATGTTGACTCTTAAATACGACGGAAGCCGAAATCAATAATTAGCGTCTGATAATTGAACATCCCTCGTTTGAATGTAGACATGATGTTGACAGCCTTCTAGCCATTAGCAATTATCAGAAGTCATCTTAAAATTTAAATGGCTTTCAGTCAATCTGAAAAGGGTCTTAAAGATAATGTAGCACTCAAATGCGGTCTGGGAACTGGAGATGATAGAAAAATTTAAATGCATAGAATGGAAATTTTGCATTACTTCTCGTATAGAAATTGTCAATTGCAATGAAAAAAAAAGAAACGATTGATTTGAATATCATTCTAACTTATATAAAAATCCATAAAGGATATTTGCGTAATAAAATCAACCCATCATCTTGATTTCAATGACAGTGGTTAAAATCTTGCATGTGTGTGTGTTCTCCCCCTCTTTTTCAATTCCTACTATTGGTTCACTCTCTACCTATAAATATATATATTGTTCAAATTTTCTGTCGTTAAATAAATACTTTCTATTAACCCATTTAAGTTCAAATAAATTTTTTTTAAATTTGTTGTGGATGTCACTTGATGTTTATACAGTTTTTTCCAATATTATTTCATTAATTAAATTTTATTTTTTAATTTTAAATTTATTCTGCGTTATTTCTCTCGTAACTACGACTAGATGCAACAGATGGCTTCAGTACGTTTTTTCTGACGAAGTAGGAATTGACGTTAAAATCATTTTTTTATATTACTTGTTTTAATAAGCGCTTCTAATAAATACTATTGAGTTCGTTGCATCACACACTCATGATGAACAGTAAAAGTTTTCATATTGACACGTTTTGACAAAATAAAATTTTTATTTTACGTTTTTAACACGTTAAATGAATTTATGTATTTCTGCTTAGAATATACATGCCCTATGTATTGTACTGAGATTTTAAGGAGATATTGAAGTGGAAAAACTCATGTTATTATATCGTATATTTGCATTATTAAAATTTTAAAAATCGATTGCCAGGTAAATAGTTGAAAATTATAACACTACCGCATGACTGTGCAAGATTACATGCAGCAAAAACAACGTGTGAACTTCGGAAAAATTTGTGGAAAATGTGGGATCATCCTTCTTATAGCCCAGACCTGTCACCTTGAGACTTCCAGGTTTTTAGTGCCGTAAAAAAAGATTTCAAAGCGACTTGGATGACTAGGTAAAAGTTACAATCCTCGAATGGTTACCTGGCGTTGGATTTAATTTCTTTGTTGAAGGGATTGTATGCAAATTATGCTAAAAAGAAGATTTTGCATGGAATATTTGGTTACAAATGAAAGTATTCAAAAATTTCACAATCCTGTTTTGTTTTCTCAAGCAGTGTAACTAATTTTTTGACTGATCCTCGAATACATATATAATATGTGTGCTTTTTTTCCACGCGTCTGATATAGTTCTAAATGCAATGAAGAAAACTTTAATGTGATGTATTTCACGTAAGTTTCAAAATGCCCCTAAATAAGAATCAAGCAATGTGTGAGTTGATTCGAAACAGAAGTCCATGAATTCAAATTCTTAATGTGTATCTCAATAATAATGAATAAAGCAGATACAACGAAATAAACTTGCTATTCATATTAGAAAATAAAACCGGCCCATTTTATGAAACATTTTTATTTTCAAAATGTCATTACTAAATACAAAATAACACCTGAACGCGTATTGGATTTCTTCTCAACGTCATGTGAATTGTGAAATTAAGTCACGTTTATGCTTTCTTCCAATAAAAATCCTCCTTAAATGTTTGTTTCTTTTTGGAGCATAAATTTGTCTTGCACTCAACTAGAAAAAAACGTAGAAAACATATAGCTTTTGCTACCCCTTTTCAACTTGTCCATCATTTTTTAATGAATACGATTACAAATTCTAATGCTATATACACTGGTGTGCAAAACTTAAGCAACAATGTAAAAATTTAGCAGATAGCCATGAAATTGCAGAAAAGGAGATCTGGAGATCAGTACAGTGAACAAGTAAGTCAGTAGAAACGTCATGCGTATGCAAATATCAGGAACGAAACGTCAGAAGCGACGTGAGCGTACGCAAAACGCGTGATGTCGGCGCGCGCTGCTCAACAGTAGAATAACATGAAGGATGGAGACGCAATTCAACATATTCGTTGCAAGTGCCATTGAGTCAGTTCGTGAAATATGGCTAGAAGAAATCACCTGGACGACTTCACACGTGGAAGAATGATCAGAAAGCTGGAGGAGGGGCGTATCGTCACCAGTGTAGCTGCAGAGTTCGGAATCAACAAAAGTGTCGTTTCGCGCCCTTGGAAAGCGTTCCAAACCATAGGTACAGCTGTTAGAAAGGTTGGTGGTGGCCACCCGAGGACGACAACTGCAGGGGATGACCGATATATCATCCTTCAGGCGAAAAGAGGCCGACGGCAGTCAGAAAGAGTCATTGCTCAGCAACCTCTCGACAGCAACGGGGCGACAAGTGTCGCGGTTTACTGTGGCCAGACGCCTTCAAAAAGGGGGCCTATTTGCCTGCCGTCCTGAACGCTGCCTCCCATTGAAAGTTGACCACCGACGCCACCATTTACAGTGGTGCAGAGAGCACAAAAAACTGGACAACTGATCAATGGAGTCGTGTCCTCTTTACGGATGAGAGTCGGTTCAGTACCAGAAGCGATTCTCAACGCGTTTTGATTTGGAGAGAGATCGGGACACGGTTTTATACCAGTAACATCAAGGAAAAACACCATTAAGGTGGTCCTGGAGTTCTTGCCTGGGGAGGTATTATGTTGAACGGGCGAACTGAGCTCCACAGTTTCGATAGAGGGTCTGTAATCCGGGATCGCTATTGTGAGGAAGTACTTCTTCCCCATGTGCATCTGTTCCGAGGTGCCATTGGCCCAGACTTCATTTTTATGGATGACAATGCACGGCCACATCGGACTCTTGCTGTTGAGGAGCTGCTGGAAAGTGAAGATGTCACTCGAATGGATTGGCCAGCGTACTTCCCAGATTTAAATCCCATCGAACATGTGTGGGATGCTTTGGGGAGACGTATTGCAGCACGCTTACATCATCCGGAGAACACCCAACAACTCAAACAGATGCTGATTGAAGAATGGGTACTCCTACCGCAAGAAATGTTGCACCAACTGGTTCTGAGTATGCGGAGACGGTGCGAAGCAACCATTGCAGTGAGGGGAGGGCATATACCATATTAAGAACCATCTGCTTGTTGTTTTTTCTGTTGGAAAGATCATCAGGAGTCACGATGCTATGCGTTCAATAAAGCTTGTTTTTGTTTGATTCCATACCGTATGCATTGTATTCCTTTTTCAGCGCCGATGCTTTCGTCATCCTTAACGTACATAATACTCTCCCTCATTTCTGAATTTCATGTCTCTCAGATGAATTTTCGTGAAGTTATGGCAATAAACCCACCTGTTGCTTAAGTTTTGCACACCAGTGTATATATATATATTTGATATTTTTTCATATTAATATTTCTTTACGATGTTATAAATACGAAGCATTATGAAAAAAACTGTATAAACTACTCCAACAAATATTAATGAATTAAAACAATTTACCGTAAAATCTGGCGTATAACGCGCACTTTTAAGGCACTATTTTCGGCTAATGTTAAAGAATAGGGGTCTAATTAGGAATATGTTTTCAGTTATAAAAGTACTCAAACATTAATATTATATTTTTTGGCTACACTATACTGTAGAGAATCACTTATTTTATCATACTACTCATTTTTATCCGAGTTGACACATTTTTTTCTTTTATAAAATGTGTTTTGCATTTTTTTTCCAATACCGTAATGCTAAATGAGCTATCCCTTCTCATGTTAAAAGGAAAAACTAATTATTTATTATATATTTTGAAATTTTAAAAACACTATATTATAAACAAATGCATGAGTTACAATGTCACAAATTTTTGTAAAAATTGAGAAATTTTTTCTGTCCGAAAAAATGTGTTCCGCGTCAAGTTCACGCTCTCGTACATATGGCGAAAACAGCCTAACACAAAAAATGAGACCGAAATTTACGGGTGCGCGTTGTATGCCGGGCATAAAAATGAGAGCTTTAAAAATAAAAAAAATTAGCAAAGAAAATAAATTTGATTTCTACATAGATCGAAATCGGTTTCTTTAAGGTATCCGACTACGTTCAGAACCGTGATTTTAAAAAAGCGCATAAATGGATAATTTTCATGATATTTAGTGTCACTCGGATTAGAATACATGCATAAAATAGTGTTAAGGACATTTTGACAAAAAAAATTTATTTAAATATAATATTTTGGCAAAAAATTAACTTAGAATAATCTTTTTTCAAAATGTTCTCCTTTTGTGGAAAAGTTCTCCAAAGTTTTGTCCAAATGTGTGTGTTCTCCTTTTGTTCTATTTTAATAATATTTTGCCTGTATATAGCTCAGACCTCTCTACAGAGGCTCAATTAGAATTTTTGAAAAATTCACGTTATTTTCAGAGTTACCTGCAATGGAAATAATTATTGTCGTTTTTTTCTTAAAATTGCTCCCCTCTGTTGTCGTAAATTATGAATAAACCCACTTCTAAGTTATATATTCCAAAAATTCAAGTTGAGCCTCTGAACAGAGGTCTGAGCTATATACAGGCAAAATATTGTTCTAATAGAAGCATTTTTCACAAAAGAAGAACATTTGGAAAAAAGATTATTCTAAGTTAATTTTTTGCCAAAATATTGTATTTAAATAAATTTTTTGTGAAAATGTCCTTAAAACAATTTTATGCATATATTCTAAGTGACACTAAATATCATGAAAATTATCCATTTATGCGCTTTTGAAAATCACGGTTCCGAACGTAGTCGGATACCTTAAAAGAAATAACATTCTTCATGAACTTAACGGGTTGTAGAGTTCTAGAAATAAACTATTTTTTTCCAAAGCTTGGAATAATGCCTCGAATAAGTGACTTCAAAACATAACAGCATTGCACACGTACGTTTCAGGTTTCTTCTTAAAAAAGGGGGTGTGCGTTATATGGCGAATGTACATCAAAATTAATAATTGCAGTTTGAAAGTATAGGTGCACGTTGTACGCCGGATTTTACAGGAAGTAAATTTTTATGATTCACTTTTGGGTTTTTTCAGGACAGAGGACATAAAAAAAAGGGTTTCTAACAGGAAATAACAGCTTCGTCAATGCTCATCTAAATGTAAGAATATATTTTTATTAGTTACTTCATGTCGTTTTTCATGTCACGAATAAGATACACTCACCAGAATTCTTAACAAACTTTTTCTTTTTATTTCCGCTGTATTTCAACGTGTTTTGAGGAAAAATTGTAATGGATGGAAGATATCAATGAGACATCGTCTGCACGTTTTCAACCAACCACTTTCTATCAATCTGCAATATGCGGATCCTGTGGTTCACCACAAGATTAAAATTTTAAATTTTTGTAACTTGTAATGTACTACATCTTTGAGGTGATGTTTACAAGTATTTTCCGCATATAATCATTGCGGAAAATAGTAACTAGAGTAAGAAGGCAGTTATTTAGAGCTAAAAGTAATTATTTTATTGAAAGACACAGAAAGAAATATACGTCACCTTTTTATAGTTTTTCTTTCTTTTTTTTAAAAAAAAATATTTATTTTTGTTTGTTCTCCACACTTTTGTGTTGTACATATATAAATCGAACAATATTTTCTTGGCCTTATAATTGTAAAGAATTAAAAGTTACAAAAAATATTTTAGATAAGAATTTTCTTAGAAATTATTATCACACACATTGCCAATTATTTTTACTGATTGTATTATTAGATGACTATATTTTTACTGATTATATAATACTAATATAGCCCTTTATACTTTTACCAATAAAAACTGGAGAGTAGTTCAAAACTGATATATATCCTTATTTTCATTTCTTTACATCTGCTCTATTCACCTTTTAGTTTCGCTTTTGAGGCAAGAAAACTAAATAAAAATTTTAAGGGGTTTTTTTTCATAAAAAGAATGATAGTACTTTTCTACTATTTTCATGAAAGATATTCCTATGTACTTAACACTAATCAAAGTTATAGCTAGATATTTAATAATAAGGTTTGTAATATACTTGATATGTTTGGGTTGCTCATATTTAAGAATAAAAACAGTTTTTGGAAATTATATATTGTCACTACTTAGTTTTGAAAAGGACTGTATATAAAGAGAATAGAAAGAGATATTTTGTACACGAAAGTAAAAAACGCTAGTTTTGCAGTTGAATGAAGAATTGGAACATTATTATCATTCCATCAACTATTAAAAAGTTATGTCTCCAAAGAATACACGTATTCATTGAATTAATAAAATAATTCATATTTGTTAATTGAGGATTTAACATCTAGGCAATTTTTTTTTCGTTTTATTCATGACTTAGTTGTTATAAATAACTTAGTATGTTCTAATGTAGAGCTCTTCAAATTTTGTCAACTCAAGGAACCCTTGAAATTTTAAGGTGTTTCCTGAGTGCCCCAACCAATAAATAAATAAATAAAAAGCCTTAGAAAAAGTATTTTTTGAAATAATATTTAAAGTAGATCAACATGTTATTGTTACTTCTAAGTAAAAATAGATAAATACCATATTTTTTATCAAATGTTTTGTGACGGGGCTTTACCGTGTTTTTCCTATTAATCCTCTTGGGGAATCTTTGGGGCCAGCATTGAGTTATTTCACAGTCAATCCTCTCAAGAAGAAATTGGGATATTCAAATTAGTTAGTAATTTAGATATATAGTGGAGGTTTTGTAATCGCGAGGCAGAAGGAGGAATGAAGCTTGAGATGCTGAGCGCCGTGAGTTGATGGTAAGGATTTAAACTTAGAAGCATAATTATAGAACGGGCTTTAGTGAGTCAAAGAAATTCAGGAAGATTGAGATTCAAAGGATAACGTTACTGAAAGTTAAGCGGTTAGGGTTCCAGGCACTTATTTACATAGAATTTAGGGTTACATTATATCACTCCTGGTTTCCTTCTTACAGTAAGACTGTCTGAATATTTGAATTGATAATAATAAATTGGTTTTATTATGGCTAGCTTGGGTCATTAATCATTACCTCGCACAAATCTAGGTCGAGTAGATGAAAAGATGGTTTCTCCAGGTAAGGGGAGGGGGTATCACAGTTTTTTAAACTTAGTATTAAGGTATCCGAAGTATAAGTACGTATATTCAAACTATATGCAGTTACAATTCATATTCTGCGTTAGTTTGCCTCTTTATTTTATTTTTGTTGCCACATGCTTTGAAATATATTTTTAGCTTAAATTCATAGTTCAGAATGGCTTTAAGATGTTTATAACTGTGTGAGAAACTTCTGTGTATTTTGCAAATTTGTATCCTAAAATTTAGAAGATGTTCCTGCTTAAATTTAGATTTTAATTTCGAATCTGTTGATATGTCGATTAGTTGGTAATCCTTCTATAGCAAGTCAATAAGTTGGCATATGTCCATTGGCAAGCCTTCCGATTTATCCATTCATGCTTCAACGAAATTTAAGATTTTATTTTATCCAAAAAATATTTATAGATATTTATTAATATTATTACATTTATTTATATTTATTTTTACAAGTAAACTACTTTTAAGATTTTAATCTTTTATAAAAATTAAAATTTTTTAGTAAAATTTTGGCACGTTTATTAAGGAAATAGTTATCACTTGCGGCATCCAGGTTGAAGACTTACTCTAATGAGTATATATATATATATAGATATATATATATATACTGTTTGGTTTCAACGGTGCAAATCTCGACAAATTGGCATTATTGGCGACAACATACAATTTTCACATAAAAATATAAATATTAATTCTCATTGGTTTTTATTCATTTTTGATGGATTACGAAAAAGACGTTCCTGACAAGAAAAGACAGCGACTTGTTTTAAAAATGTGACAGTAAAAGTTTACCAGCGAGAATATTCTGTTTGGCGTCGGTTGTATAATTTTTGGCTACTTTTATCGCCTGCGCAGTCGAAACGGAAAAGTACCAAAATATTTTGTTTGATTAATACAAACAAAACCTGTCATGAAAGGTTATTTTTATATTCAGATAAGTAAATTATAAATTTAAATTCAATAAATTGGCAGTGGAAACAGATGTTATCAATTTTGATAGTGAAGTTGAGGCTATATTTATTGCTTTGAATAATTTAAGTGCTCGGAAGAGTAATTTTCTTCGGTCTGTTATTTTGTCTGACAGCAAAGCCGCTTTGCAGGCTATCTCCAACAATAAAGTTTGCCCTTCCAAACGAATTTATAAATTTAGAAAGATTCTCAACACTATGGCTGACTCAATTGTCTTGAAGTGGATTCCTGCTCATTGTAACATCCAGGAAATGAAAGAGACAATTTCCTGGCAAGGAAGGGAACAACTATTCTACAAACCATTAATAACCATATGAAATCTTCAAAACTCCTAATTAAATTAAAAGTTAAGTGGAGGTTTGCCTCCTACCTATCAAATGAAGATAAGGGAAAGGCCTGGGAGTATCTCACTAGTTCAAAGCCAGTTATTCCAGAATTTCCTCGTCCTGTAGCTGTGACGTTATTTCATCTTTTTACTGCTCAGGATTGTTCGAATGCCCATCTTTTTGAAATTCAACCAAAGGAAACTTCAGCCTGTACTCTTTGTAACTCTGGATAATCCATTAATAAGAACCATATTGTTGAATGCACTGCAGTATTATCAGTGGCGTAACGGAGAATATTAACTACACCTTACAAAGTTGGATTTTGGACCCCAAGCCGGATCTTACAAAGGACTGCAAAACCATAACCTTTGGACCCCCTAGAGTAGTAATACTCAACCTGTGGCCCACCAGCCTTTTCTGAGGGGCCCGGTAATGGTCCATTGCACTAAAAAATTCAATTACTGGAGAACACAGTACTAAAAATTTAGTGAGAAACTCTATCAATAAGTTTATACTCCTTATGTTATTATTATTTTTATTATATTTGCTTTGTATATTTGTATTACGTCCACGCATATATATATATATATATATATATATATATATATATATATATATATATGATATTGCAGTTACCTTTAAATTTGTATTTTGTCATTTTACTGTCTTCTAATGTTTTTAAAATGTAAAATTTGATTTTTTTTCAATAAAGTCTGGATGTGGGAGAGGTTGTTTCCCGAGGGATCGGTTTGTAGCTCTAAACCCTTTTCGGGTGAGCTCGGTTCCTTTCGGCATTCTCTCTCTCTCTCTCTATCAATAAGCAATTAAACCTATCAATTTGCTTTTTTTATAGTAGAATGTAAGCAAAGAAAAGACTTGGTCATGGATGAAAGAAAATCGAAACTATCCAGCAACTCAGTAAAAAAGGCATAAAAGTAAAAAAATTTGTTTGTGTTTTTGATAGAAAGGTTAACATAGTATTAAAATAAAAGCCAAAAAACGAGTTTAAATATTTTAATCAATTTTGCTTTGTCCAATGTTGCTTTGGTCTTAAAGTATGTTTTTTCCATTACCCTCACGTTGCGGCCCGCATGAAATATCTGTCATGCGTGTGTGGTCCGTTTGAAATATCTATTTTGTGTATATGGCCCGGTGGAAATAAAGGTTGAGTACCCCTGCCCTAGAGTCTTGGGCCCCACCGCTATTCGGGGGTTGCAGGGGTGTGCGATATGGCACTGAATATTATCTTTTAATTCCATTGTTCTTAAGTATTGGGAAGCTAAATCGAGACTAATGGCTTTGTGGCCAAATGCCTGGCATTTGTATAAAATATTCAAAACAAAAACAAGATTAAATATTTTTTAATTGTGTAAACTGCAATTTGTGTGTGAGTGTGTGTAGCGATAGTTGAATGCTACACTTCTGTATTCTTTCTGTACCTTAGATAATGACCTACTATCTTTATTTACCATCACTTGTACGTGTTTACTTAGTTAAAGATGTTCTTATTTTTATAAGTACACTTACTGTTCTTTTAATTCGTTTGGAAAATAATTTCATTTGTGATTTATATTAATTTTCGCATTAAACCTAAAACCCTATAACAGTATACCGAATAAAAATCACAACCCTATAGAAATGAGAACTTATTGCTACAATAAAAAGATGATTGCGGATAAATCACATAGCGGGGATATAAAAGTAAAGGAAGTTGAGAGTGAAGAAGCAAATATGAAGCAATATTGAAAACCTGGAATAATACTTTTATTGTGTTTTTGATGGTACTTTATATTTCTATTAGCGTTTCATAAGTTTTATGTTTTCTTATAACATAATATAAAGTTTAAGTCTATCTCTTTTATTGTTCTTATTTAAGTATTAAAAACATAAAATAAGCAATTTTGTGTGTGTATCTTTTTGTACTTAAAGCAATATTTGGGCAAAATAATTGGTAAATTATTTGAAACTTTCTTCTAATTAAAGCATGGGACTTATTTTACACATGAAAAAAATCGACCGATTTAAACAAAAATAAGCTTTACCGTCGTTAAAAGGAAAAAAATCCCAAATAACATATAATTTTCATTGTAGTAAGTCAACTCTAGTATTTGTATTGATAGATGAAAGGAGTTAAAATGTAGTACCTAGGGAGTAATTAATTTCAAGAATTAATTAGCTTCTAAAAAAATTCCAGTTTTGACGCGAGTAACTGGTTTCAAATTATAAATTTAATTAAAATTTCAAATTTTGAAAAAAATTTTGCTAAACAGTTGCTGGATTATGGTGATTTTAAAAATGTGTCTCCTTCCTCAAGTTAAGTTAGTATTTTTAGCATATGAATGTAATAGGTTTTTTTTCAAAATGCAAAATTCTGGGGAAATAAGCATTACTTTAGAGCTTTTTAAATATAAAGACATTAAAAATGGGAATATTATTTTAAAACCAATAATTTAAATAAAATTATGAATAAAGTGAATTTTAACACTTAAAATTTTTAAATGTTTAATTTCTCATTTTTTTTAAAAAAAATTCGCTCTTTCCTTCAGTTTAATATTTAATGTAATTGAAGGAGGTCGAGAAGTATTCAAGGTGAAAATTACAATAAAAAGTCGAGCAGCATGAAGGTTACATCAAGGTCATTATGCTACCTTAAAGTTTTTTAAATGATCAACCCGTTTAACACACGTTGTGGTAGAAAGCGGGGAAATGTAAAATACACTCTGTCGCAAAAAAATATATGCACCCAGAAGAAATTGAGCTACATTTGGTATGCAGAATTTGGTATGCATGTAGTGTATATGAAAATAAACAAATGATTAAAAATTCAGAACGAAATATCATTTTATTAAGCGGTTACAGCTTGCAAAAGGTTAAAAATCAGTAAGTAGTAAAGCCACCTCTGGCAGCTATACAAGCCGAAATTCGGCGTGGCATCGATTCAATTAGATCACTTATGACCCCCTGTGGAAGATCCTGCCATAGTCTTTGCATCTGCGCAGTTAATTCTCCTGTATCTCGGGACGGCTGCAGTTGCCTTCCCTGCGCGTCCCAGACATCCTCTATTGGCGAAAGATCTGGTGACCTGGCAGGCCATGGTAGGACGCCATATCCTTGAAGACATTGTTGGGAGAGTCGCGCAGTATGTGGACGAGCATTATCCTGTTGATAAATGGCACCTGGGCGACTTGATAGCATGGGTAGCACAATCGGCGTTAAAATATCGTCCACGTATCTGCGAGCTGTCAAAGTGCCTTGAAGGACCACTAAAGATGATCGTGTGTCCCAAGAAATTGCTCCCCACACTGTCACACCTTGTGAAATTGCTGTATGCCGCTCGACAATAAATGCCGGATCGGACCGCTGGCCGGTGCGCCTCCAGACACGTGTGCGGTGGTCATCAACACTGAGACTGAATCAGGATTCATCACTGAAGATGACACGTCTCCAGTCTGCCCGAGGTCGGCAAAAATCCAGTCGACACTGCCTATGATGTGGGGTCAGTGGTAAGCGTCTTAGCGGACGTCGGCTCCTCAAGCCAACTTCGGTCAGTCGTCTCCTTATGGTTTCTCTTGATGTCACTGGATGTCTGGAAGGAGGTAAGTGGCGTTGAATCGATGCTAGCGACGTTGTTGGTGCCGAAGTGGCCACTCTTCTGATTGCACGATCCTCGCGATCATTTGTGTTCCTGGGACGTCCTGACCCTCCGCGACGGTATACTCTACCTTCTGTGATCCACTGTTGCCAACACCGAGCAACTACCATATCGCTCCGACCGAGGTGGCGGCCGATACGTCTATTCGACCAACCTGCTTCTCTGAGGCCTATTATACGGCCCCTATCAAAGTCCGTCAGCTGCTCGTACTGCCGCCGGTTACGTCTTAGAGGCATCCTAAGTCTCAATATCGTCTATCAAAGTCATCAGATTCGTTTGGATAGCCGTACGGCGCTCGTACTCATGCTTTTAAACTCTCCCAGTTGCGCAACTAATATGCGCATAGCACACTTAGCCTTGTCTCATTGGCTTCGAAATTTTAATCATTTGCATATCTCTTACCAGACTACATTCTTGCCGAGTTTCGTGATTGTAGCTTGATTTCTTCTGGGTGCATATATTTTTTTGCGACAGAGTGTATTTTGTAACAGTGTGGCAACGGAACGAATATTTATACTATCGCAAAAAATATATTTGCAAAGTAATAAGAGAGAGAGATAAATAATATAATAAACTTGACTCAGTGGCGCAACCACCCATGAGGGCCAAGGCTTACTGTGCTTAACTCAGTATACGTGACCTTGGGCCCTGAGGTGTATGAGCATACGTTCCAGTTAGGTGGTGAGTCTGACGTGAAACCCCCAGTGTTAAGTTCCTAAGCAAGCTTGGTACTCATTTATTGATGCACTGAAGGGATGAAAGGCTGAGTCAGCCTTGCTGAACCTCGGACCTGTGGTGTGGAAGCGCGATGCACTGCCACTGGGCTTCAAATAATACGATAATAAGAATAAATAAAAAGTATATTGTCGCATAAAAAAGAAACAGAAATTTTAAGTAAAAATCAATCCGAGAAAATTTTTGCAATATCTTGCTATATTATTTTCCCAATAATTCCCAAAGCTATTCGCCGCGTTAAGACCAACAGAATTATTTCTTTTCTCTGTCCTCTTTTAGTCAGTCGTGCTAAAAACAAAGGAACTACTTTTTCTTTATAAACATTTCTTTCCAAGGCTTCGCGCTAAAACATTGGAATTTCTCTTTTCCCTCACCTATTCCACCGCCCTTCCCCTTACAAATATATAGCAACCCTTTTCTTCAGGACTTAACCCGGGAGCGGTCGCGCAGGGCACAGAATCATCCCAGGTTCACGCAATCGTTAATTCTGGGAAAACTGTTTATTTGTTACCAATGACCTTGGCAGTATCATCCTATAAGACAGTCTTCATGGGAACGAAAATGTATTTTTCATATACACTCTGTCGCAAAAAAATATATGCACCCAGAAGAAATCAAACTACAATCACGAAACTCGGCAAGAATGTAGTCTGGTAAGAGATATGCAAATGATTAAAATTTCGAAGCCAATGAGACAAGGCTAAGTGTGCTATGCGCATATTAGTTGCGCAACTGGGAGAGTTTAAAAGCATGAGTACGAGCGCCGTACGGCTATCCAAACGAATCTGATGACTTTGATAGACGATATTGAGACTTAGGATGCCTCTAAGACGTAACCGGCGGCAGTACGAGCAGCTGACGGACTTTGATAGGGGCCGTATAATAGGCCTCAGAGAAGCAGGTTGGTCGAATAGACGTATCGGCCGCCACCTCGGTCGGAGCGATATGGTAGTTGCTCGGTGTTGGAAACAGTGGATCACAGAAGGTAGAGTATACCGTCGCGGAGGGTCAGGACGTCCCAGGAACACAAATGATCGCGAGGATCGTGCAATCAGAAGAGTGGCCACTTCGGCACCAACAACGTCGCTAGCATCGATTCAACGCCACTTACCTCCTTCCAGACATCCAGTGACATCAAGAGAAACCATAAGGAGACGACTGACCGAAGTTGGCTTGAGGAGCCGACGTCCGCTAAGACGCTTACCACTGACCCCACATCATAGGCAGTGTCGACTGGATTTTTGCCGACCTCGGGCAGACTGGAGACGTGTCATCTTCAGTGATGAATCCTGATTCAGTCTCAGTGTTGATGACCACCGCACACGTGTCTGGAGGCGCACCGGCCAGCGGTCCGATCCGGCATTTATTGTCGAGCGGCATACAGCAATTTCACAAGGTGTGACAGTGTGGGGAGCAATTTCTTGGGACACACGATCATCTTTAGTGGTCCTTCAAGGCACTTTGACAGCTCGCAGATACGTGGACGATATTTTAACGCCGATTGTGCTACCCATGCTATCAAGTCGCCCATGTGCCATTTATCAACAGGATAATGCTCGTCCACATACTGCGCGACTCTCCCAACAATGTCTTCAAGGATAAGACGTCCTACCATGGCCTGCCAGGTCACCAGATCTTTCGCCAATAGATCATGTCTGAGACGCGCTGGGAAGGCAACTTCAGCCGTCCCGAGATACAGGAGAATTAACTGCGCAGATGCAAAGACTATGGCAGGATCTTCCACAGGGGTCATAAGTGATCTAATTGAATCGATGCCCCGCCGAATTTCGGCTTGTATAGCTGCCAGAGGTGGCTTTACTACTTACTGATTTTTAACCTTTTGCAAGCTGTAACCGCTTAATAAAATGATATTTTGTTCTGAATTTTTAATCATTTGTTTATTTTCATATACACTACATGCATACCAAATTCTGCATACCAAATGTAGCTCAATTTCTTCTGGGTGCATATATTTTTTTGCGACAGAGTGTATTTCCTTCTTTTTTAGGAGTGGCAAACGTTTTTTTACAATCTTAAGGTACATGTTTTGACTGAGTTCCTCAAGCGACCATTTTTGTTCCAAAATATTTTCTATGAATTTCACTGGCTAAAGTACACCCCCGCATCCCGGGGGAGCCCAGGGCTCTGGAGGGGGCCAAATTCTGACTACCGCCATGTACCTACCCTATGTAAAATCCAACTTGTGGTTCCCAGACCTGACTTTGCTGGGGGGCCTAAATGTTCTCCGTTACGCCACTGATGAACATGCTACATTTCCCCCCTGTGAATAACTTAGTGGTTTTGATTGTTGTGTTGTACGACTTATTATGGTTTATAAATGTAAATGAGCAATATATATATATATATAATATATATATATATATATATATATATATATATATATATATATATATATAAAGAAATGGGCATCTGTGATCTCTATTGAAGGAAGTTAAAACGAATCAAGCAAGGGAAGAACTTGTGGAAATAATGCATATTAATCATGTTAGCGAAAGTAAACTTGAGAAAAGCGATGAACACACACATGAAACGTTTGAATTTAAAGGAAAATTTTCAAATTCTACCTACCTAAAGAACACCATCAAGAAAAATATGAAGCCATAAGTGTATCACAAGGCACATTTCGCCCTGTCAAAAAGACACAAGAAAGAAAAAGTTGAACACGCTATTTGGCGATCATGAAAGGACAATAAAACTACATTAACTTAAACAAAATATGACAGTTTTGCTTGCAAATAACATTCCTGTAATGTTAGCAAAAAGTATCTGTGATTTGTGTACTTTATTAAAGTCACGCACATTTGAAATTTCTTGGTTCAGTTTGATTCATATTTTTCTCAAATTTTCGAAGAAAAATTGAAAAGTCCTTAAAAGTAGGTAAGTATGCTTTTTCTTAGTTAAATTATTTACTGAAATAATGATTTTTGTCGTGTACAATAAAAATAATTATAAAGAAAGGATTGGGGAGACTCTTTCACCCCGCGTGACCATTAAGGTTAGTATCGAGTGTGCGTGCCATCTCCTGGGTTAGTAATCTTCCGTCAACAGTACGCGTCGTTACCAAGATTATGGTTAATTGCAAATTAAGCATACATCTAAAGCACCAAAAACTAATTACTGTGGCGGAAAGCTACACTACTACATATACATATACACAACAGTACATTTACTGGAAAAAAACAAAATATGGATTACCTTATAAACACTATACTAGAAACATGTAAGTATATATAAAATCAGCACATTCACATAAAAAAAATAATACCAAGAATTATCCCCCCTCCCAAAAAAAACGTTTAACAATAAAGAAAAGTACAGTTTACATACAAAAAGAAAACACACACACAATAAAATTAATCAAATCTAAATAATTAATTAAAATCATTGTTTTATAGTGTTACGTTAATAAAACTCTTACACACTTAATGAAATTGATGTAAAAGAGAAGTTAATCAGAATAGGTTTATTTGAAATGCAGAGTACTGTGCTGCTATTGTGTATACTTTGGTAAAATGATAATATAAGATAAACTCATTTCCACTTTTGAGAGAAAATAATTTCATTAAAGATTTTGTTCTTTTTTCCATGTGTCTCTTGAATGTATTTATGAGATATGCTTTTTAATTAGTAATTAGTAATGAGTGAATGAATTCGTAATGTAATAGTGAGAAAAGCAAAATTGACAAAATGATGTTATACTCTGGGGGAATAAAAGCATAAATAAGCCAACAATATCAAATATGAATACAATAATAGATATAAGTAACAGTAAAAGTAAGTGCCTGTTTATTCAGAGGAATGTAAAATTGTTTTGTTCAAGTCGTCAAAGCATACGGCCTCAGTATCCGAGTGTTCACAGCCTCGAACTCGTGGCCCGCGTTGTCGAATCGCTGGTTTGAGCCTTTGCGCCCCTGAAGACCCGCGGTGTAAAGGGATTAAATCTGGCTTTGTTCAAAGCCCCCTTGTTAACGTGGTGTGGAAGTTAATAGAAAGGGTTGCCAACTCAGATGTTGCCCTCGTCGTTTGACTGTGGCTCAAAATTACGAATAGAGCTCACCAATAGTCGTACTGCTTTGAAGTGTGAAGCAAATTAAAATCATTGAAATATATCATGTCATTTTTTGGAAAAAAATATTGCATTTAAATAATTTTTTCCTGTAATAATATTCTTAAAAGGATTTTATATGTATGTTATAAAGGACACTATATACATAAAAAAATTATTCACTTATGAGTTTTTTTTTAAAATCACAATTCCGAATGTAATGAGACAAAAAAACAGAAAATTATTTTTAAAAAAAATCGACCCAATAAAAACCTTTTGAAGATTACGCACTTTTTGGAATGTGGAATGTGAACATCAACCTATTTAACGTAACATATAGCTATAAACTCAGTGGAATAATTCTTGAAAAGATGTACAATAAAAGAAGAAAGTACCTCACAAAAATATTTTTTCTGACAATTTACACAACCACACCTGCAGATAAATACGATAACAAAACATAAAAGATTTGGGAAAGGTGATTGACCGTGTCATCTTCAAACAGATTTATACAGGCAAGAGAAATCTACACAAAAGAAATGGGCAAGGTGATTTGTGTTTACCTTAGAGATTAATTCCCATCCAATACATTCAACGATGAATACTGAAGCGAAAGCATGACCTAAAAATGATATTTTTCTTTTTAGCATTCGGTTTTCGGTTTCTTGGGCTTATAACACAGTCAGAATATGTATTTTACAGATTAAGTCTTTCTTCATTTTACTCTTATTATGCCATAAAATGTATTTTATTCATTGAATTTCGATAAAAAAATTGACAGGGAAAAATTTATTTACATTACATCTAGACCCTTATTTGTTATTAAGATAAGAGAGTTAAAAATAGAGCAAAAACAAGTAATATAAAAAAAAAGGTTTGAGTCAATTCCTACTTAGATCAACAAAGAGAATTTTTATTTTAGCAACTTTTTCTTAAATAGTTACAAATAATATAAATATGCATATTTTTTTGACAGAATCACAACATTAAGTGGTAATTAATTTTTATTAATTATCATTAAAGTATCGTTTTGTCATCCAAAACAATCGTGTATATAAAATTTCAGTTCAACTGAATGGCTTAAAACACGAGAAAAAATATTTTAAAGTCTTGACCCAAGTCGCTAAAATGCAACCAACGTGGCTGTATCTGTAATTTATTAAAATAATTAGTTTCAGTCAATTAATTTTAATTAAATATAATTAAATTATACATATATCGTATTTTTACCCAAAATAATAGTGTATAGAAAATTTCAGCTCAAATGACCGCTTTAAAATGTGAGAAAAAACCCTTTTAGTGTTTTGACACAAGTAGCCAAAATGGTCGCTATGTCGCCAAAAATGATGCCAACGTGGCTGTATTAGTAACTCTTTGAATAATTAGTTTTAATCAATTAATTTCTATTAATTATAATGAAATGACTGTATTGTCATCCAAAATAATCATGTATATAAAATTTCAGCTTAATTGAGCGCTTTAAAATGTATTTTATTAACGATTGAAAATTCCACCAAGATAAATAAATATATAGAAAGTTTGAGCTAATAGTGTAGGAATTGAAAAATGTTGGGTGCTCTAGCAAAATTAAATTCATAGTACGTTTTCACATTGTTAGAGCTCATATGCCTCTCCTTGGCGCGGAAACTGGACGTGAAAATTATTTACCACGATTGGTATACCACCAATGTGGTACCGCAACTTATTTGGTCCCTGAGAATGTACTAGGTCTGCAATGGTAAAATACCAATCCGCATACTCAATAGGAATTTTAAAAAGGTGAATGAAATGTACATAAAAAAAGTACTTCCGTAACATAAATCGTGGTAATAAAAAACGTCAAAAATTAATTAAGAAAACTGAAATTTTTTAATGCTTGTTAATAGTGTGGTATTTGTTATATTTTGTAACCAATAATATTCAATAAAAAAAAATCATTGTAAAAGCCACCAAAAAAGAGTATCCCAAATAAAATTTTTGGAATTTTCCTCCCAAATTCTTTTAAAACTAAAGCTTTGCTAATAACTTAATAACGATGTAAATAGATTGAATAATTAACAATTAATATAGTTAATAAACGTCTAAAGAAGAATTTTTATCATTATGAATGATATTTTTTCTTTCCGAATTTCTCTGAATTTTGTTCAGAAGTCTGTAAGATGAGGGTTTAAAAAAAGGCTCCTCTGACAGTGGCGTAACGGAGACAATTAGCCCCCCCCCTTGCAAAAGTCAGGTTTGGGATCCCAAGCCGGATCTTACAAAAGGGCTTACTTGGCGTCAGTCAGGCTTTGGACTCCCTTAGAATCCTGGGCGTCCCCGCAATGCGGGGGTGTACGTTACGCCACTGTCCCCTGAGATGATTAAAAAAGCATCTTAAATATTTGCTAAAATAACTGCTACTCAACATTTTTAAATTTTGTTTCTACACCAATATATAGACCAATCTTTGGAAAAATCGATCCAATTGGACTATAATATTGAAAAATTCATCCTTATCTTTCAAGCATAAAAAAATTGAAAGTAAAAGCATTATTATAAAATATGAAAATACGACAGCTGCAGGAAAGAAAAATCAATCGCATGTTGTTAAAAATAAAGAAACTTCTCGATTTCTGAAGTCTCGATTCCCGTAAATGTCATCTCGTTCATGTAATTATCTTCAATACATAAGAAAACATTCATAAAACACACAATTCGAGATGAAGGGGAGAGGTGGGCAGAGTTTTACATAGCACGGTCTACTTTTAATTTTTTCAAGGAGTTGCGATCCACCTTGTGACGTAGATGTGAGGAGCAAAAAAAGAAATAGCTCAATAATATTTGTATTATAACAATAATAAATACAGAATATGTGTACTCTCCCCTACATAACTACATCAGAAAAACTTACTATTTTAAAACTGCGTTTGTCAATTAAAACGCAAAATACAAATATAATATAATTATACCCACATAAATTTAATAATATCAACTGATGCATTTTCAAACAATTCACAATACATTAAAAAATAAATAATTTTCACTTAAAATTAGTTCTAGTAGTTATAGTCTCAGTAGAAGACTTCGTCTTCATATTATCCGCCCCAATCTTGAATACCTTGATATATAATTACTAGCTGCTAATCGTGCACTGGATTCTAAGTGGTCGTCTGTGAAACGGGAATGATATGTTGTTTTAATTATATTCATTCAAAATGTAGATTCACATAGATAGGGTAGAGCGAAGAATGATGTTAAACGAATTGCGCGCGCAACTTTTTTAAAATTGGGATACTTTACTTTGTTTAATAGATTCCAAAAGTTATTCTTAACAAATTATGTCCTTTTGAAGGACAAAAAAAGCTTCGTTTTTTTCATTGAGAGATAAAGAGAATAAGTACCCATTTTTCAGTTATATTTTTCACATCAACATTGCCAAATGGGTTAACCCATGAATGCAACTTTTGATTCTAGATTAGTAAATTCTTGAAAATGTCTATCAAATTTGGTTTCCAGTTTTATTCACGGTGTCTCTTTTAATGAAGGGTGTTTCCATTATCATAACCACTTGTGTTTCTTTTAGTATGCGCGTCTAATGTTTTATGTGAAGACGGTCACCCCTAAATGTTTTGGGGCTCCACTAGTCGATCGCGATCGACTTAATGCCCACTCCAGTTGTATGGTATTAGTTTGTAATATTTAATTATCGTCCACTTATCACAAGGTATTCAAAAACGAAGAACGTAGTGTGAAATACGTTTAATTGTGAACCAGCATCATTAATTTAAAAATAACCTTTATTTTAGTAAACATGAAATAAAATAATAAAAATATAGGAAAACTAATTGAAGAAGTTTGTTAAAATAATATAACTGAATTAAAAAATGTTAAATATTTTGCAAATTAATTGTTTGCTCAAAGTAATCTAATATACGGCCCCTAATGGTTTTTCCTGACTATCTCCGTAACTAATGAGATAGATAACTAATAAAAATAATTTAATCTTATTTTTTAAAAAATTCAAAAAATCGATAGATTTTGCATATTTAATCACTTTTGTTTT
The DNA here is from genome assembly GCA_019973935.1 of Trichonephila clavipes. Lineage (NCBI taxonomy): Eukaryota > Metazoa > Arthropoda > Arachnida > Araneae > Nephilidae > Trichonephila > Trichonephila clavipes. The sequence continues at coordinate 220,512 of BMAU01018466.1, read as the reverse complement.
AAGAAATGTATAATTTCAATGTTAAAATTTGCTTTTTTCTTTTATAAAAACTTTAATACTTAATAATGCAGTTCTGGGCTAAGGTAAAGCCGAAGCAATGCTCACCAAATGATAGGAGGCGAAGTTTCCTTGCGGGAAACAGGAACTCCATAATCATTCCACGTATTTTTTCTTTCATGCCATAAATATAATTTTTTTTAAAAAAAATCATATTTTAAGTATTTACTAATCATTTTGTGAAGATTTATGATACAAAATTGATGAAAATAAGCTAAAATATTGCTGACATACAAATTAATTACAAAAGGAGGGTTTACCTATGTGATAAGTAGAAATAAATATATTATAGTAATATATGTGATAAATATATCAATGCATATTTTATTGATGTAAGCATCATCTGTTTACAATTCGGCTATGTTGAATACACCAATAAAAGTCTCATTGATGGAGATTAAGTGTTTGATTACGTTTCATATATCAATAAAGTCTTGGTATCTTATTGGCATGTGCAGTGTTTATAGCTATTGGATTATTTGACAGAATATAAGGAAAATAACACATTGACATGGGTAGCAATATTACTACTATATAGGATTACAGATGCTAGAGGCTTTATTGACATATTTTTGCACGGTTCCAAATTAATATGACATATGCAGTAGTTATGTATTTTATAAATGATTCAGAAACTATTTTTATAATTTTATCAGTAAATAAAAAAATCCAGTGCTACAGTTGAAAATTCTTTAAAGGAATAACAATGTAATAATAATTGAAATTGCATAAAAGTGCTTCTTAGTTTTGTGATACTCTTGTATTAAAATAATTATTTAATTAATTTTAAAGATAATAAAAAATAAGATTTTTACAAAATAATCAAACAACTGGTTAAAAAGCATTGTCATTGTACAGTAGATAAATTAAATAAGAAAGGCGGTTGCCACAAAGTCATCACCAATAGTCAACGAGATATCTTACTTATTAGTTAATTTTTATTAAAAAATGTCTGAGATTTTGTAACACATAGCCAATCTTTCTACAATTAATAACTATAACATTGAACAAATAAGCATTTTTTAATGACGACGCAATTAGTAATGTGTGCGTTTTAATCTTTGTTTTGCCATTTTTGCCTGCTTTCATCGGTAAAGAAATTAATTTTAAAAAATGTATTGTAGCATTGTTCAATTTCTTTTGATATTCTTATTGGATTAAAGAAAAACTTAAAAAAAAGTATTTTTCTTTTTGATTGATGAACTTTAATTCTTTCATATGTCATCAAAAATTCTAAAAATGACAAGCAAAAAAAAAAAAAGGATCATATATTATATTTAGATTTTTAAAACGACTTGAGAACCATCTTTATTTCTCTCAACCTTTTTTTGCTGTGGTACATTAACAATTTCAAAATTTGGTGGTATACTAACAATAAAAAAAGTTTAAAAGAATTTTACTTATCTGTACACTATGTAAAATAGCTTAGGATTATAATTTTTAATGTCAGATGAAATAATAAGTATGATAAAGACAATAAAATGTTTACTGAGTACTTAATTACATATTAATTATAAGAATACATTTAATGCAAAATTTGAACTTGATGATTTTTGATAATTTCGTTTATATTTGATCGTAAAAATGTTAATATGCCACTCTCATTTTGTAATCTACATTTAATAGTTCCAATCTTTTGTTAATGCTACAAATCCGAATTCGCAAAAATAAGACGTAGAAGATTATAACAGTTTTTATTATGGAACATTTTTTTCAAAGATTTTTTGGTTAGCATTTTTGACTATTATGGGATAATTTTTTCAAATTTAATTCCGAAATGAATTCATTAAAGCTTCCGAATGTTTTGAATTTAAATTTCAATTATTACAGAGTGATAATAGTTCTTCATGCAAAGTTAATTCATGTGCAGATATATCCGTTATCACAGAGAGATCACGAAGACGATAAATTTTTTTTCTTCTAAATTTGGGAAGTAATGAATAAAAACTCTCAACAATTTTATGAATAGTTTACTTCTATAAAACGGCAAAATGATTCAGTTCTGAATTTTTAATTTAAAAAAGTTGGCGGCACTAAAGTACCACGACACAGCGGTTGAGAATCACTGCTCTAAAGATTCATACGATTTCTTGTAAGCTTGACTTTAAAGGGAAGGTTTTGACCTTGTGTTATATCTTGGGGCAGACTTGAGGTGGTTTGATTTGAACTGCTGCCGATTTGAAAATAGTAGACAACCGAGCTAAAAAAAGAATTCTCCTTCGAGCCACACACAGTTATTAGGCCATTCATTATTAGACCATTATTGTTAATTTCGACTTTCAGCGGGTTTTTTTACAGGGATGCATTGGAGGAAAACACTTCTTTTATTCAAATGAATCGTAATTACTCTTTATTTTATTTAATCATTACATTCTTTCCAAATGTTTGAATGTCATCAAATCTGTGGAAGAGCTGAATATATTACATGTTTCTAAGTTAAGAAAATAATTTTGGTTACAGAATAAATATGGTACCGCAGCGCTTCTCAAACTGTAGGGCACGCTCTTTAGGGGGGCAGGATATCCCTATATTGAAAGGGGGGCTCGAGAGCACGTTGAAAAGTCGAAAATAAAAGATTTAAAATAAGTATTAATTTATTGAAAGGAAGCAAAAAGCAAAATACATTCTGACATAATAAAAATTAAATACACTCTTATACAGATATAGTATATTTATAAATGTATCAGTACCACACAATGTTTTTGATAATTAACTTATCAATTAAAAACATGTTTCACTGTAAAAAACGTTAAATAATTACTAGTGCTTGTCTTATACAAAATTTAAATTTATATTGATCATTTGTGGTGGTGGTGGGACTAATCCCCATCTGGTCTAGTGAAACTAGACCAGATCCATGAGCCCATAAATCTGTACAAAGTCTAAGAACAGCAGGGGGGTGAAACAGCCTCCTCACAGGAAAACCCCAGACATTGCAGAATGTGCTGAGGAGAAAACTGACTGATGTTACATTTGGGGCAAATTGGGAAGCTTCTTTTGCCACCCTCAAAATTCATGCACCTCAGGTGACCAGTCGAAAATCATGAGAATGCCGTTTGATATGATCTGGACCCTTGAATGATATGGTGGATCCAGGGTGTCTTTGAAAGTACCATGGGTGTACAGGAGGGACTACCCAGGTTCTACATATTAATTCTTTAGCCCTGGAGTAGATCTCAGTCGATGTAAGGATCATGTGGTTTTCCGGATCCACTGGATTGCTTGTAGCCGCCTTCGCAAGGTCGTCCGCAACTTCGTTCCCGAGAAGGCCTACATGAGAAGGGACCCACTGTAGATGAAGGGTGCCGATTCTTCACTGTAGATGAAGAGTGTAGGGTGCCGATTCGAAAGCTTTTGAAAAAGGTGAAGAATACTCCTGCTGGTGCTGTCGCCGATAGATGGCCAATTCGATAAATGTTGGATGGATGATCGACTTTCTGTCAGTATCCAAATTTCAGAAACAACTAGATCTCTTATGTTGTTAATAAATGAAAGACCACACATGATAGCTATTAGCTCCGTTCTAAAGACAGAAGCATGGTCAGCATTTCTTCTTTGAAATTTGATGACGCGGCCAGGTAGTTCAATTAAGACTCATTTGTACAGTTTATAATTAAAGTCGGATTGTAGCCTTACGTCAAAGTACATTTTTATTTGAGTGAATGCATTGCTATTGTAGGGAGAGAGCGGTGAAAATTATGATTGAAAATTGGGTCGCAAATTTTGAATGTTTGAGAAACACTGTGGTATTGAGTTCAATTACTTTTATTCCACCGTACCTTTTAAACAGAAATGGGTTTGTAAAGATTATAACTCACTCCAGAGTTGTTCGCTCAAATAAATTTCGAAATACACATTCACAAACATTAAATTATTTACTTTGACTGAGCCTACATTATTTTAAATACCAAAGTTGCCTTTCAGACTACTTGAGAAACAAATAACAACAAATTTTAATTCTTACAAAAAATTATTAGACTCCCATGCTTTGATGGATTGATATTTTTAACGTTGCATTTACTAGTTGCCATTAGAAGGCACTTTGCACTGAACCTCATAATTTTGAACTACACTCAGTGACGAGGAGGACAACTGTGAGCTGGAAGCCACTCTTGAAACTTCTATGTCTCGTCGACTTGAAGACTTTGAACAGATTTAATACGCATCTCAGCTTTTTTGCACGGCTGAAGAGCTCCTCTATCAACCGGTCAACTTTTATTCTCAAATCACACGCAAATGCTAATTCAAGTTTATTTGTGACTAAAACAATGGAGTTTTTGTGGGCTAGAGTTATATAAGTGTCAAAATAATTACAGAATTCATATATCGAAGGATTAAAATTATACTTCCCAACCAATATTGGAAAATACAACTTCACTGGCTTATTTACATAAAATATAAAGCACAATGGCTGGATTTTTTATGTAAAGATATTTTCTGACGGGAGAAACTGCATAAAAGCCAAGTACAATCAGACCTCTATATATCGAAGTCTCTAAATCCCTCAAAAAAGTTCGTTGTATGGAAAATTCGTTATACAGAGGTTAATCTTTCATTTTTTTATGTACCACATAAAACACATTTTAAATTCATATATATTTAAAAAAAAGTAACTATTCACATCTTTTTGTAAATTAATACATATTTATTTTATATATTTTACCTATAAAGAAAAAAAGAAAATGAAACTACAAGAAAAGTTTCTTGACGTCTTTATCTACTTCCTGAAGAATTAAAAAAAAATTTTTTTGATGCTCAAGAACTTACGCTTTGACATTTTTGAACTACAAGAAAGGAAGTTAATAGTACGACTGACCAATACTACAGATGAGTAGAAATTAGTTCAAGGACACGAGACTCCACTGAGAGTGAAAGGGGATATCGAAGATGTTTTCAGTGAACTGGACAATGAGTATTAAAAGTTGACCTCTTGGATGAATGCCCAGATTTCTATTGCTCTGGGCGAATAAACTCCTAATAAAACCAGTTCAAGTTTTATGACCACCATAAAACGTGCTAAAAGAGAGAATAATTCGAAATGTCGCGAAATACATCAAAAAAAGGGAGGAAAAAAATGCATCACAAGAGAAAAAATTCGTTGTATAGAAAACGCATTTCGCTATAGGGAGGTTATTTTACGAAGAAAATCGTGAAATGTTCTTGGTTCCAGAAAAAAGTTCACTCTATATAGAAAAAATCGCAATATAGAGGCTCGTTATGTGGAGGTTCGACTGTAGTTCTGATGCGACGCTTATTTAATTACTTATTTCCAAATACTAATTTCGTATCTTCCAAGGTTCGTAAGTTACATCGCATCATGGCTTAAGTTAAAATTAAACACTAATACTCTAAAGACATAAAACAATACTCTAAATTAAAAGGCCGGTTCTTAAAATAACAATTTTGTTAAATTAACATAATTAAATTTGAGTAAATGTACAATATGCTGCATAACTAGATTGAGATTTCTACTTAGCTTTTGAGAGGGTGTCGAGTTGGAGAAGTGGGACATGGTCGCCGCTCGAAGTCCCGCGGAGTCTAGTTCAAGGCCTGGATCTGATTAGTTTGTCTCTCTGTGTCCAAGTGTGAGTGTCTCGAAATCGGGGTGCATCCCGTTTTTGTTTTGTGCCGCTTTTCTCCTATATTCTAGAGCGGACTATATGCCTTCTCCACTTAATTACCTCTCATTGGTCCGGAACCAGCGCAGAGATACAGCGCAAAGGTCGTTGCCTTTTTGTTGTCTTGTTTTCGAGCGGAAAAATTCTCTGACACTCCCAATTATTTATGGGTGTAATGATCCTTGCAGGCGTGAGAATGTAAGCACCCTTTGCTAAAGAATTCGCCCTCAGAGGTGGGGAAAGAAAACACATTCCACCGAAGTCCGTTTCCTGTAAACAGGGCAAATATAAAAACTGCAATTGTAACTTGGGGACCGGCGACCTCCCATCAGTTCAATTATTAAGGTCGCGCGCGCGAACTTCGTATCAAGTTTCCGGCCTACGTTTATATCAAGCCATGATTTAGAACTCTGATTTTACCGATGCATTAATTATGAACACGAGAGCTATTGGGGACGGACCTCATAATTTTGAAAAATTACAAGTTCAATCTTAAATTGATAAATGCGTTCTTGTCAAGTGTCGAGAATGACACATGAACTAGTACATGACTCTAAACCACTTCCATACTATGTCAATGACAGGGCCGCTTTTCCGCTTAGGCACCTAGACATATGCCTAGGGCGCAAAAGATTTTTGGGCGCACAAAACTGGAAGTAGAAAAAGAAAATTAAAATTAGAGTGAACCTATCGCCGCCTAGCGAGTCATGAGAGAAACATTTCTGCCCTTAAGAGAGTAAAGACTGAAATGGGATCTTCTATGGAGAAAGAAAAGCTTAACATTTTGATGTTTCTATACACTCAAAATGAATTATAATGTTGTCGTTAATGATTTTGCAATGATCAAAGCTCGAAGAAAACCTTTGTTGCACAAATACAATGATTCAGAAAAGAGTAAGCGTGTCTAAAAGGAAAAAATCATAGTAAAGCAATAAGCGACGAAAAATATGATAATTAACAAGTTGAAAAACCGCTAATACAATAATTTGTATTCTATACAGTAATTGTAAACAATTTCATTAATTTACTGTATTAATTTACAAAAGGGGGAGGGGGCTGTAAGGTAAGAAATGAACAAGAGAGGCAAAAACATGCCACTACCCTTCCTTATGGCTGCCAGTTGCCAGTCCAGGACAAGGCGGTCCATAGGTGGTGGATAATGGAAAGATTCTACAAAGAGCAAAAACAAAGAAAGGGAAAAGAGTAAGAGAGTTAAGGGAAAATCCCCATCCTGAGTAAAAACTGGAGAGGTAAGAACTGAAGGAAAGGAATGCACTGGATTTAGTGGGGTGTAAAATTTGAAATACCCAGGTCGCTGGAGAGGGATAAAAGTTCTCTGAGAGTCCTTTGGTCAACGTGAGGTCTTTGAGGCCCAACATACACCACATTCTCTGCCCGGTGCAACTTTAGCAACACCAGAACTTGAATCCATGATTCGACAGAAATAATATCGGGTTCCAGTTCGCGAAACGGACCATTCGGCTACTGCGGTCAATTCAAGCGCTGGAGTTTCAACTGGTTGCGGGTGAAACAGTGAATATTAACTTCGCACTGTTCAGCTACACGAGGGCTTTAGAAACGGACCTTGTAATTTTGAACCATGGGCAAGTGATGAGGACGATACCTGAGCAGGCACTCTCTTATCATAACTTACCCACTACATCAACGGGAGGACGTTTGAGCTGCGACATGTTTAACGTGCATCGGCCCCCACTGTACGGTGGGTCTTCAGCGGTAACAGGCTCGAACTCATGACACGCTAGCCACGAGTCCGTTACCTTGACCACTAGGATACCGCAGTCACTCAACTGGCTGCGGAAAAAACAACAAATGATATAACAATAAATTTCATCAATAACATATTTCTATTTAAAAAAATCATGAATACTTAATATTTCGTTTAAATTCAATGCCTCATTTTTAATTAGTTATTTTAAATGTAAAGAAATATTTTGTTCGTGTTTTTAATAAGAGTTTAAGGTATCCGAACAAGTTCAGAGTATCTTTTTTAAATATATTTTTAATGGGGCGGCGGGTTGGTATTTTTACCATTGCAGACCTAGTACATTCCACAGGAGCTAGCACTGTTTAGTGCGGCACCACATTGGCGATTCCAATTGCCGCAAGTAATTTTGACTCCCAGTTTCCTTCCCAAAGGGAGGCCCCTGAGTTCAAACGATGGGAACTTGTTCCAGGAATTTAATTTTGACGAGAGCACCTAAGCCAAACAGGCACTCAAGAAATCTTTTACATGCCGCATAATCATACGACATGAGTTTTGTCGATTTTTTGCACCATGAAAATCCAACGACTTGGGGGCTGGGGTTGAGCACGCAACCTTAGGCGTACAAGGCCAGCGACAAACCAACTACACCCCCCACTCACTTTTAAATATAACAAACTAAACATTATGAATACTTTTTAGGGAACAATACCAATATATATATATATATGTAATAATTCCCCTTATCATCCTTTTAATTAACTCTTTTAATAATATTGAAATAATCTTTTAATTATTTGGTTCGAAACTAACTCCCTGATCTTAATCGTAATCGACTAATATTACATCATAAATCCCTCTCCCAACCATTGTAACCAATCAGAGCTCTTATTACAAAAATGTCACGTGGTCTTCAACGTCAGGTATAAAAACCGATGTCTCTGGAAATCTCTCTCTCTTCGTTCGTTTCTCTGTAGTCATGTAGCCGGCTGCTTTGTATTGTGTGTTGTAGTTGCTTTGTCAGTGTTGTGTCGTCTATGTTCATTGTAATTAATATGCCTAGGTGTTTCAAGATATACAATAAATTGGATTACTAATCTACTAGACTGCCTCGTCGATCTTTACATAAAAAATGCATCAACATACAGAAAATCTCACCACCAGCCACGCCCTATCCTTTGGTTCGCAACAGTAATCAGCCACTCGCCACGTCTTACAATTAGTTCTACCAATTCCCAGAAATATCATAGAATGATGATAATTATATATATATATATATAATTATCATAATATATATATATATATATAGCAATATTTAAAATAAATTATCTAAATTTTACAAAAATCACAATTATGAGAGAAATTTTTAGCAATTAAAAAAATTCTTTAAAGCAGTTTGTGAAAAAGCAATAAATGTTTTGCTAAAATAAACTACATATATACATTTATCAAAAAAAGAGCTAACATTTTATTGTTTTATTTAAATATAAATATTTTAGAACTGATCATTTAAATATTTTTGAAATGTCGCATATTTATGTGAATATTATTGGAATAACAGGTCACATATAAAACATATAGATGTTTACTAAGCACATTCTCAAGAAAATAATATAACTCTCTGGTTCGAAAAGCTTCATAGAAATACATTTATAATATTTTTGAGTTATCAGGCTCTCATGATAGATTTTGAGCAATTTAAATGCACACTTCTGTTAGATAGAATATCCGTTTCCGGTTTTTCTAATTTTACGTAATATATTGTAACTCGACTTCTTTGAAATGTAGAAATAAAATAATATGTTTTGTGCAGCCAAAGATTGCTTCATTCAATTAAATAATCATAATAATAAACATGAAAAATGTGTAATTTGATACCTTACGAATGGAAGAAAAAATATTATTTTAATGTGAAATAAAGTATAAAATTTTATGGTAAATTATCTAGCTTTTCAAAGCAAAATTATGAAGAAACCGAAACATTATAACAACTTTCAATCCTGAATAACGCCAATTTGGCTTCTGAATTACAAATATAACTCTCTATAATGACGACAGTTTATTGTAGCCGCTGTGTGATATTAGGAATGTGAGAAAACGTAACATAGTGTTCCTGAAAACATTTCGTAACATATTAAATAAAGCTTGGAATGAGTAAACTAAAACTCGGGGTCATATCCCTAGCAGTTTATCAACCTAGAATGTTACAGGCTTAATGAATGATACCCTAAGAGGGTGATGAAACATTGATGACTGCGTCGAAAACTACAATTGTATATATTTCTTAAAGCTTTTCACCCAAGATATCACAAATTTTCTGAAACGAACTCCAATACCAAAAAAAAAAAATACACAGTACGAGTAACTCGACTCCGAACTTTAGGTTGCAACTTCATTTGTGCCTCAACCATGAAACCCGAAGAAAGAAGGTTATTTGTAGATCATGTATTCCATGACAAGAAACAGACGAGAAATAGCAGAACTTTCTTTTTAAAAATAGAGTTCCGCTAGAAATTATGAAAACAGAGCCGCTCTCAAGTTCAGCATCCCCTTTCTCCCTTTTAGCTTTTAGATGAACTGTCATACAGAACATGTGCTCCTTTTCTTTAAAGTAAGGCTGTGAATTGTTTATGGGCACCGCTAAGTAGGAGTCTGTTTTAAGTGGTACTGGCTTTCGGAGTTTGGTTTTTCGCAGTCTCTATACCTTAAGCTGAAATGTAGTGGTACATTTTATGAGACCCGATCAGTTATTATCGCTTCTATCATCGAGTATATTTTTCGATACCACATTGCTTCTAAATCTTTTTTAATTTGAAAATCGTGCTTTTCCAGGTCAATGACTTCTCCTTGTTGTTGATTTCCGTATGGTATCTCTTACGGAGGAACACCGCAGACAGATGATAATGAATAGTTGTTGATAAGGTGATAAGATTGTTACTTAGACGAATTAGTTTATAGTCTGTGGTTGATGAAAACATCTATACAAAACAGCAAATGACCGATTTTTCTTGATTTTGATTTGGCAGCATATTTTTATTCCTATGATAAACCGAGGATCGATAACCATTTTTTTTACCACAACAAATGGTTATTGAACTTATTTCTGTGAAAGATTAATTAACGATATTTAGATTAAATATGTCTTTTACTTTGCTTCACTAACTTCGTTAATGAGATTCGGCTCACTACAAAGAATTTTTCTAAAGCAAGATGGGTTTTCGATTAACACTTCCAAAAGAAATTAATGAAAATAAATGAAAATAACATCTCAAAAGGAAATATTTCAACATTTATATATACTTTTCAAACTAGTAGCAACCTCGTTTACCAGTAATAAAGTCTTCGTAAATGTATTTCCTTTTTTTTACTTCTAAAGTTAATTTAAGTTTATATATGGGAGAGTAACACAAATAAGTTTTAGATAACTTGACATTATTTTCCTATTTTTCTGTTTGGAAATGAACCTTTTAATAATATTCAAATTTGAAGTAATAGTTTATCCAGTGGCCTAACGTACACCCCCGCATTGTGAGGGGAGGACAGGGACTCTAGAGGGGCCAAAGCTTGACTGACATTAAGTACGTATTTGAGCTTGGGGCCCCAAACCTGATTTTGCAGGGGGGTCTTATATTCTCCGTTACGCCGCAGAGTTTATTGCATTTTTATGTTCTGTATGCTGATGACAGAAACGAGATAATTTTTTGTCTGCAGTAATCGATAGGTTAAGTCAGGGGTACTCAACCTTTTTTTCTGCTGGGCCGCATACATATGTTAGTTATTTCACGCGGGCCGTAACATGAGGATAAATGGGGAAGAAATGCTTTAAGACCAAGATAACAATGGAAATTTAAAATGTAAAAAATTGATCAAAATATTATATATAACTCCTGTTTTGCATTTTTTTAATTATTATTTTTTATACTTTTTATTTTTGTCACTAACACTAAATTAGAAACATTTAATAAACACTCCTTCACAATTTCTGCATTATCAATTTAGAATTGATATTTTGTTTATTAACGCCTCCCTTAGAATCAACGCATGGATTTGAGCGATAGATTTCGTTATTTTGAACCATGAGCATATGACGAGAACGATATTTGAAAGCCCCCCCCTTCTCCAAATTTTCTTATCAGTATAAATTGTTGCAATGACCACTCTCATTGGCTAATGAAACGTGAACATCCTTGGCATAGCAAACACATTATGAATTTTATGGACTTATTTTGAGATCGAATCTATAACGTAACAGCAACGACTGCAATGCCAGCCAATAATCTAGACCATGTGTAACGTTAATCCGCCACACAGCTGAAAAGTTGGTTTCTTTTTGCGGATAGGATAACCGCGTTCCTATGCACTCGTGCTCCCGAAAATATTGCGAAGTCTTGTCTTTGGTCATCACCCCGGCAGCTTTTGATACCGTGAGAAACCCCCTACTTCACTCACGAGCCGGATATAACTCGAGGGTAAAGATGCCGACTGCTACCACCCCGAGACCCTAGAGAGGGCAGAAAAAGTCCGTTAAAAAACTTCAAACAGGATGGATGTAATCTCCTCCCTTACAAACAACATAATTGTGATTCTAATAACTTCAATGCATATACTGTAATTTTATAGTTGTGATGCAAATTATCCATATATTTAAATTAATAAATATTACGCTACCATTATTTTTCTCAAACGCCACACCATGATCACTGCCAGTGCAGGTTTATTCAGCGGGCACTTGGAGTGGGCACCCAGGGGCCCGGGGCCCGGAAAATCCCAAATAAGGTATCCAAGAGCCCCTCCTAGGATCCTCCAGTGCCAAAGGGCAGATTTTCTGAGCCCAGGACCTGAAATGAGCTTAAACCGGCACTGATCACTAGGGTATCATGACCATGAAATGATGTGGAAATTAAAAGACTAAAAGAAATGCATATACCAGTTCAGATGACGTTTTGTCATTTGACGGTGTCTCAGAACATTCTGAGGTTCGTCACAAATTATTCTCGTGCAGCCTTAAGGATACGTCAGTTTGAAAGAAGTAGTTAAAATATTTTAGTTTATAGTTCCTGATAAATATCTGAAATATAATTAGTTGATATTTAATCAATTTGTGTGATTATAGTGATATGTAGGGAATTTCTATTATACAGAAACAAACTATATTTAAAAAAGACCGGAATAAAGAGAGATAAGCAGTCACACACACACAACAAGCAGAATTTTCATCTATACATTGCAATGTGTTACAGATCTCTAACAAAATTAAGTTGTTCGAAAGTTGTATAAGCTTGTGCTGGCTCTTTGGCTCATATTTATGTAATTTTTAAAAAACATGGAATCTGGCAGATTGATGTTAATTATTGTGTCAGTTTATTGTTACTTTGACAATCTTTTTTTCATTCATGTTTTCCAAAATGCACTTACGATATTTAAAAGAATCAATATAAACTAATGTTACAATTTATATATTCGATGTGATATCCAATTAACAGGTTTTTCTAATTTTTTTTGTTTTATTTATTCATTTATTTATTTTTTTTAACTGGAACAATGGAATAAATTAACGAAACTGATAATTTACATGATTACGTGAAACAAGTTTAGCAAAAAATTAATGTAAATTGGTTTGAATTTGAATCGTTCTTTTAGGCACTGCTTGCTTATTCCTAGCATCTTATTCAATTCCTACTATTAGTTCACACTCCAAAATATAACTTGTTCAAGTTTTCAATCGTTAGTAAAATACTTTTTATTCATCCACTTAAGTTAAAATACATTTTTTAAACTTGTAGTGGATGACACTTGATGTGTTAATACAGTTTTTTCAAATACTAATTCATTATTTCTATTTAATTAATTAAGGAATAGTAACCAAAATAATAGTCCAACAGCATATATAAAAAGGAAAATCGTTCGTTGTGTACCTGTAGCACAATGGATAGGTCGTTGGAGTTCTAATCCAAAGGTTGTGGGTTCGAATCCCACCTGGGACAGTACCAGTTTAAGCTCATTTCGGGCACTGGGCGTAGAAGATCTCCGAACTTCCTTGGCACTGTCGAATCCAAGGAAAGGCTCTTGGATCCAATTTCCAGCTTATCTGGCCCTTTCTGGGTACCTAATGGATAAACCTGCGCTGGTCTGGGATGTCCTGATTTCTGTGAGAATGTGATTTCTTTTTACAATACTATTTTATTGGAATAATTAAATTTAATTAATGAATAAATACTAACAAACAAAAATAATAGTCCAACAACATATATAGAAAGGAAAATGGAAAATTGCAAGGAAAATCGCTTCCAATTTTGCCACATAATATTGAGATTCCGTCATATGTATAAGCATATTTATATTAATTGTAATTATTTATTAAAAGTAACAAATAAAATTTTTCCTTGTTGAAGTAAGTAGGAATTGACTCAATTTTTTAATGTTTTTTGTTTCTTGTGTATTTTGAATCGTACAGATTAATGTTTAACTGCTGAATTAAGTATCGATTTCTCAATAGGACATTAATTTTCTTTTATTCATCTTTTTTTTACCTCATTTCTTAGAATCTAGCATTTTTATTTCTAAATTTCATCAGAAATCTCTTTCAATGAATAAATTTGTAATTATTGAATGATTTATTTTTAAACAAGTTTCACAGTATTTCAGTATTAAAGTATTTTAAAGAAGTAGCTCTTGGAATGAAAGTTTTTTCGACACTTCAAAAAGAAAATAGAATTTATGACTTTTTTAATGTCTTTCACCATAAATGAAACAATTTTTTTAAAAAACCCGGAACATTCCAAGAATTTAAAAGATATTTATTTTAGAAGAAGTATCAGAACTGTCAAAGAGGGGCTTTTTTAATCCTCAAAAGACAGCTAATGAATATGGATAAATTCAGTAGAAATAGAAAGTTTTCGTGGATTTTCGTCTTCCGTACAACTGTCTCATAACAGCCGCAAAGATATATATATATATATATATATATAATATATATATATATATATATATAATGCACTTCCTGATAATTTTTTCTCCCGAAATTTCTTGGAAGAAGATTACATACGTGATGATAACGAAAATAATTAAGTTATGAATGGGTCTTATGTGTGGAATTATGTAAGGGTTATTGTAATCCCTTCATCGCGATTCTGAAAAAAATTTCAGCTATTTACTACCATTTTTCTGAATTCCAGATTTACTGTGGGATACTGTACAGATAATTTAAAAAAAGAAAAAGGAAATCAATTTTTTTTTACTTAAGATGTTTTTTAAGAGCACACAGTTTAATTCTACTGACCAGTCAAAAAAGCAAGTGAATTTTCTTAGCCTAAAATATCCTTTAATGTTTTTCTGTATTCTTACAAAATTCGAAAGTTACAATTAAAAAAACAACCAGAGTTATGATAACTTTTATGTTCGTTTTTATTCATATCCCAAAGGTAAATAACTTAAACTGGTTTACATCAGAAAGCAAAAAAAATAACTAGTTTATCTTCATTTAAAATGCTAGGGCCTTTTTTCCTGTTGTACCAAATGCTTTGATAGTTTTCTGAACTATTTCTATATGTGCATGTAATTATTCAACTACAGTGAAATACGTTTAACGAGAAAACGCTTAAGACGAAATATCGATTAACACGAAATACTACAACGGTATGTATTTTCTATGTATTTTCCAACTACTATGTATTTTCATGCATTTTTTTGTCCACACGAAACAAAAATCGCTTAACATGAAAAAATTTCTATTCTGGGAATGAACAAAATACGGAAAACACCAGCAGCTCAAATGAGATTCAAGTAGGGTGTGATATGAAAGAGAGGTGGTTTCATGTGTTTCGTAGAAAGGAGGCAAACTTGACCTTGAAATATGTTCGGAATACTATGCGACACGTGCCCATATTATTTTTCTTAGATACTTTCACCCCTCCACCCCCTGCAAATGCCACACAAAAACATCTAATCTCTCATCAGTTGGTTTTGAAATTCGGCGAGAGTACATCGGAATGTGTGTAAAAACCAGTAAGTTTGGTTCGAATTACTTTTTTCTATTTGAGAAGAATTTTTTCTCGAGCATAATGGCAAAGGTCTCAGTGGGAAATCAAGCTACTATTTGGCTTAAAATAAAGATGGGGCTTCTTATGGCTATTGATCCAAAACAGAAGATGAAAACGGAAATCTATAAGGATTTTGGTATTTCTCACTCAACTTTGTGAATAATTATTAAAAAAATAGCGCAAATTACTTAAAAGTTTGAACCGTTTTTGTTAAATGTATGCATATACACAGATCTATGTAAAATAAAATGTATAATCAACTTAATTTTGTTTAATAAATGGATTTTTTTTGCAATGTTCTTTAATACGAAATTCTTTTAACACGAAAAAATTTCAGTCCCCTCGGTTTCATACTAAACGACTCTCACTGTATTTCTAAAAAAATAGTTGAATTTAGAATTTATACATTTTTAAAGAAATTTTCAAAAAGCCTTCATAAAAAAATGTATTTTATGAATATCAATCACGTTAGTAGAAAACCCATACCAATTCTTGCGACATGTAGTCTAATGTACTTTTAAATCAAATTTCAAGTTTATACACGTCAATTATTGTAGAAAGAGCGGCATTTCAAAATCAATTCATGAAATTTTAAATTATTCTGGGGAAAATCGAAAAAAGTTTGAAAACCATTAAATCAATCATACGTATTTTTTATAAATCATACCATGTATCCTCTTAACCGATAATAATAATAAAATAAAACTATAAGAAAAGGTTGCATAGAATTTTCAGCATTGATAAATATTTTTCATTTCTATTTATTGTGCTAGTTAAAGAAACTATATTTTCTTTGTAAATACTACGAAGTCTTAAAAATAGATATAGATTAAATATCTAGAAAGCCTTTAGATATTCATTTATATTCTTAATTATAGAAAATATCGTGAAATTTGTTACATTGAGTCACAAATAAAATTAAAAGAACTTTCGCTTTGGGTTATTAAAAACAAATTTTATGAATCAAATATGAAATGGAATAATCTTTATAAATGAACAAGAGAAACACATATATCTAACAAAAAACAGTACTTCTCATACAGACCGGCAAAAAAAAAACTACACCTGAAAAGACAAATGTAAGAATGATTTAAAGTAAATTAAGTTAAAAATTTAATCAAAAATATTTCTTGCTTATTTTTATTTTCACACACCTTTTCCATTTAATAAAAAAATAAAATGAAATTAAAAACCGAATAACAGAAAATTTATTTCATTAAAATCTTGCCCCCAAATTTTTTCCATTGTACTGTGGACGCGAAGGAAACTTAAGTTAATTTCAAATTTTACAGTGTTTGAGCATATTTATCAGAAAAATTAATTTATACCGAAATGTAATGTATAAGATTGTATTCCTTTGCCATAAACAAATGAACCATTTAAAAAGTAGATGCAAACTTTAAAAATAAATTGAATTTCCGCGAAAAACAGCTGTTAGTAATTTTATAATTTCGATATTTTTCTTAATTTTTTTATTTAAAAAAAAAGACCTGTAAGTAATTTTATACCAAAAGATATTTTTCAAAATTTTTCCTTTGCATGTTTGGTTTTTGGAAGTTTCTTTTTCCTTTTCTAGTTTCTTTTTTCTTTGGGAAAAAGTTAAAAAATTTAAAAAAAGATATGCGTTAGAACAAAAATTAATTAGAAATTCCTAATAAGTAAGCTTTCTCTGTTAACGTCACGTAAAGAATTTTTTTAACGGACTTTTACTTATAATTATTACTTTTATTAATGAAATTTCACGCTTTCTAGCTTTCATTACTATTCTAACAAAATTCTTTTATATGTAAAAGAATAATAAAAGAATGTAGTATATCAATTCAATGTTCTAGATTAAATTATTAAAATGAACCAAAAAAAAATATTGGGTTCATATTTTTTTAATTACTTAAATGGGGAAAATCCTACGCTAAGGTGCTTGAGAATAGAAAGCAGTAAGCAAAATTAATATGAATGATTTTAATTTGAAATAAATATATGTATATATTGTATCCTATGTTTTAAATAAGAATTTATAAATATTACATATAAATTCATATAAAACTAAAAGGGTTGTTGTTCAGTGTACGTATGTAAATGTAGAGCGCCCTCTAGCGCTCAGAGTGTCTAACGAATCTGTGTAACCTCTGACTCCATCGAGTAAGGAGTCAAATCGAGCGAGCTGAGCAACAAGTAATAAAAACTACAGTCCACTTACTGAGAGAGACCTTTTTCTTGAGTTTTACTTGTGTACCCAACATTCTGGTCCAGTCTCAACCGGAGAGACCTATGCGTTGAAAATACGAGGTATGTGCTGTTGTTTTTTGACTTTTCGTTGAAAAATCGAACTTTAAACTTTAACGATGTTTAAAGGAGCAAAAAAGAAGACTTGAGGCGAATCGCTTCTGAATTAGAGTTGTGTGTCAGTGATAAAGTAACTGTTTTAGACTTGATGGATCTTATAAAAAACTGTGATAGATACAAAAACGATCCTGATTCAGTGCATGAGTTAGCAAATTTAATTATCGAAGAAAGGAAGTATGACGAAAGTCAGCAATTAGAGTTAGAAAAAATAAGAGAAAAGTCTAAGCTTGATTTAGAGATAGCGAGAATACGAGCAAATGATAAAGACAATAATACTGAAGTTAATTGTAATGATTCCTTTTCTGTGGATTCTTTAATTAAAAGTATCCGCACACTTACAGTGAAAATTCCCGACAAACCTGAGGGATGGAGTTTCTTTTTTTTTATCATTAGAACGTGCATTTGCAGCCAAAAGTGTTACTGATAAATTTAAGCCTGAGATTTTGTTAAATTTATTAGGAGAAAAAGCTGCAAATATCATTATATATCTGAACGATGAGGATCTTAAAAATTATGATAAAATAAAGTCCATAATACTCCAAGAATTTGAGCCAACTCCTCAATCGTGTTTAGAGAATTTTAAGAAAGCAACACGGCAAAATTGTGAATCCAGTTTGCGAGTAGATTAACAACAAATTGGGAATACTATTTAAAATTGAGAAATGTTTCAAATTTCGAGGTATTAAAACAATTAATAGTTTCAGACAAAATATTTAGTACTTTAGATAAAGAAACCGCATCACATATTAGAGTCAGACAAGCAGATAAATGGTTTGATCCTTTAACGTTGGGAAAAGAAATTGATTTATTTTATTCATCGCGAGGAAAACCACTGAGTGAGAATATTAATTATTGTCGCAAAAATCAAAATTCTAAAAATATGTCTAGAGTATTTTTCTCAGATGTCAAGGAAAAAAAAATGTGTTTTGTGTCAATCTGATAGTCACTTTTTAAATAAATGTCCTCAATATAAGCAATTATCAGTAAATAAACGGGTAGAACTTGTTAAAAGTAATTCCTTGTGTTTTAATTGTTTAAATTTGCATAGAGTCAAGTTTTGTAAATCTAAAGTTCTTTGTAAATGCTGCCAAAAAAAGCATCATTCTTCTTTGTGTTTCTCTGGAGACCCAAATTTTACGAGTGAAAGGGTCATTCAACCTTCTTCATTGGGGGGCAGAAAGAGCCGGAAACAGAGGAATCCTCGATGGGTCAACTTTCAGCGAAGGCGTCTGTGTTCAAAGCCATAAATTACATAGGGAGATTTCGAAAGAGGTGTCTTCTCAGGGTTTAGGAGATCTGTTTACTGCAACGAGTTACGTAAAATCGAAATCCGTTTTACTTGCAACCGCGATTTGTTTCATTAGAGATTCCTTTGCGAAAATGCAGGAAGTCAGAGCGCTGTTGGACGGTGGTTCAACAAGCAATTTTATTTCGCAACAGTGTATGAATAGACTCAATTTAAAAAGAGAGAAAATAAACATTTTAGTTTCAGGATTAAATAATTCAGAGTTAACGATTAAATCGCGCGTTAATGCAACAATTGCAAATAGAGGAAATAGTTATGAAACTAATGCAGACTTTTTTGTAGTGCCGCGAATTACGGATATGATTCCTTCTCAACCATTTAACGTTAGTTTGGGTAATTTCAGTAGAGAGAAATTAGCGGATGAAAATTTCAACATTCCGGGAAATATTGATTTATTGTTAGGAGCAGAAATCTTTTATGAAATTCTTTTACCAGGACAAACAAATCTTTTAAATACAAAATTAATTTTTCAGAATACAGTCTTCGGCTATATTGCGAGTGGGAGTATTCCAGTTTCTAGTGAAAATAAACCTCACTGTGGGTTAATCAAAGATAATGTCGATTTAGAAAAGACAATGAGGAGATTTTGGGAAATCGAAAATGTTGAACCTGAGACAATAAAAAATAAGGAAACGATAATTTGTGAGGAGCATTTTAAAAAAAATCATACTAGAGATAGTACGGGAAGATACATAGTATCTATGCCATTTAAAAAGGATCCAAATTGTTTAGGCCAATCAAAAGATATTGCCCTTAAAAAATTAAATTCTTTATGGAATAGATTAAAGCGTGAGCCTAACTATTTAAAATTATATAGAGATTTTTAAAAGAGTATAAAGAGCTAGGCCATATGCAAGAGGTAGATGAGAGAGAGGAGTGTGGAATGTATTTCATACCACATCTTGGTGTTTATCGCTCTGATAAAAAAACAAGTAAATTGAGAGTAGTTTTTAATGCGTCGAGTGCAACTACAAACGGTTATTCTTTAAACTCTCTACAATACAATGGGGGAGTTGCTCAAAATGACATTTTTCAATAATGGTTCGCTTTAGAAAGCACATATTTGCATTCATTGCGGATGTGCAAAAAATGTATCGAATGATTTGGATTAATCCAGATCAGCGTAAACTTCAGCGCATTCTGTGGAGAGAGAACATGGACGAACCAATAAAAGCGTTTGAGTTGTCAACTGTGACCTATGGAACAACGAGTGCACCATTTTTAGCGACACGTACGCTAAAACAATTAGCCCTAGATGAATCAGGGAATTTTCCATTAGGTTCTTCAGTTGTGATGAGTGACATGTACATTGATGATGTACTTACCGGTGCAGAGACCTTATTAGAAGCAAAAGAACTGAAAAATCAACTGATCAATATCTTCGCTAAAGGAGGTATGGTTTTGCATAAGTGGTGCGGAAATAATACGGAATTGCTTGAGGTTTCCGAAAATTATGATTTTTCAGATTCATCAGAGATAAAAGTGTTGGGTGTTTATTGGACCCCAAGCATGATTGCTTCTCCTTCAGAGTAAAAATAGACTTGCACGAATTAAATACCAAACGGGATGTTTTGTCAACCATCGCCAGGATATATGATCCTCTAGGTCTTTTAGGTCCTGTGGTGGCGAAGGCGAAAATCTTCCTTCAAAAATTATGGATGCTAAAGATTGATTGGACAGATTTGCTTCCAGATACAATCAATAGAGAATGGCGACAATTTGCCGAATCACTTCAGGTAGTAAATGACATCAACATCAATCGATGCATTGTGCTAGAGCAACCGGAAGTGATCGAGCTGCATGGATTTTCCGACGCGTCCCAGTCAGCATATGGAGCTGTCGTCTACTGCAAATCCATAACCTCCGATGGAAAGATGCTTGTGTATCTTATTGCCAGTAAATCCCGAGTTGCGCCTACCAAGCAAACAACGATTCCCAGCAGACTTGAGCTATGTGCCGCTGTGCTGTTAGCAAAATTAGTGCATCGTGTCAAGCAAGCTTTAAAATTAAATGTGACTAATACTTTTCTTTGGAGTGACTCCATGATAGTTTTGTCATGGATAAGGAAGGAGTCATATCAACTAAAAGCCTTTGTGGCTAACAGGATTGCTACAATCCAGGAGATGACTTCCAGTGAGCAATGGCGTTATGTGGCAACAGAGGACAATCCTGCCGACTTCGTTTCCAGAGGAATGGATTCTCTAAAACTTAAAACCTGTGAGTTGTGGTGGAATGGTCCTAAATTTCTGATGAGCAACCAGTACCCACAACGACAAATTCCTGTTGCAGTGATCAAGGATCCAGGTGAACTTAAAAACTGTAGTGACTTTTCTAACTTTTTTCTTGATTCTGCTACTAACTCTTTTGTAAATAATTTACTTAACCTTAGTAATGACTATTTTAAAATCATTCGTGTCTTAAGTTTTATTTGTAGATTTGTTTATAATTGTAAGAGCAAAGAAAGCAAAAGAATTGGGCCTCTAGATTTAGGAGAATTAAAAAAGGCTGAACAGCTTTTATTGAAATTAGTACAAAAGGAAGAGTTAAAGTAGAGATGAATGGTATTCAAAATTCTGCCATGGTACCTTCCAACAGTCGAGTAAAAACACTCAATCTATTTATTGATAGTGAAGGGATTTTGAGAGTTGGAGGTCGATTGAGAAATAGTGATATTAATTATAGCCAGAAATTTCCGATTCTTTTGCCTTTGAAACATAAATTGACTTATTTAATAGTTGAGTATTTTCATAAAAAGTTTTTACATAGTGGTCCACAATCCTTGTTATATCAGATCAGGCAAAATTTTTGGATATTGAATGGCCGTAATATTTGTAGAAAAGTTGTTCATAATTGTGTAAATTGTTGTAAGGCCAATCCTACTTGCACTGATCAAATAATGGCTGACTTGCCAAAGGATAGAGTTGTCAAAAATTATCCATTCAATGTGTCAGGTGTGGACTTCTGTGGCCCCTTTTACATTAAGTATAAAGGGCAGAGAAAAGGTGTATATAACAAAATCTATGTTTGTATATTTATATGTTTTGTTTCTAAAGCTGTGCACTTAGATATTGTGACTGATTTAACCTCTAATGCATTTATTGCTACACTTAAGCGTTTTATATTTAGAGGTAAATGTGCTATGTTGTATTCTGATAATGCAACAAATTTTGTGGGTGCAAATATAGAACTTAAAAAAAATGTTTAATTTGGTGTCCTGATGAGGCACTTGCAAGTTATATGGCCTCTGAAGGAATAGATTGGAAATTCCTCCCCCCTAGAGCCCCAAATTTTGGAGGTCTCTGGGAGGCAGGCGTTAAATCTTTTAAGCTCTATTTAAAGAGAGTAGTAGGTAACATTAGATTAACATATGAAGAGTTTCTGACCGTGATTATCCAAATAGAGGGGATGTTAAATTCTCGTCCTCTTGTCCCATCATCTTCTGACTTAGATGATTTAAATGTATTGACTCTTTCTCATTTTTTGATAGGTAGATCAATTACATCAATTGTTGAGACTGATTTAACTAATTTAAATGAAAATAGGTTGGATAATTGGCAGAAAATTACAAAAATAATTCAATTAATTTGGAAAAGGTGGAGTGTAGACTATTTAAATAGTTTGCAGCAGAGAAATAAGTGGCATTTCGAGAAAAAGAATGCTAAAATTGGAGATATGGTTATAATAAAAGAGGATAATTTACCTTCATGTCAATGGTCATTAGGTAGAATCAACAATATTTATCCAGGAAAGGATTCTAAAGTAAGAGTAGTGGAAGTCAAAACCACTAGAGGTATATTTAAGACACCCCTTTTGAAACTGTGCATTCTACCAATTGAAACAGTGTGTGTGAAGTAGCATATATAACCCTTCAGATAGTAATGTTTGTGTGTAGAATAGTAATTTTTTAAAATGCTGTGTGATTTATCAATTGCTTTATACATTGTCTTCATTTGTATGTTGTTTTGTTTGTATTTTGAAGTATTGTATTTCTGTGTGTTATCTTTATGATTATGTTCTATGTAAATCTTGCATGTTGAAAAACATTGCAAGGCCGGGCGGCATGTTCAGTGTACGTATGTAAATGTAGAGCGCCCTCTAGCGCTCAGAGTGTCTAACGAATCTGTGTAACCTCTGACTCCATCGAGTAAGGAGTCAAATCGAGCGAGCTGAGCAACAAGTAATAAAAACTACAGTCCACTTACTGAGAGAGACTTTTTCTTGAGTTTTTACTTGTACCCAACAGTTGTATTCTCTTTAGAAAAAAATTATCATCAAAGGTTTTACTTTAGAAATTCAAAGAATATCAAAGAATCTCTGTTTACAATAGTATAAATCAACTCGTTAGAAACTTTAAACAGTTTTCCTTTTCGACAGTTTATTTCTATTTCACTGAATAAGAATCACATTTTCTTTGGAAATAATTTTTTTTATCACAGTCAAAATTTTTGTCGCTAGAAAAAATTTCTAAAAAAATTTTAATTTTTATAATTTAAAAAAAAATTTACGATTGAAAAAAAATCAAGGATTTCGGCAAATATTTAATAGTTTCAATCCCACAATCCCAATACTTTTAAAAGTTTCGGAAAATACCGATATTAAGTCGCAGCACATATTTTTCAGATAGATCAAAAGACTAAAACCTCCACACTAAAATGGATTCCTCGAATTTTCGATGGCGTGACTGACTGCGTTTCCATGATAATATTCTTAAAAAAAGACCTTAAACGATTCAATAATATCATTATAAGAGTTCCAACTTTTCTATTTTTACCTCTTTTCTTTTCCTTTTTTTTTAGAGTAGATCTTATTTTACAAGATTTAAGCATTTTTACTTACGCATCTTGACACGATTTCTTTAAATGAACTTTTTAAATCCTTTCGTGTCTAATTTTTATGTAATTATACTAAAAAATTAAAGAATTTGAAATTATCTTATAATTAATTAAAGACAGTGTAAATGATGTGCTTAATAAAATTTTATTTGAATATAAAGTCTTATTTGTAAAAAATGAATTTTGCTCTGTATTTTATAGAAATCTGAACGATCTGAAATACTTTTTCAATTTGAAAAAAATATTGCAATATTAATATTATATTCTAATCTCACTATCATACAGAGAGCGAAAAAATATACTTATTATTTTTATGTGAATTATATTTCCTACTTTATACATGAAACATATCTAATTTGTCATTTGCTTTAGTACTTCGATGTTAAATAGATTTTTAATTTTAAATGTTAAAGCAGAATATTATGCGTATTCATAAAATGTTATATTAAGGGGTGTTGGAAAGCTAAAATCTTATTTTTTTGACAAATTGAGATTTTTGCATTTTCAAATTGTATAGATTTTAACCTTTTTAAAAATACCTTACTTTAACCTCTAGGGTATTTAAAAGCCCTTAAAATGTATTTTTAAATAATCGTTGAATTTGGGCCACGCCCATTTTAATGGCGAAAATTGTAAACAAATTACTTTATTTTTGCTTAAAAGTGTAACGACTGATATAAACCAAAACATGTATCTTTTATTTTAAATTGAGCCTTTTATTTTTTTATTTCCTAGCCAATTAGAAGTCTCACTGTATACATTAAAATCAATTTATCTCAAAATGTAAATTTTAATGTGCGATGTACCTTTTCTGGAAAACTACTGTTCACAGGTATGTAAATTTTTTATGAATTATTTATAATAATGTCTAATATATACTAAAATGAGCTTTTTGTAAAAAACTCAAAAATTTAATTTTTACAAATTTTTTAATTAAAAAATGTGTCAAATTTCGCAATGTTTGAAAAAATGTTTCATAATTTATTAAAAAATTCAAAATTAGCTAAAAGCTCATTTTAGTATAATGAGAGAGGTGTACTTTAATAGTATGAAAAATTTCAAGCATGTACATAAAACAGATTTTGAGAAAAGGTACATCGAAAACAGCCAATTTAACATTGTCAGTATATATATAGAGAGAGGTTTCCAACTCCCCTTAAATATTTTTTCACTCTATATATAAATAGACATATGTGATATTGGGATACGAATTTACGTACCGTAAAATCTGGCGTATAACGCGCACTTTGAACACAAAAAAATGAGATCAAAAGTATAAGAGTGCACGTTATACGCCGGGTATAAAAATGATAGCTTTAAAACTAACGAAAGAGATAAGCATACATTTTTTTTACTTCTATACGTATCGAAGTACTGTTTATTTAAAAGAAATGACCTACCGTATGAACTAAAAGAGTTCTAGTTATAGAAATATACTATTGTTTCAAAAGTCTGGAATAATATCTCGAATAAATGACTTCAAAACATAAGAACATTGTATACTATAATTCCAGATTTCTTTGTAAGAAACGGGGTGCGAATTATACAGCGAGCATACGTAAAAATTAAAAAATGCAAATTGAAAATATAGGTGCGTGTTATATGCCGGATTTTACGGCAAGTATATTAATATCTGCATAGATATATATATATGAGAAAGGCAATTCATTAACTCATCCCGAGACCTCCTGAATGAGATTAGACCTATAGACTTGAAATTTGGCAGGCATGTTCCTTTTTTTTGTTCATTGGAAATCCGTTAAGAACGAGTTTTGTTGAAATAGACTTCTAGGGGAGGTAACGGGGGCATTATAAAGAAAAATTTCGGTTTTTGAATTATTAGACCCTCAGGCTAAAAATTCTGAAAGCCCGATACCCAAGAAGGGTTGTGGGGCGTTATATTATACATAAAAATTTCCGTTTTTGAACTATTACACCTGTAAACTAAAAGTTTGACAAGGATGTTTTTTCGTTTAACAGAACTAAGAACGAGCTTTGTGTAAATTGACACCTAAGGAGGATTGTGGGGATCAGGAGAACGAAAAGATACTTAAAAAAAAATCCCGGTTTAGTAATATTATATCCAAGAAGGGTTGTGGGGCGTTATATTATACATAAAAATTTCCGTTTTTGAACTATTACACCTGCAAACTAAAAGTTTGACAAGGATGTTTTTCGTTTAATAGAACTAAGAACGAGCTTTGTGTGTAAATTGACACCTAAGGAGGATTGTGGGGATCAGGAGAACGAAAAAAGATACTTAAAAAAATCCCGGTTTAGTAATATTATATCCAAGAAGGGTTGTGGGGCGTTATATTATACATAAAAATTTCCGTTTTTGAACTATTACACCTGCAAACTAAAAGTTTGACAAGGATGTTTTTTCGTTTAATAGAACTAAGAACGAGCTTTGTGTAAATTGACACCTAAGGAGGATTGTGGGGATCAGGAGAACGAAAAAGATACTTAAAAAAATCCCGGTTTAGTAATATTATACCCAAGAAGGGTTGTGGGGCGTTATATTATACATAAAAATTTCCGTTTTTGAACTATTACACCTGCAAACTAAAAGTTTGACAAGGATGTTTTTTCGTTTAATAGAACTAAGAACGAGCTTTGTGTAAATTGACACCTAAGGAGGATTGTGGGGATCAGGAGAACGAAAAAGATACTTAAAAAAAATCCCGGTATAGTAATATTATACCTACAAATCTGAAATTTGACAAGCATGTTCCCTTTGTACAATAGAGATTTGGGGAGTACGAATTTTGTACATATCAACTCCTTGCGGGATCATTATAGGCAAAAATACTCCCGTTTCTCAACTATAAGACCAAGAGACTGGAAATTTATCTAGCATGTTTCTTTCGTTGAATAGAGACCCATTAAAAATGATTCTTAGAGGAAACTGATTCCGAGGGGGCAAGGGGTTATAAAAGCGTAAAAGACTAATATGCTTTCGTTTTAGAAATTCATATCCGGTCATTTTTAAATCTAGAGGAGAGGACTATAAAAATGTTTTTCTGTACAATCGAAAGCTAAATACTATAGGATTGCTAGAATTAGTCTGCTTCCTTACACAAAGATATCTTGAGTTAAGGTTCGAGCCCATTAAAATTGAGTCTGAAAAAAAAATGGTAGCTAAATAGTCTTAACATAGCTTGTTATTCACAGTTCAAATTTACTTAAAAATAAATACATAAAATGTAATTTATATCTATTTTATTTTATGCATCAGGTACATAATATTTAATGCGTCAATTCTACATCACATTTTATGCATCAATTCTACATCACATTTTATGCATCCAGTATATTTTTTTTCGGAACTGTAGCATTTTTCCATACCCTATCTTTATTTTCTCACCATCACTTTTTGCACGATACAGGCGAGCAAAACATATACGCAATCGGTGATCCTTTCCAGTAACTGTCTCCACAAATATTAGTCGTCGTTGACAGAAAATGGCAGAGGAGTTGGTTCGTTCACCTTATGATAAATCTCATGAGTAAATATTTATGGTCGTGCGTCCGTTTGCGATCATTAGGAGCTGAATTTATGCTTCAGTGTTCAGTGTCGCAGTTGAGAACTCGGGTGGGGCTGAGCACAGGATGAATCTTCAGGAAGTGACGATTGCTAATGGAATTTTCATTGGAGAATCAGGTCCTTTCATTCAGGAGTAATGGTGTCCCGCTAATAGCAATTAGTGATCGAGAACGTTGTTTTTCTGAGTCTCCTCAGTGGATATTGTTCTTTATTTTATTGAAAAAGATTGAAAGTGAGCATTAATGATGGAAATGCTATGTTTCTTACGAGTGTGCAATGAACTTCACGCTGGTTTGAAAAATATTTGCCTTAATTATCGGATAAGTAGATCATTGATCTTGGACAGACAAAAATGCTAATTTAAGTGGAGAAAAAACCACAGAAAAAAGAATATTTTTTAAATGTAAATTATTCAAATTAGATAGTTTTTTTAGATACTTTTTGAAAGAGTCATGTGATATTTAACTACTTTAATCAACTTTTGTCGAGGTTTCTTAACGTTTCACTGCATAAAAGTTATTTTAAATAAATAAATAAAGATAAATATTTTACAATAAGCAGAAAAATACGGTATTTAAAGGGTACTACATTTATAGTATCTAGTAATATTACGTACGATTAGTATACGATACATGGGAAACCAGGGTTGCCAACTTGATGAGTTGTCTTGAACGTTGGCATTGTTGTGATAGTACGTAAGTACCATATAAACATATATTCTTTTATAAATATAATCTACATAAGTAATTCACATATAAATATTTTTAATAATTACACTAATTGACATTTATAAACCGTATATACTCATATATAAATATATAATAAGGCATAATTATTTAAACATTGTCCCTCATAGAAAAGAGATGAAATAAACAAATCCACCGATGCATGGGTACGAAAAAGAGAACTACTTAGCTCCAGCATACGTGAAAGAAAACGTAGTACATTCGAACTAGCCCAGAATAAATCAGAAGTTTTCACTTCCATCGTGTGGTCATAAGCACGCACAATTTTTTTTTTTCATGAAGTAATTTATAACGGTGATTTCTCTAAAAGGTAAAGGATCCTCAATTGTGAGCAGGGTCGCTATAACGTTGTCCTGATTGTGACCATCAATGTTCTGCTCGGATACTGCATTCAAATCCTTTTTGCACCGAAGATTTTCACGTGAAATAATGAGACGGATCCACATAAATTGAAATTTAGACTAAGTTCTCACATGGTAAAGGGAGAAAATTATAGGAGTGAGGCTCCAACTTAGGTGCCATCCTGATCGTTTGACTAAAGTTCAGAATAACGAACATGTCACCCCCAATGAACTTTTTATACTTACTAATGAGATGTTAATTAAAGTTAAATCTTTGCTCCTCTCTTTCCTTTGTACACAGAAAATCATAAATCTATAACATAAATTGGTGTTATATATATATATATATAGTATAATAAAATAAAAGTGAAGAAGTATTAGAACCTATAGTGCTAAAGAAGTAAGGAATTGGAATTCAGCAGACACAACAAATGTAGATACAAAAAAGTCTTTGGACTAAACTGGAGACCTATGATGTACTGGAGATCTATGATGGACTGGAGATTTATGATGGACTAACTGGAGCTGAATAAAGCCAGGAAATTAGGGTTAGCAATGCTTTGTGGATCCAACCTTCCTCGTACAGCAGAAATTTTCGACATAATAGGAAAAATAAAAAAAGAAAAAGAGCCAAGTTGAAAAGTCAAGCCTAATACAACACGTGGATGATGAACCTAATAAAATAGTGAAAAGAAATTTAGAAAAGAGAACAATAATGAATCTCTCAAGGAGAGGAATAATAAAAAAAAATTTATATAGAAAAAATTAGGAAAAACTTACTTGTAAAATAAAATGTGGAACTCGATAAATCAACCTTCTATGTTGAGATCCCACGTGAAATGACGTAAAAGATTGAAGCGCCAAGAAGGAAAAATATATATGATAATATTTTTTAAAAAGCCATTCACATATTTAAAATAGGCAAAATGTCTTTGAAGATCATAATTAACTCATGCATGTGAAACTTGGTCCATGTCTCGAGCAGATGAGAACATGATAAGTATCTGTGAAAGGAAGATTTATTTTTGGAGGAATTCATCAGGAAAAGGGAAAGTGGCCTAAAAGATCAAATTTCGAGCTCTATCAATCATATAAAGAATCTGGCATCATTAACTTCATCAAAATACAACGAATTAAATGGGAAGGTCACGTTGTCAGAATGGGCGAAAACCGCACCACTAAAAAAGTCTTCAATGCCCAACCAATTGGCACACGAAGAAAGGGCAGGCCAAATCTTAGATCAGAGGTTCTCAAACTTTTTTCTCTCATAGAATCCTTGCCATGTTTTTGGTTTCGGGTAGATCCCTGCTTACCTAATGTTGAACTTTTGCAAATTTATCAACTTAAATGTCTTTTTTACAGCTGGTACTACTACTTACTTTAAAAGAATTAAATTTATAATTGTAGTGAGGTATATAGCGTTTAAAACTTAAGAAGCACATGTTAATGAATTAAATAAAATTAAATACATAAAATAACTGTTACATAAAATAACTGAACAACAAACAAATGCTTTTAATGAGAGGGATGAATTGGCTGCTTCAATAACAAATTTTTAACATTTAATATCAATCTAGGCAAGTTTAACCCAAAATCTCCTTTGTTAGTAAGTGCCCTGTCCCCCCCTTTCTTTTTTCGTTTTTGTGAGATTGACAAACTCACTGAAACT
Organism: Trichonephila clavipes; assembly: GCA_019973935.1. NCBI lineage: Eukaryota > Metazoa > Arthropoda > Arachnida > Araneae > Nephilidae > Trichonephila > Trichonephila clavipes. The sequence continues at coordinate 190,291 of BMAU01018466.1, read as the reverse complement.
CTCTCTCTCTAGGAAAATAAATTAAAAACTTTATCTTGATATTCCATAATTCGCGAAAAATAACATTTTTTTAAAGCCAAAATTGCTGACAACTGTTTTTAAACTTTATTTTAAGATTTTCGTTAAGGACTATTCTGATCAGTTCCTATTGTAATATGACATTTTTTAAATATGGCTATATGAATTCATTATCTACTGTAGTAAAAAAAAGCTATCTCAAACCTAGTTTCAAAATCTGAGTAAAGAGCATTTAAATGTTGAACGTGGGTTAAAATGTCCTGACAGAGATTGTCTGTGACAAATTGAGAAAATTAGTGACGTCCAATATTATACTTCTTTAGCTTGATTCTGGAAAAAAAATGCTGAAATGGTCCTTGTCTTGATAAAATTTATGCTGTCACCTAGTAACCACAAATTAACCTCACTAAATTTAGTTAAATTGGTAAAATATGGGTTTTTACACTAGAGACCAATTTTTTAAAAATATTAATGGTTTAATGATAGCCACTATCATAGACCCCTACCCCATTTACACTTTATGGACCCCCAAATTATTTTTCATTGGCATGAACTCCTTGCAGGTCGCCATAGATCCCTGGGGGACTATATAGACCACTTTGGGAATCACTGTTTTTGATGGCTTGATGACCAAGAAAAATAATTCCTAGTTTTGAGAACTAAAAATTCGAGAACACTAGCAGGAAGAGGTCTAGCATGGAAAAGGCTTCTTGAGAAGGCCAAGGCCCACCCTGGACTGTCGAGCCACTGAGGAAGGAAGGAAGGATGGAAAATTGAGAAAAACTAAGAGGAAAAAAAATTCCCGTAATGCTAAACATAATATTGTGTGTATGCGTATTCAAGCGTGTAATAACTTGTTTAAAAACTATTAACTTTAACAAGATGTTGAAAAATAAGAAAGGCAGCACAAAATGCTTTCTAATTGATATTTTACCATTTATCTTAATTGAAAGTCCTAGCAGAAAATAGCAGATGATATGAAAAGTCAAGGAAAAAATAGTACATCGTGACTCTTCTACAGTTAAAATATGACATTGCCACTTAAAAACAGAATAATTTCGATGCAGATAGTAATTTCTTCTAGTAAAATTAAAATAAGAGAACAAAAAGTGAAATTGAGACAATCTGAGAATCTGCTCTGAAATTTACAAAAAGTTTTTACCAATTATCAAATATTTAACAGAAAAAGAAACGTCTGTGATAACAGGATTGGTGATCAATCAAAATGGATTGATTGATTATGCTGTTGTTGATTTAATGTTACAATCAAAAATTGATGATGGAGACAGGCTTAAAGTTATGGGAAAGAGATTTTTCTCGAAGATAATTTGCCTATCTTTGATGTATTACTTTTGAACGTTAAACTGATAGAAAATGCTGCCAATATTTTTATATTGAAATCGCTGTAGAACATGTTTAAACGAAACGAGTTGTTTTAAGAAGTCCGATGCAGAATGTTTGAAATGGAATGTGAGTAATTTTGCTTGTAGTCACTTAAAAATTTGTTGAATTTTATAAATCAAGGTTTAAATAGATGCATTTTATATCAAAATATTCTAATTCGTAATTATCTATGAGTAAATAAAATATGTTTTGCATTATGTTGCAAAATAATAATTAATAATGGTATGTTTTTAGAGCGCAATCTGTTACTAAAGGAAATAAAAAATAATAACAATCTTGTTTCACATTTCTTCTGAAATTTCCTTAAAAATACGTACTTTGCAAGAGCTGACATTCCATGAAATGTTGTTACAAATTTGCATGGTGGGAAAAGTAGCCGACGACTCCAAATATTTGAATACCAGATTTGTTAATGGACAAGGACGAACAAATGACTATACTCGAAGAAAAATCGACGTATATATACAAAGAAATATTATAACAAATTATTTACACTAATGAAAAACGCACTTGTTATAAACAAGTTTTTCAACACTCCAGAAACTGTTCTAGACAGAACTCAGACAAATAAAATCTCTCTCATCGTAGTAACGCACAGATTCTGGATTCGACTGAAATCACTTTTGAACTCCTCCGAACTTTAATAGTCTCATGAAACTATTAGTAGGGTTGATCCTAGAATACTTCTTGGTGATTCCTTGGCGACGTCATGTTTTTCGCCAAATTTGTCACCCGTCCGGTAAATTTTGGTCACATTATTCAAGTTCATGTTGGGAAGCGAACTTCGCCTGTAAAACCTAATTTTCCCACAAGGAGAGCACTGCTTAAGGGAAAACAACACACGTGGCATGTTTCAAAAATACGCTGAAAGAGTAGTAAAAATCACTTTACATATAAAAAAGAGAGAAAATTACTAAACATTAAAAAACTCTAACTAATGAGAAGGATTACTGAATTATAAAAAAGAAAAAAAAGAGTACTTAGTTATGATAAAATAAAAATCATCGGCTTTATTAACAGCGTTGAAAAATGTTGCTTTAAGTAAATTGAGTAAATACTTGTTTTGCTTCGGTATATAGCTCTTACACATTTCACACGTATATTTTTTGTGTTTATATTTTTGTTTTCACAGATTTTTTTGAAGCAATTTTCACTCCTTCCAAAACTTATTAAAGATTCTTCGGCGTCTACATAAAATATTTTATTAAAAAATTGATCTTGTTTTTCTTAACTATTTATCATCCTTTTTGTTTTCAAGTTTCTTTTTATTTTTCTCCCACTGTTAGATAAATTTCTCAGTCTGTCAACTGGCTCCCATTAAAATAATCTCTTCATCCACCGCTTAAGTTTCATGAATTTTCTTTCCAACATGCTGCGTTATTTATTAAATTTGCATACTGTCATTTTTAAGTATGTGCTTCTTCGAAAAATATTTTATTAGGGTAAGAATACACCCTGGGATATTATTCCAATTCCATTTCATCATTTAATTTTTATAATTTTTTTTACTTTCACACAAAAGAATGCAAGAACAATATAGAAGAATAAAAACACAGAAGTACAAGAAATGACGTGAAGGTGTCAGCAATAAGCCTTCGAGTTTGATTTTAATTTATATTCATAATTAAGAACCCCTCTTTTGGAGTCTGTCCTTTATTAAACAACACTTTCTAAGAAGCTTTAGTCCCTGAATTCATATCTCTTTGCGTAAATAAAGAGTGTTTTTTTCCAGGTATAGAAGTTTAAGTTGGCATTACTTTCCAAGAGGGCGACCGATTTAACCGCTGTCAAGTGATTTTTCTCAGTTTGGTTTGGCAATTCATCAAAACGATCATCAAGCAAGGCGTAGATTCGCCGAATGGGCCCAAAACGAGATTGCCGTTGTTCCCGATTTTCATAAGCGAATTTTGTTTAGCGATGAAGCGAAGGCTACGTCAACAAACAAAACTGCCGCATTTGGAATGAAGCTAATCCACAAGTGTATGTCGAAACACCGTTACATCCAGAAAAACTGACTGTTTGGTGCGCTTTATGGGCTGGTGGAATCCTTCTTCGAAAACGATGAAGGCCACAACGTTACAGTCAATGGTGATCGGTATAGAACCATGGTTACTAACTTTTTCATTCCTGAATTGAACAATCATGATGTCCAGGAGCTGTGGTTCTAACAAGACGTCGCAACATGTCACACAGCTCGTGCCACAATCGATTTATTGAAAGACACGTTGGGTGACCGCCTAATTTCACGTTTTGGACCTGTGAATTGGCCTCCAAGATTTTGTGATTTAAAACCGCTGGACTATTTTCTGTGGGGCTATGTAAAGTCATTGGTCTATGCGGATAAGCCACAAACGCTTGACCATTTGGAAGACAACATTTGCCGTGTTATTGCCGATATACGGCCACAAATGTTGGAAAAAGTCATCGAAAATTGGACGTCCAGATTGGACTACATCCGAGCCAGCCGTGGCAGTCCTATGCCAGAAATCATATTTAAAATGTAATGCCACAAGATTATCTTTCGAATAAAAAAAATTCATGTCAATCGAATAATATATCGTTGTTTTATTGCAATTTAAAGTTCTATACCTCTAAAAAAACACCCTTTATATATATATACATAAATCACCTCGTCATATATATTTTACTTATAATAAATGCATTGTGGAAATGGTCGTGATAAGCGAGATCGTTGAGTAGAGAAAGGAATTTATGAACGTGATTTATATATATATATGTGTGGGAGACAACAAGGGGTCCAATACGTTTCTCTTTCTTATGGTTTATTTAACATTAAACAATAATTAATTAAAAAGGTAGTTTTTAACAGATAAGTTTGACGATGATATGCAGAAGGTAACGCCTGCTCGCGCACCTCTCGCGTTCTTTTTTCTCTCTCTAATGTCCAAGAGTTTTTGTTTCTCTTCCACTAATTCACAAGTTTCAGTTCGTGTTTTAGCTGCGCCTGCGCGCGAAGACTGCCTTGCTTTTGGCTGCATGCCATAACGGCCATTCTGACCGTACGCTGTCCGCAGCAGTACTTCCATGGAGACCAGAGAATCTGAAACATACAAAAAAAAAAAAAAAAAAAAAAAAAGACGGAACAGACAAGGACTATACGACAAATATACAAAGATTTAACATATCAAACTTTTGTTGAACTAGACAGTTTCTCCATCATGTGAAGGCACCTCTTCGACATCCGGAAGGTTCCACAGGAAAACATTGTGTTTCACAGGCATGAGAACTTCTTTTTTAATGAGTTGATCTTTGGTTGAACGCATCGATATTTTCCTCTGTAGAGTTCTGGACGTCTGTTCAAAACGATTTCTCTTTTTCCTTCGTTTCCACTGCCAGGGCTCAAAGATCCTTCGGAGCAACACAAACCGATGATGTTTACTCTTCATAGGTAAAGGGTTAGGTGAGCGGGAGATAAATTCCACGGAACTCGTTTTCATGGCGCCATTGGCTTTCTTACACAATACTATAGGTGAACAATAATCAAAAACACTCTCTTTTATAATACCTTGTCGTAACCAATCATCAATTTGATTGTTTACCTGTAATTTCTCAGAACAAGATAAACGTCTGGCTCTCTGACACACAGGAATATGATTTTTCAATTTAATATTCATTTTTAACTTAGTACTCTTAATTTTATTACATTTATAATCCTTAATTAGAGAACTCAAATCATTTCTAGTATTAAAGTTTTTAACATATGGCAAATCATAACTAGAGTTTTCTATCACATTTGAAACAGAAACATTTGAATTAAAATGAACACAAGCATGAGCACCTAAAGAGGATTCACTTTCATTCAATAAAACATCGCTCTTTGCGTGGCCTAGTTTTTTTATTTCAGAATATACACTGGGATGTATAATAAATTCTTCGGTCAAGGTCGGTGATATCGCCGTTCGCACACTTATACCGGGACAGTGTTGATCAAGAGAAATATTTATGGGTTTAACTTCTACCATACGCTGTTCGCCAAAACATGAACTTAATGTTATGATTTCTTCGGAAGGTGTTTGCACTCTAATTAGTGAGGAATTTAAAACTGGGATCTGGCAACCTGAATCGATCAAGGCTGTTACGGGTTGATTTTCCACAAAAATGTTTACATATTGAAGATTTGCGCATTCATCGCTATTTTGTTTTTCGCTCTCGATTTTCAAAGTATTCACGTTTATTCTATTATGGATGTGGTCGTTAGATTCTTTAGGTTTAAAATGCTTCTCACAGTCTCTTGCGCAATGAGATGAATCACCGCATATATAGCAATTTTTATTTTCTCTTTCAAGATATTGGGGATAGTTCTCTTTAATCTTTGTTTTAAAGTTTTGTGATCTATTTTTAAAGGGGTCTTGGGTATATCCATAAGTAATAGGAGTTTCCTTATGTGATCCGCTTCTAGATGAAATATAAATATCACACTCTTTAGCTAAATCATTAGGCCTAAACCAATCTTCTGCTTCTCGAATGCCAATATGAGTTGCAGTTTCCTTATTTAAAGTTTCAAATAATTTATCAGAAATTATAAGATCACATAGAGATTCAAAGGAATTAACTTTTCTTAACGAACAATAATATTGGAAGTTTGCCGTCAATCTTGCAGCAAATTGGATGTATGTCTCGCCTGATGATTTTACAGCATTTTTAAATGAGTTTAAACACTCGCGAGGGGTTAATGGAATTCTCTGAGTACTATAGATTTTAGTTTTTCATAGTCATTTAATTCCTCTTCTTTAATATACAATAAGACATTATGAGCTCTTTCGCCCAGAAGATTTATTAGAATTTCAGATTTATATTCGTCATTTATTTTCTTGGTTAAAAATGCGCGTTCTAATGATTGGAAGAACAGATTAAAATTTTCAGATCTGGTGGGAACAGGAAGAGATACTTGTTATCATATTTTCTATGTTAGTTTCGAACTGTTTTTCTTCGACTTTAGCTGCAGGATTTAAACTTAATGCTTCATTTTTAGCCGTTTGAAGTTCGACTTCTTTTTCTAATTTTGCTAACTGAAGTTTCGCGAGCTCAATTTTCTGTTTTTCTATAGTTACCTCTCTTTCGTTTTGCGATACTCTCTCATCTATACAGTTTTGAATTAAAGTTTTAACGAAATCTGGATTACTTTCAAATGTACTACTGTTCTCAATTTTAGTCTTTAGTTTAACTATGGTGTCAGTACTCTCCACAGTACCGTCTAGATTCTCAACAACTCTTATGAAATCCTCTTTAAGAGCGTTTTTATACATTTTATAAAAATTTGGAAAGATCCTACCTTTTTTTTTCTAGCTCCCTTGTTGCTCGCACGTACGATGTATCCAATAAAAACGTTGATTCCACTGATTTCACCTCTTCGCAGGTTATATCGTTAGATGAAAAATAGTTCTTGAAATTGTTCGAATTGACACCTCTTCGCAGGTGTTTGTGAGTGGTTCCAACCTCTACACAGGCGGAATATTTGTCGATGGTTCGTTGAAAAATACACCTCTACACAGGTTATTTTGTTATTTGTTCCGACCTCTACACAGGCGGAATGAAGTTGAAAAATTCAACCTCTACACAGGTTGAACGAAGTTTCCGAAAAATAACGGCGCGTCTCCTCCACGGACGGCTTTTTTTTTTTTTTTCACGTTCCAAATTTTGATCAAAATCGAATTTTTTTTTTTTCAATCCCGGCCTCTACACAGGCGGAATTTTCATGCTGAGTTCAAACCTCTACACAGGTTGAACGAAGTTTCCGAAAAATGGCGGAGCGTCTCCTCACGGACGCTTTTGTTCATTGTCCAGACTTTGGTTCAAAATCGAAATTTTATCGATCGCGGCCGAGCCCCCATAATTTGTGGGAGACAACAAGGGGTCCAATACGTTTCTCTTTCTTATGGTTTATTTAACATTAAACAATAATTAATTAAAAAGGTAGTTTTTAACAGATAAGTTTGACGATGATATGCAGAAGGTAACGCCTGCTCGCGCACCTCTCGCGTTCTTTTTTCTCTCTCTAATGTCCAAGAGTTTTTGTTTCTCTTCCACTAATTCACAAGTTTCAGTTCGTGTTTTAGCTGCGCCTGCGCGCGAAGACTGCCTTGCTTTTGGCTGCATGCCATATATATGTATATAAACATTGGAGAGTGGACATTTTGTGTTCATTCTCAATAAGTACAGGTCGAGAAAAGAGACAAGATTTCCCACATTCCTTCAGCTAGAGAAATACAATGGGGAGAATAACGGGTATGTTAAAATCACGTGATGAAATGAAAGGAAATAATAGCTAAATTTAGGAATTGCGTAGATGGTTCAACGGAAAAATTTGGCTCCAGCTAGTTGCTGAGTAATATACATGTAAACCAGTGCATGTTCATCCATTGGCCGCTTAGGGTAGGTGCCCAGATAAGCTCGGCTTAAGGTATCCGACTACGTTCGGAACCATGATTTAAAAAAAAACGCATAAATGGATAATTTTCATGATATTTAGTGTCACTTAGATTAGAATACATGTATAAAATTGTCTTAAGAACATTTTGACAAAAAAATTTATTTAAATACAATACTTCGGCAAAAAATTAACTTAGAATAAACTTTTTTTCAAAATCTCTTTTTGTGAAAAATGCTTCGATTATAATAATATTTTGCCTGTATATAGCTCAGATCTCTTTACAGAGGTTCAATTATGATTTTTGAAAAATTCACTTTATTTTCAGTTACAACCAAATGAAGTAATTATCGGCGTTTTTTTTCTTAAAATTTCTCCCCTCTGTTGTCGTAAAACATGGATAAACCCACTTCTAAGTTATATATTTCAAAAATTCTAGTTGAGCCTCTGTACAGAGATCTGAGCTATATACAGGCGAAACATTATTATAATAGAAGCATTTTTAACAAAAGTAGAATATTTCGAAAGTTGGTCATTCTATGTTCATTTTTTTTTGTCAAAATATTGTACTTAAATAATTTTTGATTGTAATGCTATTCTTATAAAACACTTTTATATACATTTTCTAATTTAAGTGACACTAAATATCATAAATATTATCCATTTGTACGCTTTTGCTAAATCACGGTTCCGAACGTAGTCGGATACCTTAACCGGAACCAAGAGCCCCTCCTTATATCCGACAGTGCCAAGGGGGCCCGTAGATCTGCGCCCAAGGTCCGAAATGAGCTTAAACCGGCACTGATGTAAACCATATAGATATACTTTTTCTAGGAATCGCGAATGAATCTGTCAAAGTCCTTCTAAGGTGGAAAATGAAATGGTATTCGTAATTAAGATTTAGAAAAAATATGGAAGATTAGAATTTAAATCAATATTAAACGAATTGTTTCATACACCCCCACATATATTAATCTTTTTTTATCTCATTCTGAAAAATGAAAACTTTACTGTATTTTACATTATTAAGTATGTAAATAAATTGCATGTTATGTTTTAGTAGAACCCACTTAAAATTCGATTATGCCAGACAGGGGAAAAATGACCCTTTTAATATTAAGAATACACCTTTTCTTATTACTTTGAATCACGCCCTCCTTTCCAATAATTTGAAAACTGTAATATTTTTTATACATATACATTGCAAAATATTACATGTTCTCTTTGGAAACATGGAAAAATGTTTCTCTTTGATGTTTTTGCCATTCAAAAAATCACGACTCCCAAGTAAAGAATAGTTTTTTAGGGTATGAACCAACAAGCCATAAACTTAATCTTTGATTTTCCTTCCTTTTTTATAGCACGATAGATGAGAAGTAATATCCCATGTCAGACGATACTTGTCAAAATTAATAACTGACCCTTTTCATGATTATGAGATTCTTTGGCAGCGGCGAAGAATGAATTGATTGGGACTGCATAAAAAGATTAAGCATTAAAAACAATATTCTCACCACTCTCTCACACCTACACATCAAAATACCCCAAAATAGATTATTGATGATGTTCTGATATTGTAATGAAATATGCTTCAACCTTTTAGATAACAGTCGAACCTCCATATTACGAACGTCTACGTTGCGAATTTTTCTATATAGCGAACTTTTTCCTGGAATCAAGAACATTTCACGAATTTTTTCGTAAAATGACACCTCAATAGCGAAGTGCATTTTCTATATAACGAACTTATTCTATTGCGATACAATTTTTTTTCTCCCTGTTTTTGAAGTATTTCTGGACACTGCAAGCTGTTCTTTCTTTTAACACACTTTATGGTGGTTATAAATCTTGAACTGGTTTTATTAGATGCCTAACTCGCCGAGAACAATAGAATTCTGGGCGTTTCTTCGAAGAAGTGCTACCTTTAAGCCTCATTGTCAAGTTCACTGGAAACATCTTCGATAACCCCTTTCACCCTCAGTGGAGTTGTGTCGTGTCCCCGTGTCTTTGAACTAGTCTCCGTTCCTTTGTAGTGTTGATCAGTCGTACTGGTAACTTCGTTTCTTGTACCTCAAAAATGTTAAAACGTAAGTGCTTGAGCATGAAAGAAAAATTAAATTCTTCAGGAAGTGGAAAAAAGCGTCAAGAAACTTTCGTTGCAGTTTTTCTTTCTTTTGTTTTTTTTTTTTATTTTTTGATTGGTAAGATATATAAAATAAAAAATGAATATTAATTTACAAAAAAGATGTAAATAATTACTTTTTTAATATATGGTGTTCATGAATATAAAATTTGTTTTATATGGTTTATCAAGATAATTGAAAGATGAATCTCTATATAACGAATTTTCTGTATAACGAACTTTTTTGCAGGATTTAGCGATTTCGTTATATAGAGGTCCGACTGTGTATTTCAATATTCTCTCCATATTATATTTTTCAATTCCTACTATTAGCTCACATTCTCTATATATTTATTTATTGATTTATTTATCTTGGTGGAGTTTTCAATCATTAATAAAATACATATTAAAACCCTCAATTGAGCTGAAATTTTATATACATGATTATTTTAGATTACAGTACAATAACCTAATTTTTTAAATAAAAAATAATTGATTAAAACTAATTATTTAAAGAATTATAAATACAGCCACGGTTGGCATCATTTTTGGCGACTTGTGTCAACATTTGAAAAGGTTTTTTTCTCACGTTATAAAGCATTAATTTGAACTGAAGTTTTATATACACGATTGTTTTGGATGACAATACGATATTTTAATGATAATTAATTTAAGTTAATTACCGCTTAATGTTGTGATTCTGTCCGATGTATTACATATTTATATTAATTGTTACTTTTTAATAAAAAGTAGCTAAAATAAAATTTTTCTTTGTTGATCTAGTGGTTAGAGCATCGGAATCCAGACCAGAAGGTCTGGGTTCAATGCCCGATGCCACCAAATACCCTCCGAGTACACACGGAGTACGTGCTCGTTAAATCAGTGGGTCCGAAGTCTTGTGGGCTGAGTCACGAGCGCAGGGACTGGAGAATATTTCCCTCCCCTTCAGTTCCATGCAAAAATTGTTGAGGTGGAGATAAGTGGTGTCGCTATCTATCGTCCCTTCGGGGAATTTCGCCGAGCTAAATCGTACTGTCACCTGTTTGGTGTTTAAGGCTAAGGCCAACGACAGACGCACATCTAGCCCCTTGCCACGATGAATTTCGTGGGCTTCGATCTGACTACGTCAAACAGGTGGCATTAGTATAAACAACACACACACACACACACATATATATATATATATATGCGTGTGAAAAAATGCATATATATGCGTGGTGTAATACTCAGTCTTGCATTGCAATGGGACAGAGATTATATCAATTTTTCTGGTTCACCTTCCCATTTTCATTTCTTCTTAAGCAACAAATTGCACATTGTCATGTATAATCTTTGTTCTTTATCTAATACTTCCAAAAATCTAAATTACTGCCTTCAATGTAAAATTTCCGCCTTCACCACAAAAAAAATATCCTGGATGAGAAGTATTTCCGAATCATGGATAAACTACATCTCTTAAAAACACTAATAATCTCACTATAAGAATTAAAAATATGTGTAAATCACAAAGATAGAAAGAAAAAAACATCAATGTTCGTACTGCGTACGGGCCAAACGATTGTTACCAGCTTTCGGTAGCCCCAATGGTGTGTGATTTCTGAGTCTCATTTAAGTCAGGAAGAAAATTGAATTCTTCTTCTATTAATTGAATGTTTCTGAAACTCGTACATAAAACAATAAAATAGCACATATATTATAATCCAAAGAATTAATATAGGATACTTTTCTGCCTGAAAAAAATATACAAAGTTTAGTTCCTAAGGCTTGGAGAGATAAAAGAAATTATAACCATACAAATAGATATCAATAAATAATTCATAATAATTACAAAAAATGCCTTAGGAAATATCTACTGTATTTTTTTCACATATTTTTTAAAAGGCATTATAAAAGTGTTCATCAATATAACAGCTTTTAAACCCTAGAATTTTTTAAAGCCTCGACTTCATATCAAAAGCAATCTTCCAGACCCTAGAGCATCATGTAGGGTCAAGACTTTATAAGACAACCCAGCATTAATCAAACTGTCTCTTATGAATGCAAGACAAATTTTAACAATTTTAAGCAGCCTTCTTAAACTGATTTATTAAGTCCTTGATTCCACTGAAGAGTTGAGTATTCATTAGAGATCTCGAAGGTCTCAAAATTTTATCGAAACAATTGTCGGCATTTTTTTTAAAAAAACTAACTGATCGATTTGTGCGATTGAGGCAATCTGTAGAATAGTGGTGTAAGCAAGTAGTCCTGTCCGTATTAGGGATCTATCTTTAAATTTAAATGTAATGGAGAAAGGAGGGTTATGTTTTCATGTGGAGATTTAAAAATTGAATTTCCAAGCATAAAATTGAGATAAAAACCTTATAATTATTGGTGAAGTTTTGCATTTCGGTAAAACGCAAAAGTAATTGTACCATGCGTTTTTCGTATTTTCTATGAATAACATGCATCAACCCTTTAACGGGCACAAAGCTAAAATACACTTTTGTGTGATAAAGTACTTGATAAATGTAATGTTTTCACATCCCCTATAAACATATTTAGTCACAAAAATATCTGATCAAGGGTTTTTTTTCTGGGTGGGGGGGCTATAGACGTTATAACCCTTGCACACTTAGGTCATTTAACTTACGTTTCAGAACAGAAATAATGAATCATACTACAATAAATTTTTTATGAAAAATTGACATTTATGTAATAACTATTTCAATAACAATTAAATACAAAGTATAAATATAATTAAATAATAACAGAATAATTGTACATCATAAAATATACTTACTAAGAATATATTTAGAATACTTAAAATATACATTGAAATTAGTATCTATCCACATTTTATATTTTATTTAATTTTTGTATAAAAAGTTAGAAATAAAGTAATATTTTCGAGAATTTAAATTAGTTATTTCACAAAGTTGATGAGCTCTTACTGTGGAATTTTATAATATGCAAACGTTTTCTCCGAGCAGAAAGCTGTAATGAAAGATTTTTGAACCCGAGAATCTTGTACCACATATTGTAAACAAAGTTTGCTTTTATTTCCGACCCCCAACATTCTCACGTGATTCTATGTGTGGAGGAAAAGCGAAAATTTCTAGGTCATTTTTCTGTTCTATGTGGGCAGTGGATGTAGCCTCTATCCACATTTAAAAGCTTTTCAAAAACCTAAATAAACTCATGTGAATAGACTAAATATCCATCATCCGCATGGAGAAATTTTTTTTAATATGTGGCTAGGCCTATTAGCCACTGCCCGATAAAGGGTAAAAATAAAGCATCCTATGCAATCTTTAAAATAAAATTTTAACAAATATAGTGCAAAATAACTCAACTAATCTTCTGAATAGTTAAACTAAGTGTTTTCAGTATACGTCAAACTCTGAAGCAATACGACAGCCAATGGAGGTAGACCTAGTCATTTTGAACCACGGTCAAGTGACGAAGGTGACATCCTAAGATGGCAACCCCTCTTCTAACTTCCACACCACGTCAGCGAGTGAACTTTGAACCTCGACTTAATTAACTTGCATCAGCCTTTCTACACGGCGAGCACTGAGGTCGGATTCATGACAAGAGCCTCTGATCACAACCGCTCGACTACTGTAGTCGAATATAACTAAAGTAATCACATATAATTAAATATATGATTTTTCTTGATGTTAGTTATTTGAGAAAACAGTGAGATTTCTTATTCCCTTCTTCTTAAAAACAAGTAACATTTTTTTTTTGTTCGAGTCAAATCCGGCTTGAAAAACAAATTGAGATTTTCATACCTGGTACTTGGACAATCAATGTATACTGTCGCCGTATATTGTCTTCATTTGGAACCAATTTTATTTTTTCACCCATATAAAACTAAAATTAGTTAATTTAATTTAATTAATAAATTAATATTTGAAAAAACTGTATTAACATCAAGTGTCATCCACTGGAAGTTGAAAAAAATGTATTTGAAACTGAGTGGACGAATAAAAAAAGTATTTTATTATCAACTGAAAATGGACTGATTAGAGATTGAAAAATTTGAAATGCAACAGATTGACTTACCGTCTAGTCCAAGATAGATTCAAAAAATTGTTGAAAAAAAGGAGAAAGTTGGAATTGATTGAAACAGAAATATTAACAAGCAATATAAGTAAAAATGCGAGTAATGGACTCTTGGAAATATGGAATTCAATGCCAGACACATTTAACTCTTTGAAGAAGCTGATCCATGCTGTTTTATCCATTATGTTCATCTACCTATGCCTGCAAGTCATTATTTTTAGAGAAGAATAACATTAAAGACTCGCTTAGAAACCGTTTGGCAGATGACTTAAAATCAGCATGCATTCTGCTAGAAGTAACATCTCAATCCTAATATAAGTTATTTTTCATCTAATCTGCAACAACAAAAATCACACTAATGTTACTTTAATTTGTATTACACGTATAACTAAAACATTTACTACTGTAAAGTACAAAATTTAGTTTTTCGTAGTAAATTAAGAGTTTTGAATTGTTAGTATTTAGTTTCATTATTTTCCCAGTAATCACAAGTCAAAATTATTTGACGTCACGTCTATATCTCATTAAACATTTTAGAAAAAGTGGCACTTCGATCCATAAAGGTTTTCTACCTCTGCCCTAAGGGATGCGATCAATTGACGGTAGATGTTAAAATAACGTTTCTTCATGGCCATTTCCCCGATGTAGGTAAGGGATTTGAACAAATCCCTGATCTGTTTCAGTGAAATGATGAGATAATATTGTAAAGTGTTTATTTAACACATACGGTGCATTATTAAACGTAGAAGTAAGTAATGCAACAATAGTCAATGAAATACAAATTATATTTATTCGAAACTAATTAACAAATAATTAGGAAATCAGGCTGGTATTTTTTTATGTGTAACATCTTTCCTTTCGGTTGCTGGATATTTATGGGAGTGATTTCGTGACTTGACCTGCCCCCTCTTCACAGTTTCTTTACTAATGATGACTTGCTTTGGGCAGGGGAGGGCTTACACACTAAAATATCAATCCCCATGTTAATACAATGATAGCATTTTCTTAAAGATTTTAGGTTAATTTTGGGGGGATCGATATTACTGCATGTTTGGTTTGGAAGAACAAGGACTCCCACCCCCACTCCCTGGACAGCATTTTACCAATGCAAATCCTGACTAGTTCATTTTCTCATTTCACTGAAACAGATAAGGGATTTGCTCAAATCCCTTACTTTCATCAGGGAAATGACTTTGAAGAGACATTATTTTAACATCTCCCGTCAATTGGGATTTGATCAAATTCCTAATTTCGTCATTCCCCAGCGACATATAAATAAATATTTTGGGAGAGAGTGAACTAACAGTAGGAATTGAAAAAAGAAAAAAAATAATAATACAATAAAAAAAATTAGCGTTTTCCTTTTGTTTTCAAAATGGTCAAAATATACTTTCATCCATAATTAAAATTGCCACATCGTCTAATATTAAGATACTTTTTGGTAGCCAAGATTTCAATTAGATTTCTAATAATCGAACTAGTATTGTAGTTTGAAGTATTCTTCATTATATATATAAATACAAGGCAATTCTCGCACACTAATCACCCATCGTTATCAACAAGCTTCAGTCACAAGCTCCCAGAAAACAGCTAATCCATCATCTCGCAATCTATCATTTTGTAAACTAAGCAGATTCACAATCGCGTTAAAAGAGTATTCAAAACTCCATCACACTTCCACATCTTCCACCCACTCATACAACAAAGTAAAGCACCTCCTTCCTGCGTAACAAGTTGGGAGGGATGAGACACATTTCATCCAGGACATCCACCGAGGAATATCTCCATAACTTTCATATAATTGCAATAAAGTTCAAATTTATCACCGAAAGATGTGAATTTCGGAAATGAGATCCCATCGGTCACAAGCTAACTAATTATCTCGATAAATTCGCAATGTCTCCGCTCTCCTCCATTCTGACGTCATCGGGTGACCTTGGGCAGGCGATATCGCCATCTTCAGTCGGAGCCTGATTAAATAAGGAAGGCGATAGAATAATACAGGGGCTTCTAGTGATCAGGAAGCTGATTAATAAATCCACATTACATTTCAGTGGAACTATGGCAGACATCCTGCGAAATTTAATAACGTTGTATCATTTAATAATGCTTATTAGTGGAGATACCTTATTAAATGTTGAACTTGTTTGAATTATTTGAATACTGATTTGTGCATTTAATTATTAAAATTAATTGTATTTTTAAATGAATTCCTTTGAGACTATTTTAAATTATACTATATACTCACCCATTTTTTACAGCGGCTGGTGGTGTTATAATCGGGAACGAAACATGTACCAGAATGAGCAAGAATTGAATAAAAGTTTTTTCACTTTATACTTTTTAATTAAGTTGTGTGTTAAAAAGTTTTCTTTAGGTAAACCAATGCTATTTTAAAACTTCTTTTATGTTTATTTGTTGAAATTTTCTCTCCAAATGGTCGCCGAGGTTCAAAATTACGATGGCCGTCAGTGACGTAACGTACACCACTACATCACAAGGGGCCCAGGATTCTAGGGGGCCCTAAACCTGACTGATGCCAAGTACATATTTAATCAATTCGTAAAATATTAAAGGCAAAACCTGATTTTTCAGGGGGGGGCTAATATTATCCGTTACTCCTCTGATGTCTGTCGCTAACAGCCCTTGTGTTTCTTAAAAGTGTGACATTCATAAACATTCTCACTTCCTTTCTTAAAGGTCATGTTTCTACTCGACATCTAACCCCTTAAGCGGTCATTTTTTTGTTCAAAGTGTTTTTAATCACAGCATAATTTGTAGCATGGTGTGCTAAGTCTGACATTGCAATGGGGACAGACATAATAACGGCGTTTTTGGATTATCTTTCCATTTTCATTTCTTCACACGCAACAAATTGGATATTTCCTTGCCAATCCTTGTTCTTTATCGAATATTTTCAAGAATCTAAATTCCTGCCTTTAATGAAAAATTCCCGCCTTCGCCACAAAGAAAATCCCGGAGGAGAAGAATTTCAGTACCAATGAACAAGAAGCATCTCTTAAAAACACTTGCATTAATAATCTCACGATAAGAATTAAAAATATGTGCAAATCAAAGATAGAAAGAAGAAAATATCAGTGATGGTACGGGCCAACCGGTTGTGGCCAGCTTTCAGTAGCCTATACACCCACCGTACGAACTACCGAAAGCTGGCTACCTTGTTGACCCCTTAACCAGTTAAGGGTCAAAGGTCCACCTAAGCATCTCCTAATATTGAACCTTAGACAGACCATTTTGTCTATATCTGAGTTGTCCATCCACTGTACACTAAGAAGAAGGTTCGAGAACCATAAAATATAACAAACATCAGCTCCAGCTGCACCTGAACCTTTGTTGAGAATTACGAAACTTGAAGCCAATATCCATCATTATCCGTTCCTTATATATGTCCGTTGGTGTAGCGTGGTAAATTGAAGAGAGACGTGCCACATCTCAGGTGTCGTTCTCATTACTTGACCGTGGTTAAAAATTACGAGTTCCGTCACCAATAAACCTCGTGTTGCTTCACAATGTGATGTAAATTAAAATAAAATCAAATCAAATTGATCAGGATATCAAAGCTTTTCCAACAACGTAACATTTTTCTTGTGTTCGTTATCTTGTAACTGCAATGTGCACAGAAATGAGAATATTGGAACTAAATTTTGGAGTTGATTAATCATTCGAATATTCCACCAAAGCTCTTGAAATTGAATGATAAAGGAGCCTCGAAGTCTCGCTTGGTACAGTGTGGAAATTAAGAGAGTTAGGTATTAAATGCGTTACAGTCAAACTGCAACACATAGGAAATATACTCAAGAAAAGATGTGCATCGCAAGGTAGATGCAGCTTTCCAAGTTATGTAAATAAATTGAATTTTCAGTGGTTCCACATTCGGTAAGTGAAATATATAGGAAGGAATCCAAGAATTCCATTATCGTGTATAGTCGTGTACCTCAGCTAGCAAGGGAAACATGTTAATGGATATTTTTACATTGAGAGCATGCAGTAGAAAAGATACCAACGGGGGCTGTTCTAGACAAAAGAGCTTACGAGAGGTTACATGGTCGGACAAAGAAGGGCAGGTTGTTTTGTTTGTCGTATCGCAGAGATAGTCATCAACAAGAGTCAATGGTGCATCAGCTGTGATGGATGTGATTTGAAGAAAAGAATGCGCTATAGTCGAGAGGATAGAGGGTCATCAGCTCACGATGACAAATGTCGTAGAGCGTTAAATTCCGTAGAGTCATTACAACATGTGCAGCACATTGTGGATGCTCCTATATCAACCTCGATCATTATTCTCGGTAAGGACCATTATTTACCATTGTTTACCCTTGTAGACTTATTTTTATCTAAGTATATGCTGTTTGGCAGGTTATTGCCCGTTTGTGTCTATTTAGAGAGGTTTCTCTTGATGTGGTCTGACGTCTACGTGATAACAGGCTCAATTCGACTACAACTTACAACTGTAGAACATCATGACGCACAACAACACAGGTGTTATGACTTGAGCCGACATCGCTTAAGATATCCGGTTATCAGTGGTCCAAATTAGTGACACAATGATGTCCCAACGATACGTGGATGATGTGCTGTGGCCGGCAACACCACCAGTCTTTCAGAGAATATCAAGTGTCATTTACTAGCAAGATAATGTCTCATCGAACAACATATGCCTCAGCTAGTAAGCTCTGTAACGTACTCAGGTAACTGCTTGGATACTTAATCTTTCACCCATTGAGTACATATGGACGTGGTTGTAATTGTTTGTGTGTGCTGACAGCATGTACGAGGGTGCAAACCAGCAAGGAGGCAAAGGTGAGAGAGTTCAATCTCTGATGACATATCCATCCTCATTGAAGGTCATCCATCTTCCATGCCACATTTAGCATCCTCGTTGACTTTATACCACGATAGGTTGTTGTCTGTGTCCTGACTGCTGCATGTGATTGACTTACAAAATTCTGATAACTATATCATGTTGAAATAAGTATCACTTACCTTTGAGTGTGTTTTTCTCTGTTTGCGAATTTGACTACCTTTTATTCAAGTGTTCGTGTTGCTATACTTCCATCATTACGTAGTGCAAATGATACTACATCCATCAACATAGTCCATTTTACCTTTCTATTACATCATTAATGAATTCAAATGCAATATAATCCCATTATGGCTCATCTGTCTCAGAAGTTCTTAGACAAAGTCTTTTTAATACTTAGCTGATTGATTTCAGCTGTTTTTCTTCTTTTTTCTTTCCTCCTCTCCCTTTTTTCTTTTCCCTCTTTGATATTGACGTAGATGTGAGGAAATTACTTTTAAGCGCCAGTTTAATCTTTGCTAATCCTATCAGAAAATTACTTTCATTGATGTTTCTACTTAAGTAGAGTAAGAACAAAAATGTGTTCTTCGCTTTTATGTTTAAAAAAAACTAAGGAGTGTTTGTTATTTTACACCTAAACACGATTTTTCTAAATTGTTTTTAATGTCTTAAGTTTATTTAGGAAATAAAGCAGCTATTTAACGATTTGACAGCAATATTAACCCTTTCGTGGACCTTTTATTCTTCTTTTGAATTCCTCGCAGTTTTTTATGTTTTATTAACAATTAAGCAATAGCATTTAAGGAAATGCATTTTATTTTGCAGAATTTTATTTTTACATTTAAATTTCAGGGGTGGGAAGTATCCTTCCCACAGAGCCATTTACAGTCATAAAGAATATTGAATTTAATGGTGATTATTTGCCATGAAAAGACGAGAAGCATGTTCCAATGCACAAGGGTACATCACATTCTGCACAGATGCAGCGAGTCCTCTTTTCTTTTCCTTTTGTGCTACATTTCCTACATCGTCTATAGTTGGAAACCATCTTTGACATATGATTTTCCACACTGGCTAAGCGCACATCATCCGGAACTGCACACTTCTTTACTTGGAAGCTAGCAAGACGTCCTTCCTTTTTTTTTTTTTTTTTTTTTGAGGAATATTCGTCTATTAGCTGACGAGCTAATGCTATACGGAATGTTAGCTGGTCTAAATTTCTGCTTCTTTTGTTCACTTGCCACAGTATGAAACTATTTACGATGCCAAGGTGAATAAGAAAATAAAAGATACGATGCCACCATTTTACAGATTTTCTTCCTATTTGGTATCTTCCTTTTCTTTATAATAGTATTAGATGGCTACTGGCACAAAATGTACAGAAAAATACGAAATAAGAAAGTGTTATTACAATAAAAACAGTGTTTTACTCACGTTTGCAGCAGAATCGTTGAGCAGTGCTAATATCACATCAAAACAAATGTAGTAGGACAAATCTTACATAAAGTTTCAAACATTCGAAACCAAAATTGCCGTCAATTCCATTCAGTCGATTGAACACTAGATGGCTGCACAAAACTGAAGCGGGAAATTGTGTTCCCACCGTTCTTATAGCAGCGTCAATATATTATAATGGGAATTACGCTTCCCACAGGCGTATTAAAATCTTGTAGGTGGGAAGTAATCTTCCCACGGCACACGAAAGGGTTAAATATTTCGAAATAGGTGTGATGTTTTATGACGTGATGAAAAGTTTAGTTTTAGATGACCAACAGTAACACACACATACACATTTATGCACCGCCACACTGGTCCTGCACCGGGCATTATGGTATGGGGCGGTATTGGATATCACTCTCGCACTCCTCTAGTACGCATTGCCGGTACTTTAAACAGCCAGAGCTACATCTCCGAGGTGTTGGAGCCAGTTGTCCTTCCTTACCTTCAGGCCTTGGCCACAGCCGTATTTCAACAGGATAATGCGTGACCACACGTGGCACGCATTGTCTAAAGGTTCTTCGTCAATCACCAGATTGAATTGCTTCCCTGGCCGACTCGCTCTCCGGGTCTTTCGCCGATAGAAAACATGTGGTCCATGGTTGCTCAACGATTGACCCAGATTACACCCCCAGCTGCCACATCAGATCAACTTTGGCAACGTGTGGAAGCTGCTTGGTCTGCTGTACCCCAAGAACACATCCAAAGTCTCTTTGAATCAATGCCGAGGCGTGTGTCAGCGGTGATCTTCAACAATGGCGGCTACTCTGGCTACTGATTTTGGCAGGAACCACACTTCATAGAAGTCTATAAATTTAATAATTTGATACTTGGTCAACATGTTATCTACAAAATAAATTTTGTTGTGCTATCTCTTGCCTTTCTTGGTGTTGCATTTACGGTGGCCAGCAGTGTATAAATCTATTTTAATCTAAAGGACGTTTCTATTATCAAAAAGGATATATTTTAAAACAAGAACAGGTAACAGGCAAATACAGTATTATATATATATATATATAAATTTCCCCTCAAATAAATTTCAAAATGAAAAAAAAACTTTAAAATCCTGATGTTTAAAATTTTTAAAAAAGAGTCGGCGGGCCGCAATTTACGTACTGGCCTCCCTTTTGACAGCCATCGTACTTCAGTGTGAAGTATAAGTCTCAAATGGTCTTTATTTTGTTCTTCACAAATTGACTTGAAGAGACATTCACAGTTGGCATTAGCTTTAGTAGCACTGAAACACTTTATAACTAAATTAAGTATTTCATTTAGAACAGGTGAGAAATATATTTAGCTACCAGGTTTTTTCTGTGAATAACACAATGCACAAGAAGCATATTTAGATTTTCATCTTTTATCAATTTTAAGAAATAATTTTTCTTTCCCATCATAATAGGAATACCATCTGAAGTGCAGGATGTTATATTTTTTATTGGTTTATTATTGGCACCTAAGAACGTTTTTAGTTTATTATAAATATCTTTAGAGGTGTATTGCTACTTTCTAATAATTTATAGAACTTTTCTTCAGCAAAATTACCTTTATTAACATATCTTAAGTAAGTTATAAGTACGGCCTCACTGTCTCTCAATGTTGATTCATCCAATAGTACTGAAAATTTTCTTGTTTTCATCTTTTCAACAAGTTGCATTTTAATATCCTCACTTATCTAGTCTATTCTTCTGCTAACAGTGCTGTTGGCATAGCTTTGACGCCTTTGTCATCTTTTCTCCCAGAACCATTTTAATAAATACTGATATTGATGGTTTGATTAAAATCTTCCCTATAGAATGACTTTTCCTATAGAATGACTATAGTGATTTGTTGTATCTAATCTCTAGTTGGGCCATCTAAGACTAGACTAACTCGATTAGTCAGTATACTTCCAAAAAAATCTAAGAATAAAAGGGATTTTAACAACACCACTTTTCTCGATGTAAATGCCGTCGCAAAGCATCGGCTCTGCGACGGACCTCGGAAGAAATGGTGCCTCCCGGAGCTTAATCTTGACCGTGTTGTCACCACTACCATCAGCAGAATGCGGACGGGGCACATGTGAGGTATGAACATCATGCCCGACGGCTCTAGAACCTACACAGAAAGCAGGCACCACCCGGGAGTTCAGCTGGAACCGGGACATCAATTGCATCTCTGTTGCCTCGACCCTCTTCGACATAGACCCCAACTGCTGCCATGATACCCTTTATACCGATAAAGTCGGTGTTGTAGCCAGAACTGTGTTGCATGCCATTGGCCCCATTTGATTTTTTCCCTGCACTTGTCATACGACAACAACAACAGCAACACAGATCTTTAAAAAATTTTTTAGCCCTAGTTCAAAGGTGAGATGTTTCAAGGGTCCTCTGGAAAATTGAGATATGCAAGTCTGCTGGCCTCTATGACCTTCAACAATTAGGGCACCACCAGGGAGCCTTCGAGGGTACCAGACGTGTTCAGGAGGAAATTCAGGAGATATCTCTTTGCTTTTTCTTTCTATCGGAGAACACATAGCTGAAAGAAGAAGACATATCAGGCCTGGGAGTGTCCAAAGAAGCAGCCTTTGTGAGTGAATCTGTTATCTCATTACCAATACTTCCAACATGGGACGGAATCCATTGAATATGGAATTCAAAGTTTGCAGATAGTTTGTCAAGCTGTGAGAGACTTACATCTGAAGTTGCTTCTTCGCCGTCTTGCCTACCTAAGGGTGTAGGAGAAATAAAAGCATAACCAGAAACTTCCATAATAACAATTATTTATTTACACAAACACACTAAACAACAACAACTTATTCTCAAAGTGAATGTCAAAGGAGTAGCAGAGAGAAAGCAATGAATATTAAGCAAATATGCGCAAGTAACTTTTTTAACTCAACCTTATCTAACTTGGATTCCTAACCTTAAATATACTAATTCAACACAGTGGACAAACACCACTTTTAATCCTTGCATGCGAAAGTCAACTTTATTCAATCTCACCTGCGTAGCGAATGTAGCAGCTTCTACCTCCTTCTACTATAATTACAAAACTCTGACTTTATATGGTTGAACTAATCTGCATATCACGGTTTCTTCTTGAGAGGGAAGGCTGTGAATTAAACACGAATGCCAGCCCAAAGATTCCCCAAGAGGATTAGTGTAGGACGCGTAAAAATCCGTCACAAAGAAACCTTAAGATAGATATTCGGACTCTGTCACCAACCTTCTTCCAGTTACTTAAATGTTGGATAGAGAAACGGATATCAGTCTATATCCAAAATTAGGCTCAGCAAGATTGTCAATATAGTTAAGAAAATGTGGTGAAATATGAAAACTAGCCTCAAGAGTGCGTTTGGCAGTTACATTATGAACAGTAAATAGAGATTCTAATGTAACTCTTTCTTTTACAAATTTTTTTTAAGTTTGAAAGTAATTCAATGCTGAATTAAAATATGAGCATTATGTTTTACCTTCAAATGCGCTTCAAGATGCATTTGGAAACTTGGTTTCATTGATTTGTTGGTCAAGCATTATTTGCAATAAAAACAAAAAAGTAAACTTTCATCATAAACAGCGGGTAAGAAACCAAGTTTTAAGTATTCTTCTGAATACTGACAAACTGTCTTCTTACTTGCACCTCTCATTTCACTATAAGTTAAAAAATTAAAGAAATATTAAATGAAATTAACTTAAATTATAAAAAATGCATTTTAAAATACCCAAATACAAATATATATGATAAATGTTTCTGGAAAATTGATGCTTAATATTTATCCAATTTATGTATTTTTTTTAAACAACGGGACTTTTATAGCAATTTTACAGACACTTATTTTGAAATAACATGAACAATTATAATAATAAACGATACTGCAAAACAATGCAGAAACTTGGATCCCAGCATTAATTATTTCGTACCATGCAAAGCAAGTAGTACGATTGTGTTTGGAAAGAATATTTTATCGTTACGCGGACAGAGAGAGAGAGAGAGAGAGATTTATACTTTTATTACCATTCGTCTCATATTATACAAACAAGCAGTGATAAATATTTTTAATTGATTATATTACTAATAAATAAATCATTTACGCTTTAAATGAGTCCTTTTTCGAATTTCTCCTCCCTTAAGAATCAAATTGCCCCCTTGCAGGGCGTAGTACTGCTATATAATGTTACACTCTTTTGTAGCCAGTGCATTAAGCCAGATGATCTAATTTTCCAACTCTTCATCATTTAAGAAAAGTTTCGCTACTCGGTTATTCTTTCTGCTTGGGGGGGGGGGTAGATGGTAAACGCTAAAAAAAACAAGATTAAAATTCGTTGCTCTTTTGTTTAAATGCAACGACCACCTTGCTTAACGAACTGACAGCCGAACAGAATGTAACTTGAGAATTCTGAAGCTCATGAACAGATACGACAAATGTGTAAATGCAAGTGGTGATATTGTAAATAAGTGAAAAAGGCTTCAGATATGTATTCGTCTTTGTAAGTCAAAATTTCATAAAAAGGCTTTTGCATTTCTTTTAGTAAACTTAAAATAGAGAGTGAAAATTTATACACATTAAAAATTTTGTCTTTTTTATCAAGCAAGAATTTTCTTACAAAAAATGAGATTTTGAATACATTTTAGTTCATTATTCACACTGTATTAATGATTTTGCTACCCCAATCCTTATTATTATGAATAAATTTTAAAGTTTTTGCCCCTTTGGTTTATTATTTATAACATCAAGATAAACTTGATAAGAAAAAAAACTGTTAAATAATTATAAAAAGCAAGTAAAATATTAAATACATATTTAAAAAAAATAGCTGAAATATTTTTAAAAAAATCATGGATTTCTGAAATTGAATTAGTCGACCATTAAGTTTTTCAGGATGATTTAAGGCTTTTAAAGTTCTTTAAAAATATATTTTCATTGGGTAAAAGCTTGTTTATTTTTACTTTAAATATCAAATATTCCAGATAATTTCCATAATTTTTTATGTTTTTCTCAAAAATGTAATTTTCTATTCAGTATCCCTCGCATCTTTGTTGGCTGCAAATGGCAAACATACTTTTCGCTAAAAGACGCTTTTGAATTCGGGCTTAATTTTAAAAAGACTTCATTTATGCTTTTCAATCATTACCTTCATTAAATTCGCTTTCAAAAGCTACCAATGTTCAGTTTTTCTGTCATCATCTTTATTCAGCGGAAAGCTTTTGAGCATTCTCTTTCAGTTGTAGGTTGAAATAAATTCAATTTATTCAATAAGCTTATGAAGCGGGAGAGAGACATTTGAAAAGGCTCAGATGAAGAAGTTGACAGAAAAAAATGAGCAATCGTTGTTTTTATGAAGTTATATTTTTTAACCCATAACTATTCTAACATTTTATTTATGTTTTAACTCATAATAAAATTTATCGATCAATACAGATAAAATTAAGGCCATTTTTGAAAATAAATACCTTCTAGACAAATTTAAAATACGCCAGAGGGGGGGGGCTCTTTGCTTTACAAAAACTAACATTTTGGAAAATATATTCGGTAATTCAGATTGAGTACTGAGTATTGATATTTTTAAAAATCTGCTTTTCATTTTATCGGAAGTTACTTTTAATTCTAGAGTGTATACGATGTATGACGCACAAAAAGCGAGACTGGTCCAATAAATCATTATACTTACAGAATGAGTTATCCGTGATAGCATCACCTTCAAAGTAGTTCCCTTCAGTATTCACACGCTTCTGCATTCGGTGCTGCCATTGATGGAAACAGATCTGGGACGAGGGTTTTGGAAGACCCTTCAGGAGATTCTACGTTTTCCCCCGAGTTCCCTTCAGTATTCACACGCTTCTGCATTCGGTTCTGCCATTGATAGAAACAGATCTGGGACGAGGGTTTTGGAAGGCCCTTCAGGAGATTCTACGTTTTTCCCCGAACCTCTTCAACTGAGGTCAAAAGGGCTCCCGTTAAGCAAGATTTAACTGTAGGAAATTTTAAAAAATTGCCTGAGACATGAGTCTTTTTACAACAGCCATCCATCGTTCCACAATAATGACCTTTTTTCACATGTCTTTTTAGTACTTCAATGTATTTATGTTGATTAAGAGTCTGACCACTGATGTGAGTGGAACCCCACTCATATCACAAATTTTTGCAATGTTTTGGTCTGTAATCTCTCAGCTTGGGCGCCCAGAACACTCGTCATCTTCCACACGGTTCCTTCCTCCTGAAAACCGCTTATGTTCTTCAAACATATGTACACGAGACAAAGTTTCATCTCCATAACCCTTAATATTTGAAATATTTTCGTGGCTAATTTCTTAAGTTTCACAAGAAGTTTGATGTCGATTCGACATTTTTCCAGCAGAATGCAGTTTCACGTACTCACTCAATGACGCAGTCCTTTCAACTGGCAAGATAGGTTAAGGCGAAACCGGTCATATGAGTAAAAGACAGGTGTGAGATGACATCATCGAAACACTTGTTGCTAATCCCACTCCTTGTACTGTTGCAAATTTGCGTGGGGAAAAAGCAGCCGACGACTCCAATTAATTGAATACCATCATTTATCAATGGAAGAGGATGAACAAATGACTGCACAAAAACAAATCGACGTACATACACAAAGAAATATTAAAATAGTTTATTTATGATAGTGCAAAACGCATGCATTTAAACAAGCTTTACAATGCTCCAGAAACGGCTTTCTAGATCAGTTCCACTAACACAGGAACTTAGATTTACAATAAGTCTTTCTCTTATCGCAGTCAACGAACACGACTGAATTCTCTACTGAGCTGACGTGACCTTTGTTTCTAAGGTCCATTATATAGCCTCATAGAAATCTTTAGTCGATCCTAGAACTTTGACAACATCGTATTTTTCATCAAATTTATCACCAATATGGTAACCCTGGTGTATCTTCTGTGGTTGCCATGATCTTATTTTTCAAGTTCACGCTGGGAAGCGAACTGCCCATAAAAGCCAACCTTCCCGCAAGGAGAGCACCGCTGCAGGAAAAATAACTTACATGTAGTGTTTAAATACAAATTCTACTCCCTCTTACGTTGTGGGAATTGTAAAATAAAAATTGCTGTTTATTTTATTTTTCTTTAATTTTCATGTCAAATGTAATAAATTTTGTTTCGCTGACAAAAGCATTCCAAAAAGTTTTCATATGTTTTGAAAATAAAATACATATTTCAAACTTCAGAAAGTATTACGGCTCATTCAGATGAATAACGGCAATTTTCTTCCACAAAGAAAAAAATTCCATTTTAAAATTGCTCAGAATCAAATTAACATTTATTATATCTGAAATTATTAAAAATAAATATTTTACTAAAGCAGAATACATTTTAGGCCAACTCAAAATTAAATATTTACGAAGCATTACGAATGGTCTCAATCACAAAAGCTAATATTAATATCTGCTATGTTCCATTACCGAGAAAATTACTTCATAACTTTTCTTACGCTTTAAAAGGAAAAATAACTCGATCATTTGCACTTTCTTTTAACTCAACTGCCATCAAATTAACGATCTCGTCGATTGTTAAAAACAATTCTCTTCAAAATGTCGCTCTTAATAACAATGCATTAACGGAACATGAACGCGGAAATTACAATTTTATTTCCATTTATCATCAAGAATTATTGATTTAGGTTCCAGACAATCTCCATTACGATAATTCGAACTGTTATTTTATTACGCTTGATGGAAAACGGGATTTCTATTTTCTTCACAACTACATCTAGTTTAAAAGCGTCGCCGTGCTTTATTCAGTTTTATTGAGCGCCCTAAATCATTTGAGCTGCGAACAAAAATAGATAACTGTAACTAATCGCATTTTTTAAAGTTAGAATAATTCCAGACACATAAAAATCTCTAGTCTAGACTTTAACCAGTCGTGTGCAGTGCCTTCTCCGCTTGAGGCAGAAATTTGGAAATTATCTTTGACATAGTAAGATGACGGAGCTTGGGGGAGTAAGAAATATGGATGATTTTTTCCTGTTTATATATATATATATATATATATATATATATATATATATATATATATATATATATATATATATATATATATATATATATATAGACTTTAAAATATACAATCGAATGGAGGGAAATGATTGTGCTCAAAATCAATTCATGAAATTCTGTTTAGCAAATGTATTCGGGCGAATAAACAAAAAAGGTATGGCAACACTACAATTCCCGTGACCAAATTCCATGGTTGTTGCTTTCCAAATTTTCATTTTTTATATAAAACTGAATTTATAACAAAACAAAATGGTATGAAACGAGATTCGATTTATAAAAAGGTGGCATTCTCCAACCACTCCTTATAGCAACTAAAGAAAAAAAAAGGAGAGAAGGAATAAAAAACTGAAATCCATTTTTCCCCCTAAATATTTCTGCTTTTATAACGGAAGTATTTATTTTAAGAAAGAAATAAAATATAAATCTCACACAGTTACGTTACTTGGTATTTTCCCCTTCGTAATGAAGGTACTTAACTTCTTTTTTTTAAATCTCCCAATTTTTCGAAAACTTTTTTTTTAAGTGGAAAGATCTATCCCTTTTTTTAACACTTTCATTGTACTGTTTTAAAATTAACTTCTTTATATTTTTGAAACTGTTGTTGTGCATTTTACTCGCGATAAATAAAGTAAAAAGTTTTGCTATTACTATTAGCTATTTTTTATAATAATGAATTAAATTAAATTTATATCATCAAATAATAAATTTTTCATACAAAAATCTCTGCAATATATGCTATATATCAGTGGTGCACACAAGGGGGATTCATGGGTCTGGCCCCTCTCCATAGCACTTGATTTTTTTTCAATTGATGATAATCCATGTATATAGTACGTAAAATTTAATTAAGTATTTGATAATAATAATTAATTATTAATTAATGCTAATTATTGATTCAAAAATTTACTTTTACTGCTTTTTGTTCTCAAAATCGACAAAATCAAAAGAATATGTTTGGTGGGGCGTATTGAAGCATGATACGAGAAGGGTTGACTTCAGACCCTGCCCCTCCCCGAGAACTTTTTCTTTTAAAAAAAATCCCTTATTTTTGGCATGTACTGTACTGTAATTTACGATCAGATAGCTACGCTACGGTGTAAGTAGCATTATTTCATACTTTTTAAATGTGCTGTGGATTGATTTTATAAATTTTTTTGTATTTTTATATTAATTTAGAATTTTACATTATACATAAATATGTATATAAAGTATTGTGCTTTCTCGTCAAATGTTTATTTCTGTCCTTACCTCTGAAAAAATAAAGAAGAAGGTAGATGCAATGTAACATGTTTAACCTTGCAATCAGTCCTAAGTCCAAGAGTTTGTTTAGTATTACTGTAGACTACCAAATTAATATGTCTTATTTTTATTTCTCAATGGTTCTTGCTTTACGAAATTGAATATAATAGTACACACACATATATAGTATATCAATATATCTTTTGTAATTCCATTGTTTCATGTCTAAATGTTATTTGAAATACGGATGATTACTCAGGAGTTATAAATTATTTGTACTGCTGCCTTACAGTGGGTCCCAAGTCATGTTGAGGTCCCCGACAATGAAAGAGCTGACCAAAAGCAAACCAGGGAGCCGGGTCGACTAAACCGGAAGTCCTCTTGAACCTCAGAAGATCGAAGAGCATTATCTCCACATACATTGGCAAATATACTGCCATGACCCCAAAAAATGAAGAGTTTTGGAAAGCCATGGGAAACTCTGGCCGCTGTGAGCCCAATCCTGAGACACATGGAGAGAGCCGAGGCTGTTACACGCTTTCGCCTAACTACCGGACATAACTTTTTGGGAGTATACGTCCACTGGCTTGGCGTGGCTGCTAACAGGCCTGCCCACTCTGCGGCCATGCCAGAATGGATGGAGACCACCTGCTCCAATGCACTGGACTCGATGAATACCCGGCTGACGGCATCGTCAGTCGGTAAAGAGAGGCTCGGCGTCAGATGGTCACTGACGGGCGTTGGATAAATAAATAAATAAATTATTTGTCATTTGGTTTAAAAAACACCTAGAATTGGCATATCTAATGATAATAAAATAAATCAAAGTTAATTTGGATTTCTTCTGAAAATGTAATTGCAGAGTTTTTTAGTGGGTACAATAGCCCAGGGATCATGGTTGAAAACTCGTGTCTGGGGCGTTGCACACTCGTGGGTTCCAGTTTTGATGCCATTGAATACCTGCCGGGTAGAAGGGCTGGTACACGTTTAATCTGTAGACTCAAATTTCTAATGTTGTTGTAATGTGGAAGTCTGGAGAGTGGAGCGTCTTTCTTGTGAAATGTCCGAGATTCAAAATTTTGAGTTATGTCACCAACAGCCATCACTTTGTATTAGAGGGCGACATTAATGAGAAAAATCAGCCAGAGTTTTTATTTGAATTTTTTTATAAGTTTTTATCACGATCAATATCTTTTAAATAAAAAGAACAGCAGAATAAACAAAAACTCGCTTTACAGGAATACTCGAAATTAACTCAAAGAACCGAATTACAAGCTTATTGTCTAATGAATAATTTTTTAATTAAGTTATCGTAATGCTTATAAGAAATTTTTAGTAATTACCAGTAAATAATAAACATGATTAAGTATCTACCATTTATGGGGGGATTAAATATAACTATTAATTAAAGTAATAGTTGTAATTTAAAGCATGCAAGTACTGTAATAAGCACTCGAATTCCCAGTGTGATTATTTTTGTAGAATAAAGATTTATAATCAGGATCTAATAAAAGGTCTCCAAATTGCACGAGCTCTTTACAAGATAAGATAATAATCATTATTTTCTATTCGAATTCAAATGAATGTTGTATTTTTTTCCCTTCTTAATATTTTCTTTAAGATTTTAGTAGATTACATACATTGCTGTAATTTAAGATAATAAATTATTTACCATTATATATATTTAAAAAAAGAATTTATGTTTATATATTAAAACACCATTAACACATAAACGTTCTTTTTTCTTTTATGTTCCATATGCCAATATTTAATTGGGGGAAAAGCATTTTTCTTTTTTCTTCATAATATTAATTGTTCTTCCTATATAACAAATTGGTTTTTTTCATGCCTGGTGGTTATGGTCACCAACTAGTGACCGCCGTGTCTCGGGTTTGAGTGCTGGAGCTCCCGCAAACTTGCCATACATGGAAGGCTGATGCAATTTGAATCTATGGAGCTGAAAACCCTCCCATAAGCGTGATTTGGCATTTTGGAGTGATGCGTGCCAGCTCAGGTGTCGTCCTCGTCGCTTGATAGAAACTCAAAATTGGTAGGGTCATCGCTAGTAGACCTCGTGTTGTTTGATAGTGCCACGTTAAAGTTCCCCTCACTCATATTTTTATGCATATGTTACCGTTAAAGTGAATAATTCAGTTATTTCATAGAATAACTAGGTATCTCATTACATAACTAGACAAGTCAGTTAAAGTAAGTAATAGATGAAAAATTCCATACTTTACCGTGTTATTCTATGAAATAACAGATGATAAAGAGTGAAAAATAAGCAATTTCAAAGTTATTTTATAAATTAATTGATCATAATTAGCTAAAGTCTCTCGAAAAATACATTTTATTCCTATTATGGATGGTTAATCGATAAATAATAAGGAAAAGCAGATGCTATAATTTGTGTTATTGCTCATATCTCTAACATTAGTTAAACAGAGAGGAGAAAAAAAAGAATATGTTGCATAATAGTTATATTTAAATATCATTAAAAAAATACGTGCTTGGAAAAAAAAACTGTTGCGTCATAAAAACTTTGCGTCAACTTTTTCAAACAAAAATGTAAGAGAATATTAATTTAAATTTTATACATGAAATACCTTTATTTTACTTTTTATTATTTATTAGAGCAAGGATTGCTGTGATGGCACTTTGAATTACGATTCAAAACTGACTAAAAGCAGTAGAACCAGTTCAAAGAACTTTCGAGTGCCGTATTTCACACTTTAACAATCAAATAATTGTTATTATATAGAATACCTATGTAAATCGTAGAATTCAATATTTTTATATACTTTAACTGACTTGTCAAGTTATTTCATGAAATACCTAGTTATTCTATGGAATATATAATGGATTTCAATCTTTAACGGTAACATATACAACAGACTAAGATCATAAGTAAGGGAATCTATGAGAAAAAATCCATGTTCTTCAGAATACAGACAAAAAGGTTAAGACAGTGCCTTTCAAACTTTCAATCTTTGTGACCCAATATTCAATCATAATTTTCATCCCCCCCCCTTCATACAATAACAATACATCGAATTCAGAAATACTATACATGGACGCTAAGACTTCAATACAACTTTAACCTCTTAAGTGGCTCTAGCGTTTACAAACGTCTTGTTCTTAACTCATCCAAAGCATTAATTGCCCCAGACGTATATATACGTCTTTCCAAAGTACAAATATTTTCTGTGCACTGCTATCCATAAAGTTATTCCAAAGGCTTTGGAACGCAATAAAAGGACCTTGACAATGCTTGCAAAGGATTTACTTATTTCAGATGTTTCGCTTATTTATTCCTTTTCTTCCCCCTCCCCTATATATCACATACGCGCCTATGTGGAAAACGGTGGCATTGGGGACCGAATCCCGTCACTTTTAATCAGCAATTAAGGGATTAATTATAAGCCATTCAAATGGTCAAGATAAGTTTAAATTTTTGTATATAATTTTATATATGACAAGTCCATGGGGTCACTAATAATTAGTTACCTTGTTCTTAATTATAAGATACATTCTGCAGTACATTTATATAAGTGTATTATATCAGTGTAAATGTGTATTTTATTTTTTATTATATCAAAATATATATTGTTTGTTTGCTTTCAGTAAATTAAAAATTTTCATTATGCTCGCCCCCCTTGTAGAGTTATCACGCTTCCTGGGGGGCGCTGGGAGAGAAACGCTGGGTTAAGAGAAGGAAAATAAAAAATAAATAAATAAAAAGTATTCCAGCAGAATAAGGAGCGTATATTTATCTATCTATAGTATTATAATTTTATCGTTTTATATTACATGCAAAGAGCAAAATTTTTCATAACAATTTTTTCCAATGCAGAAAAATTGTGTTCTTATTTCTTTGGCTGACTGACTCCAGTAAAAAAAAGAAAAATTCGCCCCTTCAGAAATTTTCGGCTGAGAAAAGATGTGTTTTCAGACGAAACACATCGCCCATGTTCTGTGTCTTTCCTTCTTCGAGTTCTCCTTTTAGAACCCAAGTTTCGTGTCTTTTCTTGTTCTTTTTTGCTTCTCTTTCCTGTGCCCTCTCCCACGAACATGACATTCGTTCCTGTCAAAGGGAATTTATTGCAGAAACACAGTCGTACAGTGGTTTGGAACAGTGTTGGTGGTCACGTCACGCTGCTTCCTTCGCTAAATTGGTTTAGGGTTGTTACATAAGCAACCAGTAGTGAGATTTTCGATGTTCTCTTTCTTTAGACTGATGTGGTTGTCATGTAATATTGGGAAAAGAATTGGACGAGGAAAATTTGTTTTTGTCATAGTGAAGAATTTGAACATTTCACAAGCACAAGGAAGGTACAGAATTCTTGAAAAATAAAAGACGTGAATTTGTTATATATATTTATATACATTTATATATATATATATATACAATATATATATACAGTCCATATAACGAACCTCTATAGTGTGAATTTTTCTAAGTAGCGAACTTTTTCCTCGAACCAAGAATATTTCACGATTAGCTTCGTAAAATAACCTCCCAATAGCGAAGTTCATTTTCCATATAACGAACTTTTTTCTCTTGTGATTCAATTTTCTTCTCTCTATTTTTGAAGTATTTCTGGACATTATTCTCTTTTTTACCACATTTTATGGTGATCATAAATCTTAAACTGGTTTTATTAGGTGCCTAACTCGCCACGAGCAATATAATTCTGGGCATTTCATCGAAGAAGTGCAACCTTTAACCCCCATTGTCCAGCTCACTGGATCCATCTTCGATATACCTTTTCACTCTCAGTGGAGTCTCATGTCCTTGAAATAGTCTCCGTTCCGAAAATGTCAAAACGTAAGTGCTTGAGCATCAAAGAAAAAAATTTACTTCTTCGGGAAGTGGATAAAGGCGTCGAGAAACTTTTCTTGCAGTTTCTTCTTACTTTTTTTATAGGTAAGATACATAAAATAAATATATATTAATATACAAACAAATGTGAATAATTTCTTTTTTAATGCATAGTGTTTATGAATTTAAAGTTTTTTGCATGTGGATTATAAAGGAAATTGAAAGGAGAACCTTTATATAACGGATTTTCCATATAATGAATTTTTTCGGGATTTAGCGACTGCGTTATATAGAGATTCGTCTGTATATACATATTGGGGGTTATGGGGGTATTTCAAAGTGATGACATTGGTTCTTACTAAACTAACGTTTAATGGTGGACATTTGTTGCAGGACTATACACTACTACAAGAACCCATACACAAATGATTAATAACATTTAGACACACTTCTTGCCCTTAACGGTAGTTCTCAGCTCTTGAAAAAAATCCTTGTACAATTCTTACACAACAGTCCACAATGGTAACACTGTTCATTATATAGTTCACGATGGTTTATCGAGTTCAGATGATGAGAGTGACCTACGCGTCACTCCCTTTCTAGGATCGGACAGCTGGTCCCTACACGGCCAGTTCCCGGTTGCTCAATCTGTTTCAACAGCGGTGGATCCCCGACCTGCGCATCGAGTCCTCCTCCGTACTCTTCTCTTGTTAGTTCACTGGTGGCTGCATCGCCAGCGCCCTCTAGTATATATATATATAGAGAGAGAGAGAGAGAAAGAGAGAGATCTTAAAATTAATAGTTTCAAGTCACATATTCAGAAAATAGCAATTAACCTTTTTAATGATTTACATGCTACCAATAATGTCAATATGCAAAATTTAACTCCATATACTCTTAATGACAATACTAAAAGGCCAAGAATTCTCCTTGATTCTTACAACCCTCCGTAATTCTTAATTTTCGTGCAACAATTTTTATTGCACTCCTTAATAGCTAAAATTTTACTTTCTTTTATTTTTTGTCAATATTTTTCTCTTGTTCTCCCCACTGGACTTGCGCCTCCTCATTTTCTAAATCCCAGCCCCCCAGGGCAGCCAATTGAAGTCAATGTTCTCTGTACCCAGCATCCAATCACAGAGCAACTTCTAAGCTCTCAGTCATGCCAAAAAACCTCGAAAATTTCCCATCCTGGCGAAGCACGTTAGCCACGCCTCCCTGATTCCATCGTCCAACCAATTGCCACCATGCCACTTAGCAGAATGAAAAAAACCCACTTTCGTCAAGCCCCACATCCAAGTTCTATCAAGACATGGGATTGAGGACTGTGTTACAGTACGGATGCCCAAAAGAAAACGCCTATTCAAAGAAAGAGAGAGAAAGAGAGGAGAAAACAGTTTCTCACGAGGAGGAGAAAGCTATGCACACCACCCACGCTTTTCTCCACATTACTCCAATGGTCTCAAAGTGCAAAATGTTTAGGCGTCATTCTTGATTACACTTCTCCTGTGTGGGGCTATGCAGCAGATACTAGTATTAAAATTCTCGAAATTTCCCAAAATTCTCTTATCAGGAGTATTGT
This sequence comes from Trichonephila clavipes, assembly GCA_019973935.1. Taxonomy (NCBI): domain Eukaryota; kingdom Metazoa; phylum Arthropoda; class Arachnida; order Araneae; family Nephilidae; genus Trichonephila; species Trichonephila clavipes. The sequence continues at coordinate 154,338 of BMAU01018466.1, read as the reverse complement.
CAGACCTGGTAGATATATCAGAAATTCTCTTATCCAAAAAGCTTTAAAAATTCTTCAAAACTTATATTCAAACACTTACTACTAAATTTTTAGAGATATTCCCCATACCAATAATTTAAATCTCATTGGTATCCAAAATTACGTTCTAAGTGACAACATTAACACTAATCATACCAACACGAAATAGATACCTATTTCTACCATAGCGGGTCAAATGACCCGACTTTATGTTTTATGCTTGAATGTATGAAATATGGATGTTAGAAAGGAAATAAAAATTAAAATAAATTTTATTATAATAAAACAAAATAAGTACATTGACCATTTCTATTACAAAAGCAAAAAATTAGATTGCATTTTTTACTCATTGCATTTTCATCATAGCATTCATCTCATTGCATTTTTTACATATAAGTATGTCCATTGTACATTTTCCGCAAACATATTTTTTACATTTAGAGCGAATTTTGTTGGTTTTATTTTCTTTACAGTATCCTATTTGACATCTCTTACGTTGATAAGCATCTGTAGTAGACTTAAGCAACGATCCTTTCGTATTTTTTCTTCGTTTTGGTTGTTCACGGGCTTCTCGAAAATCGGCGCCAAGTTCTACTGCTAGATTGAGTAAAAAATCTTGTCTTGAGATGTTTTCTCCTGTCGTTTGCTTGTAAATACAAAATCCAGGCATTTATGCCAGCTAAATCAAGGATATTGAAAAAAGTTTGGAGAGGTCATCTGCAAGACTTTCTTGAAATTTTTCTCAGCTATTTTGAATGAACTACTTTACGCAACAGTCTTTGCAGAAACGTGCAAATTACCGAATACAATACGATAAGCAATATGACTTAATAAGCTTATAAAACAAAAAATGCTCTCCGGGTCAAATGACCTGTTGTGGTAGATAACGGTATACGACAAGAATTACTCAAAATAAACAAAACAAAACAAAAAAATAATATATAATAACTGTAGATAAATTACTTAGAAAAATCATGAAGTCAAATGTGCAATAAGATGATACGTGCATTTTCAATGCAATAGTTCAAAATGGGTCATTTGACCCGTTATGATATGTTTAGTGTTAAAAGACCTGGGAGATTTCTCCTAGACTCTTATAATACCCCTAATTCTTATTCTGTTCATTCACCGGTAGTGAATGATCACTACATGTTAATTTTTTTATTATTTCCTTTTAAACTTTTAATTTTTTCTCTTAATATTTTCTGCTGCACCTACCAGGAAACCCCCTTTTATCCGATCCAGAACAGCAAAAATTCAATATTCAAGTTGATACCTACAAAGAATTGCATACAATTTGTACATTCTGGTTTTTTTTATTCGCTAAAAAGGCTTTAAACCTACTTACATTATTTAAAAAATTTAATTTACAAAGAATTGCATACAATTTGTACATTCTGGATTTTTTTATTCGCTAAAAAGGCTTTAAACCTACTTACATTATTTAAAAATTTTAATTTACAAAGAATTGCATACAATTTGTACATTCTGGTTTTTTTATTCGCTAAAAAGGCTTTAAACCTACTTACATTATTTAAAAATTTAATTTACAAAGAATTGCATACAATTTGTACATTCTGGTTTTTTTATTCGCTAAAAAGGCTTTAAACCTACTTACATTATTTAAAAATTTAATTTACAAAGAATTGCATACAATTTGTACATTCTGGTTTTTTTATTCGCTAAAAGGCTTTAAACCTACTTACATTATTTAAAAATTTAATTTACAAAGAATTGCATACAATTTGTACATTCTGGTTTTTTTTATTCGCTAAAAAGGCTTTAAACCTACTTACATTATTTAAAAATTTAATTTACAAAGAATTGCATACAATTTGTACATTCTGGTTTTTTTATTCGCTAAAAAGGCTTTAAACCTACTTACATTATTTAAAAATTTAATTTACAAAGAATTGCATACAATTTGTACATTCTGGTTTTTTTTATTCGCTAAAAAGGCTTTAAACCTACTTACATTATTTAAAAAATTTAATTTACAAAGAATTGCATACAATTTGTACATTCTGGTTTTTTTTATTCGCTAAAAAGGCTTTAAACCTACTTACATTATTTAAAAATTTAATTTACAAAGAATTGCATACAATTTGTACATTCTGGTTTTTTTATTCGCTAAAAAGGCTTTAAACCTACTTACATTATTTAAAAAATTTAATTTACAAAGAATTGCATACAATTTGTACATTCTGGTTTTTTTTTATTCGCTAAAAAGGCTTTAAACCTACTTACATTATTTAAAAAATTTAATTTACAAAGAATTGCATACAATTTGTACATTCTGGTTTTTTTTATTCGCTAAAAAGGCTTTAAACCTACTTACATTATTTAAAAAATTTAATTTACAAAGAATTGCATACAATTTGTACATTCTGGTTTTTTTTTCGCTAAAAGGCTTTAAACCTACTTACATTATTTAAAAATTTAATTTACAAAGAATTGCATACAATTTGTACATTCTGGTTTTTTTTATTCGCTAAAAGGCTTTAAACCTACTTACATTATTTAAAAAATTTAATTTACAAAGAATTGCATACAATTTGTACATTCTGGTTTTTTTTTTTTTCTTGCTAAAAAGGCTTTAAACCTACTTACATTATTTAAAAAATTTAATTTACAAAGAATTGCATACAATTTGTACATTCTGGTTTTTTTTTTTTCGCTAAAAAGGCTTTAAACCTACTTACATTATTTAAAAAATTTAATTTACAAAGAATTGCATACAATTTGTACATTCTGGTTTTTTTTATTCGCTAAAAAGGCTTTAAACCTACTTACATTATTTAAAAAATTTAATTTACAAAGAATTGCATACAATTTGTACATTCTGGTTTTTTTTTATTCGCTAAAAAGGCTTTAAACCTACTTACATTATTTAAAAAATTTAATTTACAAAGAATTGCATACAATTTGTACATTCTGGTTTTTTTTTATTCGCTAAAAAGGCTTTAAACCTACTTACATTATTTAAAAATTTAATTTACAAAGAATTGCATACAATTTGTACATTCTGGTTTTTTTTTATTCGCTAAAAAGGCTTTAAACCTACTTACATTATTTAAAAATTTAATTTACAAAGAATTGCATACAATTTGTACATTCTGGTTTTTTTTATTCGCTAAAAAGGCTTTAAACCTACTTACATTATTTAAAAAAAAATTTAATTTACAAAGAATTGCATACAATTTGTACATTCTGGTTTTTTTTTTCGCTAAAAAGGCTTTAAACCTACTTACATTATTTAAAAAATTTAATTTACAAAGAATTGCATACAATTTGTACATTCTGGTTTTTTTATTCGCTAAAAAGACTTTAAACCTACTTACATTATTTAAAAAATTTAATTTACAAAGAATTGCATACAATTTGTACATTCTGGTTTTTTTTTATTAGCTAAAAAGGCTTTAAACATACTAAAATTATTTAAAAAATTTAATTTACAAAGAATTGCATACAATTTGTACATTCTGGTTTTTTTATTCGCTAAAAGGCTTTAAACCTACTTACATTATTTAAAAAATTTAATTTACAAAGAATTGCATACAATTTGTACATTCTGGTTTTTTTTTATTCGCTAAAAAGGCTTTAAACCTACTTACATTATTTAAAAATTTAATTTACAAAGAATTGCATACAATTTGTACATTCTGGTTTTTTTTTATTCGCTAAAAAGGCTTTAAACCTACTTACATTATTTAAAAAATTTAATTTACAAAGAATTGCATACAATTTGTACATTCTGGTTTTTTTTTATTCGCTAAAAAGGCTTTAAACCTACTTACATTATTTAAAAAATTTAATTGATTCAAATTTTTGCACTTTTATCTTTTAATTCATAAATTATTTAACTTAACACAGTGGCGCAACAGCCCATGAGGGCAAAGGCTTACTGTGCTGAACTCTGTATAAGTGACCTTGGGCCCCGAGGTGCATGAGCAGATGTTCCGGTCTGGTGGTCAGTCTGACGCAAAACCCCCAGTGTTAAGTTCCCAATCAAGCTTGCTATTAATTTATCGACCCATTGAAGGGATGAAAGGCTGAGTCAACTTTGTCGCGCTCGAGGTTTGAACCTCAGACCTATGGTGTGGAAGCGTGATTCGCAAACCACTCAGCCTCTGGGCTTCTCATAAATTATCAAATGTCGTGTCATAATGCAAATTTTAAGAAGAAAAAGGTTTAAAATAAATGATTCTAATCGTTTTCTTGGTAATAAGAAAGAATTGATATGAGATTGCTATAAAGCTTATTCATATATATAAGTTTTATGTATTTAAATACTCCTGAAATTTTTACATATTATTTCATTTGTAATACTAAGTTTTATAAAATTTGATTCAAAGAAAAAATATGAATGACTTCTTTATTATAATATTTTACGCTTCTCATAATAATTAATTTTTAAAAAATTCAATGTTTTATGAGTAATGAATAATTTCTTAGGAGTGTAGATTGAAGAGGTTTTAAGATTTCTTTTTAAGGTAAAAATTTTCTAATAGAAGCGCTTGATTTTAAGCGATGAATCTTTTTTAAAAAATTATATGAACGTTTAATTCGCAAACACACATTCATTTATTTAAAACAGAATTCTTTTTTATTTAAAAGGATGAAATGAGATATCAAGAAACAGAACGTTTTCATTAGATTTTATTCAAGAATGTAAGTATTAAATGCAGAAAAAATTTTGTTGCAGGTTTCTTTCTTTTATTATGAAGTTATATTTTCCGTCATAGAATAGTGGGACAAAAAATATACAATTTAATAAAGGGCATATAATAAATAATAACATCAATGCTGGTTTTTCAAACTGTGTAATTCATCCACAACGAACTCGTAATTGAGTTTTTCTCTAAAATTTTATGTGTTAAAGTATCCGATTATATTCGGAACCATGATTTTGCAAAAACGTACAAACGAATATTTTTGTACGTTTATTGTTCCTTAGATTAGAATACACAACTAAAGTTGTTTACAGAACACCATTATAATGAAAAATTATTTGAATGCAACATCTTGGCAAAAAATGAACGCATGTGGGAATCCCCCTGGATTCCACCCTGGACACCAAGATTGAATTGAGGCAAAGAATGACCAGACGACATTTTTACAATAACAAATTATATTTATTCACTTGAATCAATTATCAATCATCTAATTACAAAGATTTATCAAGATGTCTACGTCAATGTGATTGACCCTTACTATTAAATTAAATCACGAAATATGATACATCATAAGAGGACCGAGAGACACAAGCAATTTGAATTACTAGCATTCATTAACTTCCCACTAACTCTATTATATATGTGGGAGACAACAAGGGGTCCAAGACTTTTGTCTTTCTTCTATTTTATTTAACATTAAACAAAAATTAATTAAAAAGGTAGTTTTTAACAGATAAGTTTGACGATGATATGCAGAAGGTAACGCCTGCTCGCGCACCTCTCGCGTTCTCTCTCGCTTTTGCTTTTTCTCCTAAAAGTTTTTGTTCTGCTTTTACTAGTTCAAAAGTTTTCGTTTCAGTTTCAATTCACTGCGCCTGCGCGCGAAGACTGCGTGGAGTTGTCTTGAGAATTATTGGATCCTACAGTCGGCTATCCTGACTGTCCGCTGTCCGCAGCGGTACGTCTTCCTTTTTTCCTTTCCATGGATACCAGAGGAGAATCTGAAACATACAAAAAAGACGGAACAGACAAGGACTATACGAAAAATACATAGAGATTTAACATATCATAATTTTTCTGAACTAGACAGTTTCTCCATCATGTGAAGGCACCTCTTCGACATCCGGAAGGTTCCACAGGAAAACATTGTTTTTCACAGGCATAAGAACGTCTTTTTGAACAAGTTGATCTTTGGTTGAACGCATCGATATTTTCCTCTGTAGAGTTCTGGACGTCTGTTCAAAGCGATTTCTCTTTTTCCTTCGTTTCCACTGCCAAGGTTCAAAGATCCTTCGGAGCAACACAAACCGTCGATATTTACTCTTCATAGGTGAAGGGTTATCAGAACAAGATAAACGTCTGGTTCTCTGACACACAGGAATATCATTTTTCAATTTAATACACCTTTTTAACTTAGTACTCTTAATGTTATTGCATTTATAATTCTTAACTAGAGAAATCAAATCATTTCTAGTATTAAAGTTTTTAACATATGGCAAATCATAACTAGAGTTTTTCTCACACTTGAAATAGAAACGTTTGAATTAAAATGAACACAAGCATGAGCACCTAAAGAGGATTCACTTTCATTCAATAAAACATCGCTCTTTGCGTGGCCTAGTTTTTTTTTTATTTCAGCATATACACTGGGATGTATAATAATTTCTTCGGTCAAGGTCGGTGATATTGCCGTTCGAACCTGGGAGAATGTTGATCAAGAGAAATATTTATGGGTTTAACTTCTACCATACGCTGTTCGCCAAAACATGAACTTAATGTTATGATTTCTTCGGAAGGTTTATGCACTCTAATTAGTGAGGAATTTAAAACTGGGATCTGGCAACCTGAATCAATCAAGGCTGTTACGGGCTGATTTTCCACAAAAATGCTTACGTATTGAAGATTTGAGAATTCATCGCTATTTTGTTTTTCGCTCTCGACTTTCAAAGCATTCACGTTTATTCTATTATGGATGTGGTCGTTAGATTCTTTAGGTTTAAAACGCTTCTCACAGTCTCTTGCGTAATGAGATGAATCACCGCATATAAAGCAATTTTTATTTTCTCTTTCAAGATATTGGGGATAGTTCTCTTTAATCTTTGGTTTAAAGTTTTGTGATCTATTTTTAAAGGGGTCTTGGGTATATCCATAAGTAATAGGAATTTCTTTATGAGATCCGCTTCTAGATGAAATATAAATATCGCACTCTTTAGCTAAATCAATAGGCCTGAACCAATCTTCTGCTTCTCGAATGCCAATATGAGTTGCAGTTTCCTTATTTAAAGTTTCAAATAATTTATCAGAAATTATAAGATCACATAGAGATTCAAAGGAATTAACTTTTCTTAACGAACAATAATATTGGAAGTTTGCCGTCAATCTTGCAGCAAATTGGATGTATGTCTCACCTGATGATTTTACAGCATTTTTAAATGAGTTTAAACACTCGCGAGGGGTTAATTGGAATTCTCTGAGTACTATAGATTTTAGTTTTTCATAGTCATTTAATTCCTCTTCTTTAATATACAGTAAGACGTTATGAGCTCTTTCGCCCAGAAGATTTATTAAAATTTCAGATTTATATTCATCATTTATTTTCTTGGTTAAAAATGCGCGTTCTAATGATTGGAAGAACAGATGAAATTTTCAGATCTGGTGGGAACAGGAAGAGATAAAGTTTTAATACTTGTTATCATCTTTTCTATGTTAGTTTCGAACTGTTTATCTTCGACTTTAGCTGCAGGATTTAAACTTAAGGCTTTATTTTTAGCCGTTTGAAGTTCGACTTCTTTTTCTAATTTTGTTAACTGAAGTTTCGCGAGCTCAATTTTCCGTTTTTCTAAAGTTACCTCTCTTTCGTTTCGCGATACCCTCTCATCTATACAGTTTTGAATTAAAGTTTTAACGAAATCTGGATCACTTTCAAATGTACTACTGTTCTCAATTTTAGTCTTTAGTATAGCAATAGTGTCCGTGCTCTCCACAGAACCGTCTAGATCCTCAACAACTCTTATGAGATCCTCTTTAAGAGCGTTTTTATACATTTTAGAAAAATATGGAAAGATCCTACCTTTTTTTTTTTTTTTTTGGCTCCCTTGTTGCTCGCACGTACGATGTATCCAATAATTGATGAAAAATTTCGATTCCACTGTGTGATTTCACCTCTTCGCAGGTAATATAGTTGAAATTGTTCGAATTGACACCTCTTCGCAGGTGTTTGTGGTTGGATCCAACCTCTACACAGGCGGATTTTCGTCGATGGGTTCCAACCTCTACACAGGCGGAATATTTGTCGATGGTTCGTTGAAAAATACACCTCTACACAGGTTATTTTATTCAACAGTTCCAACCTCTACACAGGCGGAACGAGGTTTTCGAAAAATGGCGGCGCGTCTCCTCCACGGACGGCTTTTGTTCACGTTCCAAACTTTGATCAAAATCGAAATTTTTTTTTCAATCACGGCCTCTACACAGGCGGAGTATTCATGCTGAGTTCAAACCTCTACACAGGTTGAACGAAGTTTCCGAAAAATGGCGGAGCGTCTCCTTCGCGGACGCTTTTGTTCATTGTCCAGACTTTGGTTCAAAATCGAAATTTTATCGATCCCGGCTGAGCCCCCATAATTTGTGGGAGACAACAAGGGGTCCAAGACTTTTGTCTTTCTTCTATTTTATTTAACATTAAACAAAAATTAATTAAAAAGGTAGTTTTTAACAGATAAGTTTGACGATGATATGCAGAAGGTAACGCCTGCTCGCGCACCTCTCGCGTTCTCTCTCGGTTTTGCTTTTTCTCCTAAAAGTTTTTGTTCTGCTTTTACTAGTTCAAAAGTTTTCGTTTCAGTTTCAATTCACTGCGCCTGCGCGCGAAGACTGCGTGAAGTTGTCTTGAGAATTATTGGAGTTGTCCTACATATATTTACTCTTATGATCCGATAATCTAAATTTAAATCTCACCTGCCTTTTACTTCCTCACTTTCCAGGCGGATCAAACCTTCCAATTGTAGATCGCTGCCTAATTATCAGCGAAATGCTAATCGCACAATCAACTTGAATCTTCTTAGAACTCCGTTAACCTATCTCTTGGCGTAATAGTCTCTACTGCTAACTTGCAACACTCTCGTTAAATACTTTGACTAATTTGCATATCCCGGTTTTTTCTTTTAGAGTTGGTTGGAAATATTCGCGAATTTACAATCCCCAAAGACGCCCAAGAATATTAATGATAAAGTGCCGTACAGATCCGTCACGCACAGAATTACCTATTTTCAAAATATTCTACTTTTATAAAAAATGTTTCTGCAATAATATTTTGCCTATACATATCTCAGATCTCTCTGTACAGAGTCTCAACTAAGATTTTTGAAATATATTATTTAGAAGTGGATTTAACCATACTTTAATACATCAGAGTGAAAACATTTTAGCAAAAAAGTACCGATTATTATTTCAGTTGGCAAAACTCTGAAAATAATGTGATTTTTTTTAAAAATTCTAGTTCAAGTCGTCTGTAGAATTCTTAGCTATATACAAGCTAAATATTATTCTAGAAGCATTTTTTATAAAAGAAGAATATTTTGAAAACTGGTAATTCTATGTTCATTTTTTTGCCAAAATATTGCATTTTAAATAATTTTTTTAGTGTAATAATGTTCATAAAACAATTTTATACGTGTATTCTAATCTAAGAATACTAAAAATTAAAAAAATATATTAGTACGCTTTTGAAAAATCCCGATTCCGGACGGATACCTTAAAGCCCTATTAGATTTAATGTAAATTACTTTAAAAGATAAATAAAATAACTGTATGTGTTTTTAAAATACTAAAAATATCTTTGAACTAAAATATATAAGCATGATGACACTTAACGGAAATTTCCTTTGTATCATTTTAATTAAACATTTTTAAATCTTTATAAATATTTACCTAGCACGAGAACAATAAGTTTTAAATCTTATTCTTTCACATATTTTTTACACGAAGAATATATTTAAGAAGCTATGTAAAGCTATGTTTTAACAATTAAAATTACTAATGTAGTGATGACTTCGTTTTAAAAAGTGTAAAAGAAAACTCTTCCCCTTGACGTTCTGGATGATTTCTGGAGACACATTTCTTATCACTTAACCACATCAAAGAGGTATTTCTAAGCTAGCATATATACTTTTCTAAAAGAAGACAAATTATATATATATATATATATATATATATATATATATATATATATATATATATATATATATATATTATATATATATATATATATATAAAAGCTTGTACGTGAAACTTTTCCCTCATTATCAGAAGCCATACTAAATGAAAACACTTGCGTCACAGCAGACAGTTTCGAAACTTTTAACAGACAATGCCTAGAGCCAAAATTCGTGAAAGAAGAAACCTGGAATATTTTGAAAGAAGTTTCGTAGAACTGCTAAGATCCCAGCTAGACGCTTTAAGTGGAAAATATTCCAGAAAAATGCAAAGTATTAAGTTGTTCGATAAGCGTGAAACCCTCACTTGGGGAACATACAGCCCTTAGATATGAAGCCTGAAAAGAAAAAAAAAAGTTCTACCATGACATAAAGAAGATTGAACTGATACCAGGAATGGAATGCCACCTTAATGGAAGATTAAGCACTAAGCATAAGGAAGACTGCTAAATACTATTCGAAATATAATGAATCAAGAGACTTATAAAAAGGTAAAATATAGGTTACAATCTTGTTTGGATAAGATGCTTTCTAAGATAGCTGAATGTAATATTTATTGAAGATTGCTAAGCCTTTTTTAGTCTTTGAATAATTCAGTTTAATAGTTAATTCATACGAACGTGTAGACATGCTGTAATTTTACAATCATACAAATTATTTAAGCAAAATTAAAGAAGTTTAGATTTATGTTTTCAGAACCAATACAATAAAAATTTGGGCCAACAAATTGCGCATTTTGTAGCATTTCTATTAAATAAGACGATATAAAAGAATTCCAAAAAAATGATACTGAATGCGATCATTTTATTTAATATAGATATTTTATTAAAACATCATAAAGCTTTTGAAGTAACTTATTTTTAAAATACAGTTTGAAAAATAAGCATATTGATTGAAGCTGAGTTAAAAATTTCACTTTTCACCAAGAACAACTCTGGATAATGCATATCTTCCCCGTGACGTGGCTACGTTCAGAACCGTGATTTTGAAAAAGCGTATAAATGAATAAGTTTTTGATATTAAATGTCATTTGAGTAGAACATACATATAAAATTGCTTTAAGAATACTTTTACAAGAAATTACAGTTAAAATACAAATTACGTGGCAAAAAGGGAAAAAAAGAATGACTCATTTTCAAAGCACACACACACATTCTTCTTTTTTTTATCATAAAAACTTCTAAAATAATAATATTTTACCTACATACAGTGGTGGGCAAAATTGTAGACACATTTTAAAATTGTTTTTTTTTAAGTTTGTATGCTTTTAGACAATGTTACGTTGCACAAAATGCAGAGTCTTCTATATCGCTTTAAAGATAATTCAATACTGAATTCAATATAAAAAACAAAATTGAAATATTTTCAGCGCAAAAAAATGTTGTTTGGCAATAACTATCAATATACATTATATACTGATGATAGGAGTGAGTTATCAGTACTTAGTAGTGTAGTCTTTATTTTTTATTTCAGCTTCACATCGATGTTTCATTGAGCTGAAAATAATTTTAAGCTCTTCCTTCGTTGCTACATAATGCCAGAAAACAATTCTATCCTCGATTAGTTCCTTTTTATTTCATGGGTGCCTCATTCGGACAAGTGTCTTCAAACGGTACCATAAGTTTTCGATAGGAATGAGGTCACAGGACTCTTTCCTGGCCAAGACCGGTGATTTTTTATACAAATTTCTATGATATATTAAATTACGACTAAGCCCACTTATAAATTATTTATTTAAAAAATCTTAGTTCAGCCTCTGTATAGAAGTCCAAGCTATGTATAGGTAAAATATTACTATTATAGAAGCATTTTTCAGGAAAGGAAAATGTCTTGAACATGTGCTTATTTTTCATTTTGTGTCAAAATATTGCATTTAAATGATTTTTTTAAAGAATATTCTTAAAACAATTTCATACATACATTCTAATTCAACTGGCACTAAATTAAAAAAATATATATCCGTTTAGACCAGGTATGTCAAACACGTGGCCCGCTAATACATAGGTTACGGCCCGAGGAGACATTTTACAAAATTTTAATTTTCAAACTTTAAGGGTGGTTTTTTTGGAAATTTATTTCTGGTAAACTTTTTTTTTTAAATTTACGACATACTAACCTGTTATCTCTTTTTGTTTTAAAGAAAATCCTATTTAATTATAGAAATAGCCCTTAAATGAAAATTATCTTTAATATTTTATTAAAATTTTTTCATATAATTTTACTATAAAAAATTCCTTCTTAAATGCATTTATGAATATTATTTGTTATAGATCGCACTACGGTTTACCGTATATGCGACTTTTATTTCTCTTTGAAGAGTCCAATCAGCTAGAGACGAATGGTGTGACGTCAGAAGCAGTTGAAGTTTTATTTTTAAAAATTTAAAAACCTCAAGATGATCAAAACAAAGTAAAATCTGTAATCCAGGTGTTAAGGAATTTAACTTTAAAAGGCACTATGACACAAATCAAAAAACAAACTATGATATATATATAAATGTGTTACGAATCTTTGTGAAGACGAGTTGTCGGAATTGAAATATCAACTTTTAAAAAATTAAAAAAAGATGTGTTCACTAAATTTGTTGAGTGAGTGAATATAAACTTTGCACTGTGTTCAGCTACTCGAGGGAATTTGGAAACGGACCATGGTCACATGACGAGGATGACAATTAAACTCCAATCCCTCTTCAACTTCCACACCACACCAACGGGAGTTCGTTTGAGCCTTGACATATTAAACGGTCATCGGCTCCAGCGGTACAAGGCTCAAACTCATGACTCAAGTCCATTACCTTGACCACTAGGTGACTCCAGCCACCTAAATTTATTGAAGATAATACAACTGCTGTAAAAACTAGTTACATATTATCAATTTTAATCGCAAGCAGATCGAAACCATTTTCTGAACAAGAACTTATTATTGAACGCTTAATTAAAGCAGATGAATTGCTGTCTTTACTCGAATCTAAGCCGCACTTTTCCCCCAATGTCAATGCTACTGAAAATCGTTGGCGGCTTAGAATTGTAGGGAAGGAAATTTATTGGATGGGGTACTTGGAGCAATTACGGGTTCATGTGTGTAATTAAAAGTTCATAATACTGATGAAATAACTCTATGGATTCTTCACTTCTCTTATTGGTTCTCATTTTAAATTTATTTTAATGCTGTAAAATTTGATATCGATTAACCATTTTACAATATTTTTCATTGTTCACAAAAATTTGTTGAGAATTTGGGGTGCGCCTTAGAATCGATGGCCGCTTAGATTCCGAAAACAACCCCGGTATTAGGTCCAGCATAAATAAAAAAAACTTTAAAAGTGCAAGTTAAAATTCTGTACCCTGCAGAGGTGATGAAATCCTAGAAATCTATAGTCGAGTCGAGTCATATATTATGCATAGTACATATTTTTGATGCATTTAAAGAAGTTTTGAGATGAAGTGTTCCTTGGAAAAGTTGGTTTGTCTTGCAACTTATAGTGCATCTACAATGACCAGTATTACTAAAGGAGTTGCAAGATTAAAAGAAACAAGCAAACATAATACTACAGTATAATAATAATTTTAAACATTTTAATTGTATTATTCCATAGCAAGTACTGCTCTTGGGCATGTACTGAGATACGTTGGACATGCTTTAAAATAGTCAGTAAAATTGTAAACTGTATTCGAGTAGTATCGTCGATTTGCTTTTTCTCTGGAAGATATAGAATGTGAATTTATATATAAAGAGTGTTTCTCTTTCAGGTATAGAAGTTTAAGTTGGCATTACTTTCCAAGATGGCGACCGATTTAACAGCTGTCAAGTTATTTATTCTCAGTTTGGTTTGGCAATTCATCATGAATAGACTCACGCCTGAACAACACTTTTAGATTCGTTGAATGGGCCCCAAACGAGATTGCCGTTGTTCCCGATTTTCATAAGCGAATTTTGTTTAGCGATGAAGCGCACTTCAGGTTGAATGGCTACGTCAACAAACAAAACTGCCGCATTTGGAGTGAAGCTAATCCACAAGTGTATGTCGAAACACCGTTACATCCAGAAAAACTGACTGTGTGGTGCGCTTTATGGGTTGGTGGAATCATTGGTCCGTACTTCTTCAAAAACGATGAAGGCCACAACGTTACAGTCAATGGTGATCGGTATAGAGCCATGATTACTAACTTTTCATTCCTGAATTGAACAATCATGATGTCCAGGAGCTGTGGTTCCAACAAGACGGCACAACATGTCACACAGCTCGTGCCACAATCGATTTATTGAAAGACACGTTTGGTGACCGCCTATTTTCACGTTTTGGACCTGTGAATTGGCCTCCAAGATCTTGTGATTTTACACCGCTAGAATATTTTCTGTGGGGCTATGTAAAGTCATTGGTCTATGCGGATAAGCCACAAACGCTTGACCATTTGGAAGACAACATTCGCCGTGTTATTGCCGATATACGGCCACAAATGTTGGAAAAAAGTCATCGAAAATTGGACGTCCAGATTGGACTACATCCGAGCCAGCCGTGGTAGTCATATGCCAGAAATCATATTTAAAATGTAATGCCAGAAGATTATCTTTCGAATAAAAATTCATGTCAATCGAATAATACATCGTTGTTTTATTGCAATTTAAAGTTCTATACCTCTAAAAAAACACCCTTAATATCGGTCAACCATATTGTACGAAAGTTTAATGCATTTCGAGTCATAAAGTGTTAAAACGATCTTTTAAATTGCTGGAGGAAATCATTATCTTTTCGAAAACAAAAAAATTATGAATATGCTGAATTAAAAGATGAAAAAAAAAAAAGAAGAAAAGGATGCTGAATTAAAAGATGAACTTGTAACATCTACTATAAGACCCTGACTTTCTCAGTTGATATTACAAGTCAACTTAACTTAAGCTTCAAAGCAACAAGAGTAACATAAAATAATTTTTTTAAGTCAATTCCTACTTAGATCAACAAAGAAAAATTTTATTTTAGCTAATTTTATTAAATAGTTACAATTAATATAAATATGTAATATATCGGACAGAATCACAACATTAAGTGGTAATTAACTTGTATTAATTATCATTAAAGTATCGTATTGCCATCCAAAACAATCGTGTCTATAAAAAACGCTTTAAAACGTAAGAAAAAAAGCCTTTTCAAGTTTTGACACAAGTCGCCAAAAGCGTCGCTAAGTCGCCAAAAATGATGCCAACGTGGCTGTATTTGTAATTCTTTAAATAATTGGATTCAATCAATTAATTTTTATTAATTATAATTAAATTATTGTATTGTCATCCAAAATGATCATGTATATAAAATTTCAGCTCAATTGAGCGCTTTAAAATGTATTTTATTAACGATTGAAAATTCCACCAAGATAAATAAATAAATATATAGAGAGTGTGAGCTAAAATAGTAGGAATTGAAAAAGCCTTTTGTCATAATTTTTTTGGATAATATTAACGCTTTCAAACAAAGATTATTACAGACAAATTATTACAAGCAGGGAAGAAAAAACCTGTCTTACTTTGAAAGCTTTTAAAATCTATTGATTAAATCACTTAAATTAAAATTTGTAGTATATTCTCAACAATTTAAATTGTTAGAAATGGAATTCGATCGAATATTTTCTGATTTTAAAAATTTTGAATTTCAATTTCCCCTCAATCTGTCGATATTGAAGTTTTGTTGATGAAAACTTACAAATGGAATTAATTTAAATATATTGTGTTTCTTTGCTGAAGCAAATATTGTTTAAAAGTTGAAACTCTAGATTTTTATACATATTCATCTGCAGATCGGTTTCTTAAAATGTTATCATTTGTTACGCGTATATGAATGGCTATGTTTGAAATCATTTATTTATGCGAGAAACTTTTTTTCTTTAATGAAAAGTAACGAATATTCAGACAGGTCAAAATTAAATAATTTACATTTATCATTATTTTTTTAGAAGCTACATCAGCTTAACATGTTCAACAAAATTTTGATGACTTCCTACAAAAAAATCTCGATGTCAAATATGTTCTAATAGTAATATTAAGTTGTATTTTTCGTGTATTATAAATTATTATTTTTTTTATAAAACAATATAAAAAATGTGTATTTTAAAAAATAAACTGAGATATTAAACGATTATGTATGTATAATATGAAATACATTGAGTTTTATAAGTACAGAATATAATTATTCGAAGAATTCCTGTTTTATTAATTTTTTGAGCATTGAAAACATGTGGCCCTCAACTTAATATAAAATAGTTCATGTGGCCCGTGATATCAAATGAGTTTGACATGCCTGGCTTAGACGCTTATTCAAAATAACGCTTCCGAACGTTGTCAGCCTCTTCAGCGAAAACAGCTCTCTTTCTCTTTACATATTTTTCTCATTATTAATTCTGTGTGTTTATATTAAATTCTCTGAATGAACTGATTATATTTTTCTTATTTCTCCAAGCATTTTTATTTTTTATATCTCAGAAGCTTTATCATACAACATACGTACTGCTCATTACGAATGAATAATAAAAAAATGCTTAAGGGCTCTAATAAAAGTTCACTGCCTGAAGCTATCAATTTTCATAATATATGCTCCGGTTTCATAAAAGAAAAGGAAAAAAAAATTGCTTCTTTTTCGAAAAATGGCAAAACTGCTTCGAGACTTTTATAAATAAAAACAGGCTTCCCTCCTACTAGTAATGATTAAAATATTCGAGACGAAAACAAAATCTGGGTGTCTGGGGGTACACTACTCAACAACTCATAAGCCTGCATATGTGAAGACATTTGGCTGAAGTAAAAATACTATAAAATACGATAAGCAAAGGTAGTTAACATGGGTCACAGTGTTCAGCCATAAAAGAAACGACAGGGGCACCTGCACTTACGTTTTTCACCAAGCATTAAAAGGAAATTCCCCAGGAAAACTACATATTTATGTTTCCTCTTAACCGGTACAGGTGTTACTTTTCGGTTAAATGCTCGTCTCGTTTTTATGCTTCACGCCTAATAGAACCGTCTGTTTCCTGTCTCTCACAAGTAAAATGGATTTTTTTGGACAGCATGGTTCTTGTATTTATTAAAAAGGACTTTAGGGTGCCATAGTTTTAATTTGCATGACATTTGTCTTTTGAATTATTACACGCAAATAAATCTTTTATATACTCATTTCTGCAGGAAATGAACAATGGCTTTAGTTTTGTTTAAGGAATACTCAAAACCAGGGGCGGACAAACTTTTCCAGGCCAAGGGCTACTTCTAATTTTTTCAAGGTGTTGAGGTTTTCTGAATAATGTTGTTGTTGTTGCTCATGCCACCTGTCTGATGTAGTTAGATCGAGGCCCACGAAATTCATCGTGGTAAGGGGCTAGATGCACGCCAGACGTTGACCTTAGCCTTGAGCACCATACTGGTGACAGTACGATTTAGCTCGGTGAAATTCCCGAAGGGACGATAGATCTCTACAATAGATGGCGACACCACGGATCTCCACCTCCACACTTTAGGCAGGGAACTGGAGGGTAGGGAAATATTCTCCAGTTCCCTGCACTCGTGGCTTCAGCTGCAAACGCCCACAAGGCTTTCGGATCCACTGATTTAACGAGCACGTACTCCGTGTGTACTCGGAGGGTATTGGTGGCATAGGACATCGAACCCAGCCCCTCCGGTCTAGAGTCCGATGTTCTAACCACTAGGCTACCCAGGTGCGGTGAGCAAAGAGAAAGAGGTACACAATGTTTAATATAACTTAACAATAAATACGTAATATGTATATATTTGTAAGGCCCAGTGGCCGAGTGGTAGTGCATCGAGCTTCCACACCACAGGTTCGAGGTTCTATCTTCGGGCTGGGCAAAGTCAACTCAGCCTTTCATCTCTTCTGCAGGGGATCGATAAATGAGTAATAAGCTTTCTTGGGGACTTAAACACTGGGGGTCTTGCTTCAGACTGACCACCTGATCGGGACATCGGCTCATGCACCTCAGCGCCCAAAGGTCACGTACTTTGGGATGGGTACAGTAGGCACTTCATGGGCTGTTGAGCCACTAAGTTTGAGTTATGTATATCTATAAAATTACCTATATAACTACAAAAAAAATCTTACACTTTTAAAACCACTTTTAAAGCAAAACGAAAATACAAACATAAAAATAATAGCCACAAATATAATAAATCAAATGATATATTTCTCTTATCAAATAATTCAAAATACATTAAAAAATAAAGCATTTTCATCTAAAGTTAGTTCTCGTTGTTATAATCATTATAAGACTGAGTCTGCGTACCGTCAGCCAATCTTGAATATTTCGGTGCATAATTACTAACTGCATACACCAGGCGGTCACCCCCAAATGCCTTGGTGATCCACTGGTTGATCACGATCGGCCTAATGTCCACCCCTTCTCAAAACTAAAAGCACTAATAAATAAAGACTAAGTAAACATCGATTATGTGGCATGAGTGAGTGAATGTTAACGTCGCACTATATATATTCAGCTACACGAGAGCTTTTAGCGACGGACCTCGTAATTTTGAACCATTTTCAAGTGACGAGGACGACACTTGAGCTGGCACCCCCTCTCCTAACTACCCCACCCCACCAACGGGATGACGTTTGAGCTCTCGACAGGTTTAACGTGCATCGCTCCCCTACACGGTGGTCTTTAGTGGTAGTGGGCTCAAACTCATGACATGCCAGCCACGATCCGATACCTTGACCACTCGACTGCTGCCACTACCAGATTATGTGGCAGCAGTAGCCTGGTGGTCAAGATCATAGACTTGTGGCTAGAGTTTCATGAGTACGAGCCTGTGCCGGTGAAGACCCACCGTGCAGAAGAGGCCGATGCACGGTAAATCTATTGAGGTTCAAACATCCTTCCAATGGTGTGGTGAGGAAGTTAGAGAAGGAGGTGACACCTGTAAGATGGCGCGAGGTCATCCTCGTACCAGCTCACTTGACATTGTTTAAATCTATGAGTTCTCATCACATGGTCATGGCTCAGTACTTATTAAAATTTGTCAATAAAAAGTAATAGATACAATAATTCATTGCTGTATTTATGATGGAGTGTATTTTTAATAAAAAAAAAGTTTTTATTTGATTAGTGACTAAATTTTTGAGTTGATGACATGTATAAGAACATTTTACTATGTAAAAGAGGTATTCAAACGTTTTTTTTTCCCCGAGTACTTTGCAGTTTTGTACGAAATTGACATTAGCACATGATGATAAAATAATTCCCAATTATTTGGAATAGAATATTTACAGTCTGTAATAAAAAAAAAGTGTTGGTTCATATATTAGATTTAAAAAATCAATACAATACAAAAAATGTTTTATGGTTATCATTAGTTTTAAACGATAATAAATTACCGTTATATTTTAATAAGTTATTTAAATAGGATCAATATATAACTATTATTTAATTTCATTCCTATTTAAATATTATTAATAATTTAAATTTTTTTAAAAATATTTCTTAATTAGTATTTTTTACTGTGTAACGTATAATTATTTAAGGAATACTTTATTACGAAATTCAAAGGTAATTTTGAATCAAACATTGGATTTGTAAGCATAGACAGTAAAGATTTTAAAATCGCTTTCTTTTCTTTTCCAATGGGGCTGCATTTTAACAATTTAACCTTTCTAGACACTATAAATCGCCAAAGGTGAGAGCCATTTCATGGTATTGTAAAATTGATTGTATAATTATGTAATTTTGTATAAACAGTTTACATCAGTATTAAATTTCGTTTAGTTTCAGTGTAAAAGTAACCATTAAGTTCAATTTTTAATATTCGTGCCTCTCAAAAAATATTATTGTAAATATTAAATTTTTGTGGCAAATAATCAGTCTATCTTTCGTCTTATAAATTTAAAACTAAGGCCGGTGATGGTAAATCATTAAAAAAAACAAATTATTTGTGTCTAATAGTAGTCACACACACTCACATTTCACTAACTACGCAATCTCATTATTCTTAACGAATAACATTTTACGAAATTTATAATTTACTTATAAATTACAAATAAATACCCATCCAAAAAATATTCATATTTTTTTCGAAGTATATTTCGCAGTTTTTAGATTATCAGGTATCAGCAATACATTGCACTTATTTAATGAAAAGGCTTATTTCTTGTTATTTTTGTGTATATTTATAAATATCAGAAATATACCGTATTTACTCGAATCTAAGCCGCGCCATTTTTCCAGTGTTAATGATACTGAAAATCGGGTGCGGCTTAGAATCGAAGACAAAACATTCGTTGGAAGGGGAGGAATTGAATTTCAATCGCTTCCAAAAAGAAAAATGTAACCGTTCATTCACACACACAGGCCACTTGCATCAATGACTTTCGCAGTATCCCAAGGCTGCGGTAACGGCCGCGGTAGCCGAGTGGTATAGGTATCGAATCGTGGCTTGCCTTGTCACGAGTTCGAGCCTAGTGCCACTAAAGACCCACCGTGTAGGGCAGCGATGCACGTTAAATCTGTACAGCTGAAACGTCCTCCCATTGGTGTGTTGTGGTAGTTAGGAGAGGGGGTGCCAGCTCAGGTGTCGTCCACGTCACTTGACCATGGTTCAAAATTACGTGCCCGTCGCCAAAAGCCCTCGTGTAGCTGAACAGTGCGACGTTAATATTCACCCACTCACTCTGCAGTATTCCATTCCGCTGTTAATCTCCAGTAATTCAATCTACCCTAAACATCTTTGTCTGCTCATATTAAGGACATTTTTGTTTGTTTCCGCTTACTTTGAGCACCTAAACTATAAAGACATCGATAATTGCATCAGGAAGAGTTAATGACACATAATGACTCAAGTATGAAAAGGGAAACAATTTTATTTGTGGAAAAAAATGGATAGTAGCGGCCACTGAAAATCTGACACAAATGAAACAAATATACGTCGATGGCGTAAGAAAAACGGTGTAATTTTTGTTTTTAAATGTTCAAAAGATTTTAATAATTCTTTTATATCCTTCTATAATACATTCCTTAAAAAATAGGTGCGTTGAATCATTTTCAAAACATGATACTGACGCCTAGAGTAATACGTCTAGTAGAGGTTCATGTATGTATGTGAAGGTTTTTAATACTGGTCAAATATATTAATTCTTAACTTCTTACTATTTCTCATTAACTATTTTAAACAATTTCTTATAAGTATCGGATATCTATTATCCTTCTACCCATTTTTTATATTTTTTTATCGAGAACAAGAACAAGTAGAGAATTCGGGGTGCCGCTTAGAATCGATGGCGCCTTTGATTCGAGTAAATACTGTATTTATTACTCAATATCAAATTCTTTTACATTTGTTTATCAAAATGAAAAAAGAGAGAAAAAAATGTGATTTAACATAGTTTCTATAAATTGCAATAAAGCCTACGCTCAGGAATTTTTGAAGGTAATAACAAAACTCAAATACTTTTTATTTCTTTCAGGTACCACCGCTTGAGCATCATCTTTAGGAAATATCATTCCCAATTTCTTCGAATTCCTGAAAGAATTTTCGCATTCTTTTGGACTCTCTCTCTATTAAAAGAACTCTCGCATATAATCGAGTTTAGGAAAGGGAAAAGGGAGGAAAAAATTCGGGAAGATTTATCTGTATAAGCGTGAACACACCAGCTTTACTAGAATTTCTTCTTTTCTTTCCTCGAGATAAAAAGCTGAGTTATTTTAAGTGCATTTTCTCTCCGAGTCTGACAGGAGAAGAATTTCCTCCATCTTTTACTGCAGAGGTGACAACGGAGATAATTTGTCGAATATGTTAGCGAATTTTGAGGAATGGGGATATGATGATGAAAAATATGAAATGAAAATAAATCTGTGTTGTGACAAACAGTAAGCAGGATTTATTATTTAAAATTAGAGAATACGTTTTACAAGTATTCCTTAAAAATGTTTCATTGTTTTTCTCGCAAATTTAATTATATGCCTGTATAAACTATCTTCTTTAAAATTTTTAAATATTTAATTCTAAAAATTAGTATTTTATTTTTTTAAAGATAATTGAACACGTTGAAATAACCAATTTCGCTTAAAACACATTTTAGCAATATTTTTGCTTTACAAAAGATGTATTATTTTGTTTCTACGATACAAGAGGTCAAGTTACAATAAATTACATAAAATTAGAAAAAAAGGAAGTGGGTCTTTAATCTACCAGAAGTAGGCATTCAAATTGTTCAAAATCTATCATAAAGAACGATAACTCAAAATATTATACAAGGTATGACACACACACACACAACGAGACAAAGTGTGTAGCTTAAAAAAAGAGTGGAGTTGGCAACAACTACTATTTTGGTGACATCATCTCACTCTCCCCTTTTATCCATGTAGTCAGTTCCGCCTTAATCGATCACATTAGTTGAGAGTATGCATCATTGAGTGAACACGTGCAACTGCATTCTGCCCGAAAAATGTCGAATCAACATCAAGTTTCTTGTGAAATTTAAGAAATCAGCCACGAAAACATTTCAAATATCAATCGAGACTTATGGAGATGAAACTTTGTCTCGTGCACGTGTGTTTGAATTGTATAAGAGGTTTTCAAGGGTAAGGGTGAATGTGGAAGGTAAAGAAGAACCTGTTGGACGCCCAAGGTTAGCAGTTACAGACCAAACCATAGCCAAAATTCGTGATATGGGTGGATTACCACTCACATCAGTGGTCGGACTTAATCAACACCACTACACTGAAGTACTAAAAAGACTTCGGGAAAATATTAGGATATAAAAGTCAGAATTGGGGAATGATGGGGGACTTTTGCACCGAGACAATGCATCCGCTCACATGGCCCTATCGGTCAAGCAGTTTCTGACCAGCCAAAACATTACTGTGATGGGGTAAAAACGGAAAATCTCCTAAAGGGACTTCCAAAAACCTCGTTCCAGAACTGTTACCCCACAATGGCAGCACTGAACCTAGAAGTGTGTGAATGCTGAAAGAAACTACTTCGAAGGTGATACTTTCATGGAGAACTGATTTTGTAATTACGATGATTTATTGGACCAGTCTCGTTTTTTAAGGATCACACCTCTTACATGTAATTTTGTAAAACTTTTTGATTCTAATACTTATACTATTTTTCAGGTAATGTATTAAAATAATTCTTGCTGTATTTTGTGATTTAAGGCTTGCTATTTTAATATTATTCATAAATATGTGGTATCTCATTATATTTATTCAATCAACTCTAACATTTTTATAATTTAATAAATCATTAAAACTTTAGTACATGTTTTAGATAAATGTATGGAGTTTATTTTAGTAAAATTTTTATTGATATGAATTCATTACTTCTTTCTCTAGCTGCTTTGAAGAATATTTTTTAAAAATTCTTAAAATTTCCCTTATAATTGTGGTTTTGTAAATTTAGATAATATATTTTAAATATTGTTGTGTGTGTGGTTAAGTATTAATATTTATTGCGCTTGTCCTCTAAAAAGTATTTATAATGTTGTAGTATAATATTTTTAAAAAAGTACTGTGAACATGTTGGAATACCTTAATGAAAAAAAAAAGAGTTTTCTTCAAAAGTTATTTCACAAATATTAATTCTGTTGTTATCGTTACTATTACTATCGTTACTAATGATCGGCATGTGCCAGATCGAGACCCACGAAATTTAACACGGCAAAGGGCTAAATTGTACGCCTGTCGTTAGCCGTAACCTTGAGCATCATGCAGGTGCACGGCTCGTTTTGGTTCGTTCTCACCTACATTTTGAAAGAGATCACCCTGGAGCTGGTTAGGGGCCTAACACTTCTCTTCCCTTTCCACAAACCTCACGAGAGAGCTTGCGGCTCGACGGCCATTTACGAGAGTACCCCCAGGCCGCAAAGGCATTCTTTATTTGTAAACATCCATGCCTTCCCCGGGATTTGAGCCCAGATCCTACGGCACAGCAGTCAGCGTCGCTAACCACTATACCGGATGGACAACACACACATATTTAATTCTAAAAGTTACAACTGCTAATTTGTAATGACTAGATTTGAACCATTTCTAAATTTTTAGGCTGAAAAAATATTTTTAAACTAAAATGATCAAAGTCAGAATAAATTGCTATTAATCAAAATCAATCAAAATTTGGCAGTTATTGTGTCTTTGTTTATAACTTCACCTTTTCAGAAAATGGTTAAATGTGAATTTTATTTCTGAATAAGGGAAACACTTTCCATACTTTAAATGCTCCTGAATGACATGAATAATTTATTATTATGCTTTTAAATAAAGCCAAATTTCCCATAACATAAAAGCTTATAAAATAAAAAAATCAGAGCAGTCAGAAAAACACTGAAGTTAAATTCATTTTAAGACCAGTGGCAGAGTGGTAGTGCATCGCGCTTCCACACCATAGGTCCGAGGTTCAAACTTCGGGTTGGGCAAGCCTTCCCGGTGGACTCAGCCTTCCATCCCTTCAGTGGGTTGATAAATGAGAACCAAGCTTACTTGGGAACTTAACACCAGGCGTTTCACGTCAGATTGACCATCTGACCGGAACATTTGCTCATGCACTTCAGGGTTCAAGGTCACGTATACTGAAATGGGCACAGTAGGTCTTGGCCCTCAGGGGCTGTTGTGCCACTGAGTTAAGTTTCAAATCCATACACTTGCCACGAAAAAATTCAGCCAATTCTGAATTCCAAGTTCACATCAAATGGAGATTCTGAGATCCAATGAATTAATCTGTATCAATTTCTAGCGTTTTTCTACCTTTTTTTCTTTTATTGGACATGATGGCCTTTGATTACCTACCTCGAGCTTATTCTTCATAAAAACGAGTCAACTTGGTCATGAAACCGGGGACAGTGTTATTTCTGTCTCATGTTATGGGTTCATGCCCTTGTGCCACAAAAGACCCGCCATGTTGACTGCAGATCTCCCAATAGTTTTTTTTAATTATTATTTCACAAGATTTCATTGAGTTTATCAAATTCTGAAAAGCTACAAAGCATTGGATTATATTCAGTTTCCCTCCATATTGTGAGTTTGTGAGAACCCCCTCCCTGGGTTCCACCCTGGACACCAAGATTGAATTGAGGCAAAGAATTACCAGACGACATTTTTACAATAACAAATTATATTTATTCACTTGAATCAATTATCAACCTTCTAATACAAAGATGAATCAATATGTCTACGTCAATGAGAATGAACTTTACTATTAAATTAAATCACGAAATATGATACTAATCAACTATTAAACTCAATATCGAACGGGTTTACCGGAATAAGAGGACCAAGAGATAGATATACGCAATTTGAATTACTAACAATCATTAACTTTCCACTAACTCTATAACATATTTACTCTTATAATACGATAATTGAAAATTAAATATCACCTGGCTTTTATTACTTCACTCCTTTCATGTCGGCTCTAACTTTCCAAAGGTAGATCGCTTACCTGATAATCAGCCAGAAACGAATCACACAATCAACTTGAATCTTCTTAGAACTCATTCAATGTATCTCTTGGCTGAATAGCCTTCTCCCTGCTAACTTACAACACTCTCCTTAAATACTTTGATTCATTTGCATATCCCGTTTTCTCCTTTTAGAGTTGGTTGGAAATATACGCGAATTTCCAATATCCAAAGACGCCCAAGAGTATTAGTGATAAAGTGCCGTACAGATTCGTCACAAGTTTCATTAACATTGCGATATATATATATATATATATATATATATATATATATATATATATATACAGTACAGTCCCGATAATCCGAACAATATCGGACCGACCCCTGTTCGGATTACGTGATTGTTCGGATTAGCCGGAGTAACAGCGAAATCACTATTTGAACTGGGAGTACGGGTTATGTTGTACAATTTTTCATACTAAAGATTAGTGTTCTGTTCTGTAGTTTATTCCATTTTAAAATTTGTACCATAACTTGATGTACAGTGCGTGAATATTAAATAAAGAACTGTTTTGAATTAAGGTTTATACTGTTTTATATTGAAATATTCACCGATTTTTCGTCCTTAAAATTATAAAAAAATTTTCCGCGGAGCCGTTCGGATTAACCGGATGTTCGGATTAGCCGTGTTCGGATTAGCGGGACTGTACTGTATATATAACTCCTTCTATCAATACAGCTTTTTATAAAAAGCATATTTTACCAAACAATGCTGCAAAGTCCTAGAATTTAGTAGACACAATCAGAATGTTTAATTTAATTTAAAACAAAACAGAAGAAAAGGGAAGTTAAAAAAGCCACATACAGTTTCCTAAGAAAATTTCAATTGATTTGCCATAGTTTGTTCTAAAATGCATATTTTTGTTAAAGCATTGTTAAAAGAGCTAAAGGTATGTTTAAATTCCACAAACATCAGTAGTTTAATTGAAATTTATAAAGGATAAATATTGTTCTTAATGGGGGAGGGGGGACGGGTAACAATATTTGACTTTAACTTAACAGGCACTCATTTAAAAAAAAGAACGGTTTATGGATTGATTGTAAACTCATAAAAAAAATAATAACGTTTTCCTTACAAATGAAGCTTTGAGTTATCTAATGAATCTGATAATAAAATTGTTTCTGTGATGATCAATCAGTTTTTATGTATATAATTCTGCTAATTAATCGATTATAAATATGTTTTTTATCTAGATATGCATTATACTAATGCGGTGTTTCTCAAACTGTGGGGTGTGCCTCCCTAGGGGGCTTGACAACCCTACGTGAGGGCGCGAGCGTAGAGAAAAGTCGAAAATAGAAGATTATTTTTAAAAAAATGTACCTATTCACTGAAAAGGATCAAAACTAAATACATTCTGACACATTTATATTAATATAATATACTTATAAATGAATTAGTACAGCACGATGTACTTTATAATTAATTTTTCAATATTAAATTAAGAACAGATTTAAAACTTACTAGAGACTTCCATGGGCATGTGATATATACAAAATTATAAAAAAAAATTAGTACTATCTTGTTAATTTGTGCGGTTTATAATTAGAGTCGTATTGTATCCTTATGTAATAGTACATTACTATATTACATTCTATATTGTTATTCTACGGAAAGGTGGGGTGATGAAAATTATGATTGCAAATTGGGTCGCAAGCATTGAAAGTTTGAGAAGCACCGTAGTAATGTTTAAGAAATAAATCGGAATCCCATTGTACTTTTGACTTTTTTACACCATCTACCTTAGTCTTCTGATAATAACTGCAAAAACTTATTTGTTTTTAGTGTGTCAAAAACATTTCTGAGCACATTTTTCATTCCACGAATCTTTGATCGCATTGTGTACGTTTTCTGCATATCGAAAATTGGCCTTTCCTAAAGTTCAGGACCAACGCATCAGTGATAATTCACTTGGATTGAAATAAGAGGGTTATATGCTTGTGTGGCCAATTCATAGGTTCCAAATTTATCCTGCATTATAAAAGTCGAAAATTCTGGTCACAAATCATGTTATGATGTCTAACAAATCATATAAGTTAAAAAAAAAGATTGATTACCCGAGTACATCACAGAAAGTAATATTTGTTTTCAAACACTATTATTTTTTCACAATTCTTTAGATTTGCAAATATTCGAAAATAATACTCTTTTTTCTCAAAACACACACATACTTTTACAAAAAAATTTCAAATTTCCTTCTAAAAAGTACTGTTATTCGCTTGCTTAAATCACTACTAATCTGTAAACGAAGACACAACATCTAAAGGCTAAATTTATTTTCATCATTCCAACGAGCAGCTTTCGCTTTTCGTTTGCCCATTTGGTCCAATGTAACTCTTTTGTCTTTTTTATTGGGATCAATTTGTTTTCTTATTGTTAGACAATATTTTTCTCTGAAAACTCGCCTTTGCAGAAAGTTGTTTTATCGTAATTATTTACACACAAATATTCCAGTACAAGCCAATAATGAAGGCAATTTTTGGAGAGCCTAAATGTTTATTATATATTTGGAACAAATGATAAAAACCAAATTTTAATTTTAAGTTAAAATTGTAACATACAGACTCCCATGTTTATCTCTCTCACTTCTATGTTCGCATATTCTGTTCTATGTTCTGTTTTTTATGTCCATATTGCACGAGTTTCAAATAAAAACTCCTTTAAACACATCAAAATAAATTATTTGTTTTTTTTAAATGTACAATAAAAGGTTGTAAAAGGCTATGTAGTATCAGTAAATAATCACACACAAACAATTACTGTTTCATAAAATCATATAATTTGGGATTAAAAATGTCAATGCCATGATCAATAGATTTAAATAACACAATTTATAAACAAAAAATTTACAAACTCTAGGCATTTGGCAACATTGTAAGGAAGAAAAACCGTATAAAGCAATACAAAAGATATTCAAAATATAAAATCTAATTTTTTTTAATTAAATAAAACATTTATGAATAAAAAATTCCGCAGCATAATTTAACAAAAAATAGAGTTTTAGACATTTAACCCTTTTACGACTAAGGCAAGTCAAGTATTTTTTTTCCAATTTAAAGTGGGTATTTAATTAAAACCATATTTTCATATTTTACACATAATGTCGAATGCAGTTATGCAACTGGAAACGTTTAGAAAAAAAAACCCTGTTAAATCAATGGGTGTCAATGATAAAACATTCACGGGCCATACTCTGTTAATATTTCAGTTTATTGCAGTGGCGTAACGTACACCCCCGCATCGGAAGAGGGAGGGGGTAGGGGTAGAGACAGGGTTCTAGGGGACCCAAAGCCTGGCTGACGCCAGGTACTTCCCTTTGTAAGATCCGGCTTGGGGCCCAAAACCTAACTTTGCGGTGGGGGACCCTAATATTCTTCGCTTCCGCCACTGGTTTATTGTGTCGTGTAATAATCGGTAAATACAATTTTATGCAATAATTAAGTTTATTTGAACATATAAAAACAAATGCTTAACAAGGACTCATAATTCAAGAAAAATAATTCCCTGTGATCCATAAGTTAAATATTTATATACAATTGTTACGCATTTTTCTTATGAATTTTATTTTTCTTATGATAAAGCAAACTAAAATAAACAATTACATACTAATTTTACTCTTTTCGAAACCTTATTTTTATTATTAAAATCATAATCAGCTATAAATTTTTTCCGTTTTTCTTTTTTTCTTTTTTGCAATTATTACATTTTACAATGTAAAGCTGTGTTGTTTGTAATTTTCGCAAAGAGTTACTGAAACAAGAAACAGTTATAAAGAGTGTTTTTTTCCAGGTATAGAAGTTTAAGTTGGCATTACTTTCCAAGATGGCGACCGATTTAACAGCTGTCAAGTGATTTATTCTCAGTTAGGTTTGGCAATTCATCATGAATAGACTCACGCCTGAACAACGATTTTAGATTCGTCGAATGGGCCCAAAACGAGATTGCCTTTGTTCCCGATTTTCATAAACGAATTTTGTTTAGCGATGAAGCGCACTTCAGGTTGAATGGCTACATCCACAAACAAAACTGCCGCATTTGGAGTGAAGCTAATCCGCAAGTGTACG
This sequence comes from Trichonephila clavipes, assembly GCA_019973935.1. NCBI lineage: Eukaryota > Metazoa > Arthropoda > Arachnida > Araneae > Nephilidae > Trichonephila > Trichonephila clavipes. Next base: position 124,924 of record BMAU01018466.1, on the reverse strand, counting down.
TAGAAACACCGTTACATCCAGAAAAACTGACTGTTTGGTGCGCTTTATGGGCTGATGGAATCATTGGTCCGTACTTCTTCAAAAACGATGAAGACCATAACGTTACAGTCAATGGTGATCGGTATAGAGCCATGATTACTAACTCTTTCATTCCTGAATTGAACAATCATGATGTCCAGGAGCTGTGGTTCCAACAAGACGGCGCAACATGTCACACAGCTCGTGCCATAATCGATTTATTGAAAGACACGTTGGGTGACCGCCTAATTTCACGTTTTGGACCTGTGAATTGACCTCCAAGATCTTGTGATTTAACACCGCTAGACTATTTTCTGTGGGGCTATGTAAAGTCATTAGTCTATGCGGATAAGCCAAAAAGCTCTGCCTTTGCAAGCTCTTCTCATTATTCTAGATTATTTAATGTAATACTAAGTTCACTCGGGCCTGTTTTTGCCACCATCGTTACTCACGGGGTGTAGAGGACACCTCAAACGTTTAACACGTGTATTTAAATATGAGGGGGGCCGTGGGTAACCTAGTGGCTAGAGCATCAGACTCCAGACCGGAAGGCCTGGGTTCGATGCCCGATGCCACCAAATACCCTCCGAGTACACACGGAGTACGTGCTCGTTAAATCAGTGGGTCCGAAAGTCTTGTGGGTGGAATCACGAGTGCAGGGGACTGGAGAATATTTCCCTCCCCTTCAGCTCCATGCATAAATTGTGGAGGGGAGATAGGTGGTGTCGCCATCTATCGTCCCTTCAGGGAATTTCGCTGAGCTAATTCGTAGTATCATCTGTATGGTGCTCAAGGCCAACGACAGGCGTACTTCTAGCCCCTTGCCACGATGAATTTCGTGGGCCTCGATCTGACTACATCAGACAGGTGGCATTAGAAACAACAACAACATTTAAATTTGAAAAAAAATTAAGTCAATTATGATACATATTTATAAAATACAAGATGTACTTTTTGCATTATACAAATAAAATTTCTAAATTTATTGCACACAAATAAGACTAACATTAATTTAAATCGTGGTTCTGCGCATTCTTTATGGAATACTGGGAGGCTTTTCTTGTTGCTGGGGTGTACAGAACACCCCGCGCGAGTGATCCCATAAAAGTTATTGAATTTTCATACTATTAAATCCCTTTATAATTCTGTTGAATAAAATAATTTAATAGAAATTTCGCTTAACGTAATTAGTAATTATTATTTATAGAGAACTTGTTATAGAATTTATACATGCTTTGTCATACTTGTGTATAAACTCTCTTCATTGTCAGTTATTTCTGAAGTAAATGTAATAGGATGTTTTTCACGTATGCTAAGAATATCATATACAAAACACCTGTTATTAATTATTTATAAGGTAAAACACAACATAACTTGATCTATCTGTCTCTCTCTATATATTATACATAAGTTTTTATTATCACTCTATAGTACAATTAAAATGCTTCATTAATTTGAGACCCTAATGTGTTCGAGAGATATGTTATAATATTACGAATGAAAAAATAAATGGTAAAATAAAAATAATAGAGTTTCAATTCCTTAAATTATTGTGATTGTACGCTATATAAAATATTGAATATGGATAAATTGAGAAGTGTATTACTCATATAATATCTTTCCAAAATAACAGAATTGTACCTAAAAGCTTTAAATAATAAAAAAATAAAGTTTTTCTTTCGGCAAATAATATCAATGTTTTTAAGTTAGTTGCTATCATATAAAACAGGTATTGAATAAAATCGAATACTTGAAATGAAAAAGAATTATCTTAAAAAAGTTAATTATATTGCATTTTTAAAAAATATATTAATAATTTGTTTTTATTATTATTAGCACACACACAGGGACGTCTTAAATCATGGGCCAAATAGGCCCAGGGCCTCTGCTTTGGTAAGGACCTCGTCTAGTTCTAGATACGGCTTCAGTAAAATCATGATACGATTAATTTTAATCGTCAAATGTTATTCCTGGAGAAGTTTTCTGAAAACTAGGTAATTTCGATCTGCCAACCGTGGCAAAATTGGATTACTATGTCATGACCTTCGTCCATCTCTAGATCAAGTTCTACACCAGCCCCCCAACCGTCATATACCATTATTAATTATTTAGTCAAAATTTCTGAGCTGGTTTGGGCCTAGGTTTATGAGATTGTATTCATATATTTATTTCAGATTATCGTTTGTACGAGTGTTTGTGTGTGACAATGACGAATGCTATAAACTGTTTAGTTTTAAAGGTCACGGGGACCTACTTTTGCATAAGGGCCCAGGGCCTCAAGAGGTCTTAAGACGTCCCTGCCCACACACACTGTCCAAGTCAGAAATGTTCTTAAATTGGGAAAGTCACTATTCCTAACAGAAAGTTAAAAAGAACAAAAAATATGTTAAATTACATAACTGATCTCAAAAGCTTTTTTTTTTTTTTAAATAAGTGTACTTCGGCATAGGCTTCCTTAATAGCCTTGAGAATATCCAGCCGAAAATTCTGTTCCAGCAACATTCCCTGTAATATTTCTGTAGTTACAGTAGTAATAGCAACGATTATTAGGTACGAAAGTTTTCAACATCACACATCTTCCATCAGTACGTTTTGTCTTTGATGTAGACCCAAAGGGAAAAATCCAGTGGAGTGATATCTGGAGGTTACGGTGGACAGGAAACCACGTCGTTCTGTCCACGAATTTGTGTCTTATCCGTCGGAAAGGAAAAGTTGCATTCAAAATTGCTCGAACATTTGTGCCCCAATGAGAAGGTGATCTATCTTTTTGAGTGAGTGAGTGAATATTAACGTCACGCTGTTCAGCTACACGAGGGCTTTTGGTGACGGATCTCGTAATTTTGAACCATAGTCAAGTGACGAAGACGACACCTAAGCTGGCACCCCCTCTCTGAACTACCACGCCACACCAATGAGAGGACGTTTGAGCTCTCACCAGATTCAACGTGCGTCGCTCCCCTACACGGGCCCATTTCGTGGCGAGGTTCGTAGACGCTCGCCTGTATCCATCTTATTGAAAAATAATATCAGGTAACTAGGGCTGCATTTAGAGCGTAAATTCGCACTATGTCCAAGTAAATATCTGCTGCCCCAGAAGTCTCAGGAAGGAAAAAATGATCTTATTACTGCATCATGTGAAGGAGCATACCGCGCATTGATTTTTGGACTGTTTCTTTCACTCTGTGATGAAGCCGGTCTCTTTGCCCTAATTGCTAAGAGGGCATGCTGACAGACGTGGGGAAATTCCATTCGTTTCCCTAATTGCTGGGAAAAAGTTTCGTAAATGGGTGGTCAGAAATTCTGACCCTTTTTCTCTTGCCATTGCGAGAGTTAAAAGAGACACCGTCATATTGTGCTTTCGTTTTCTCACGAATCTGTGACGACAACACGTCTGAGAAGATTGAACTCACAATGTGCTTCAGAGAAACTCCCCCCATAGACGGCCGACGGACAAGAGATCAAAGAGGAGTTAGGCGGTGAGTGATCGTGAGAAACGAGAGGTCTATAAGGCGAGAGCGATGGAGTAACAGGATCAGACTTTACTTGAGAGAATCGGTGGAGGTCTCTTTTAGCGATAGACTTGCGATACAGCTATACCTGAGTCCGCGAATTAAGGCGGATTTCGAACCATGGAGATTTAGAAGGAGCAACCGCACAGTGGATATGGAACCAGCGAGCTCACCCAAACTCGTCGCGGAATTACCGAGACTGAACTGATAACTGTTGGACCATTTTTGACCCATCCTATGTATAGAAATTTTCCCTAAGGACCTAATTTTATGCCAGCGATAAAGATACCTGCAGCGAAAGAGAAACTTTATCTGCGGACTCATTTACATTTAAATTATAATGAAACAATTTTTGATGAATTTTCATATTCTTTAATAAATAGTTTGTCAAGAGCTGTTTGAAATCATTACAACTTGTACTGCATGGGGATTTTTATTTCCGTGTCTCATATGCAGGAAATAAAAATTGTTCTCATAATTTAAGAATTCAGCTGCTAATTTTCCCTAACACTGCCAACGTATCGCTAAAAGATTTTTTTTATATTGATTGTTGAATGTAGGGACATTAGATTCGGACACACTGCATATAAAATAGGCGAAAGCAATAAATTTTTTTGACTTTCTAAGTAGGATGTTAGCCACGTTTTCATTAGAAACACGCGCAAAGTTAGAGTTGGATTACTTCCCTCCTCAGTTAATATTATTATTATAAATTTCATTCATTAATTGCTACGAAGCTCATAATAAAATTGCAAAAAAAATTATCGTCTTAAATTTTAAGATTTGACCATGTGGAATCATGAGACGAATTGAGTTTTAACCGTATTACTTACTCTAAAAGTGGTCAAAAGTATTCAATTTACAGTCATAGTTATTTAAAATTTTCATTAACGTTATATTTCCGTTTCATATATTTCAAGTAAAGTGATTCTTGATGTGAAAAACCATTATTATGTACCTTTAAATTTATCATTACACTAAATCACTGAAAATAAACAGATAAAAAACACGGATGAACGTTTAAATTATTCAAAAGCGAATATGCAACTTCAAGATGAATGAAAGAACTGTCTTTGCCTCGATTGAAATTCTACTTTTAATCGTAATTATTTCATATTTGCTGAGTACTTGAAAATCGGAAATGTTGTTAAAATTTATTTTACTATTTACAGTGTTTTGAAAAGCCTATTCTATATTTTAATGCAATATTTTTTCATATTTAAATAGTTATGCTAATTTTTAGTTATCAAAAATCTCATCAATTGTTGCGATTCAGTTTAAATTTCGTTTCATTAGGATGCATTATTTTTAAGAATTTTAATTTAAACTATCATTAAGATATTCTGAAAATAATGAAACTTGTTTACTAAAGCAAATTTCCGTAAAAATGTTCGGAAGAGATATTATGAATCCATTTTTACGTTGTTCAGTTCATAATGGAACTTAAAATGGCAGTTCCCTTCTATTTTATTTTTCGAAGAGTTGAAAATATTAAAATGCAAGTGTGCCTTTATATTTGCAAAGCCATTTTACTTGCTTCAAAACACATCTTTAAATGATGCCACGTATTTTAAATATGACAGAGGGAGCTTAACAGTTTCATTAAAACGAGGTCTTCATGAATAATTTAATTCTCCTAGGAAACCACTTTTTTCCTTTCAACTTACGAACTATCGGTAGACGTACATTTTAAAATTTACATAATCAAAAACAACAAGGATAAAAATTATAACATTTTAGGCTCAATAAGTGCATCTCATTTGAATTTCAATGATGGTCTAAAATGTCGTCGGGTTGAATATGTTTCGTTGCAAAGAATGCTTTTTTTCCTGCATATTTTTAATGTTATGTTAAGCATATTTGGGTTCTATGCATAGATGCAAATCAGAGCTGGAAGAAACAGCTTGATATCTGTATTTGGGTAAACAAAATCTATTTCCCTAAAAATTGAAATACTAAGTTAAAAATCATAACAGTGGTTTATAAATAAACGATATAAAATTGAAAACTCTAGCAAACTGCTGAATCATTTGAAATAAAGATGCACTTTTATCAAAAAGTATATGATACAAGAGAAGAATAATCTTTATTAAACAATAGTAAAAGAGAAATCAAGTCCAATATTTAATATTCGTAGGATAGAATGAATTATAAGGAGATAGGGATTCATTTGCTTCTCATTCAGGAAAATTAACCAATGCTTCTGGAATTTAAGGGAATTTGAAAAAAAAATGTATTATAGAATTTTAGTGCTGATGTCTAAAATAATTGTTTTCTCATGGTATGTTTGATGTTTGATTATGAAAAATAATAATAAAAAACAGCTTTATTTTTTATTCGCATTTTCATGTGCAATATTTTAAAGTGAAATGTTTTTTTCATGTTGCAAAAAGAAAATATAAAGCAGTTTAGTTACCCATAGTAATTAAAAACATTCTGAAGAAAAGGAAAGTATTTTATTGGATTCTTTTAAGTGAATCTAAACTAACTTGTGATATTTCTGCCGAAAAAAGCAATATTTTAAACAATCCCATATATTTTATTGTTTTTGACTGTTACTCAAAATCCTCAGTATCATTGCTTTGAATTCTGAAATAAATTATTTGAATTTTTTAAAAAAACTAAGAAATTTCAAAATATAAAAACTTTGATATAGTTCTTTTTCACCCCTTCGTAAGAGAAAGAACATAAATCTTTATTTAATCATTTGTCTCTTTCATTTTTTTGTTTGTATTCTTTTATTTAATTTGAGTTTTTCGTAAATTCTATTAAATTTGTGGTATTCTTTGAATTAGATACATTTTAAATAATTTTAACTATACCATACGTTTGTTTTCATGACATTTCTTTTGATGAAATCCTCGATGCCACGTTCTTTTATAGTTCGAGCAATAAAATATTATTATCTACCCATTTTTAAACAATGACTGTTATGAGTATTTCGGTGATAAAATAATCCTACGCGTTCTCAGTTTTTGTGATACATTTTTAGTATATTTTCTTTTAATTGTTTTAAAAACCGTATTGAAGTCATATTTCAAAAGTTGTTTGTGTGTATCCATTTATTACACTTAGTTTCAGTTTAGCAAACAATCTTATTATCTTATTAATATTCTCATGCCTTGAGGTATCCGACTACGTTCGGAACCGTGATTTTGCAAAAGCGTATAAATGGATAACATTTATGATATTTAGTATCACTTAGGTTAGAAAATGTATATAAAATTGTTTTAAGAATATTATAACAATAAAAAATTATTTAAGTACAATATTTTGATAAAAAAGGAACATAGAATGACTAATTTTCAAAATATTCTTCTTTTGTGAAAAATGTTTCTATTATACGAATATTTTGCCTGTATATAGCTGAGACCTCTGTACAGAGGCTCAACTAGAATTTTTGAAATATATAACTTAGAAGTGGGTTTATCCATGTTTTAAGACAACAGAGGGGAGAAATTTTAAGAAAAAAAACACCGATAATTATTTCAATTGGTAGTAACTCTGAAAATAATGTGAATTTTTCAAAAATAATAGTTCAGACTCTTTGGAGAAGTCTTTATATAAGCAAAACAGTATTATTTTAGAAGCATTTTTTATAAAAGGAAAACATTTTGAAAAAAGGTTATTCTAAGTTAATTTTTTGCCAAAATATTGTATTTAAATAATTTTTTTTGTCAAAATGAAAACAATTTTATACGTGTATTCTAATATAAGTGACACTAAATATCATGAAAATTGTCCATTTATGCGCTTTTTTAAAATCACGGCTCCAAAAGTAGTTGGATACCTTAAAGTCCATGTTGGTTAATTTGTTTTGCAAGAAAAGAAAGGTTGAATTACGGGTAGAAACCGTTTCTGGAAATCAATATTTCCAGGAATAAAACAGTGAATTACCCTTACCTTAATAAATCTTTATAAAGAAGAAAAAGAAAAAGTAGAACAAAAATTAAAAAATAAATTATCATAGCTAAGTGTGGCATAGTGGTAAGGGTAAGAATAGCGATTGTTGAAGCGTTTTGTGTGCTTGAAGTGGCAGCAAAAAAGATGAGTTTGACTGCCATTGAAGAAAAGACAAAGCTTATGGCCGTCTCAGACAGAAACTTGAATCAGGCACAACTAACAATAAAGAATTGTTTTTGAGGAGGTCTGTCAATTCAAATATTTAGGTACAATTTTAAATAACAACAATGACATAGCAATCGAAATTAAAAATAGAATCAACATAGCTAATTGATGTTACTGTGGTTTGAGAAATCAATTCAAATCCATATTTGTAATCAGGGAAACAAAAGTACAATTATACAAAACACTTATAAGACCCACGGTTTTATAAGGCAGAGAGTGCTGGACAATGGGAAAACTGGATGACGAAAACTTATTGAGATTTGAACAAAAAATATTGAGAAGCATTTTTGAAGCAGTGAAGGAAAATGGGATGTGGAGAATACTTTACATTTTTGAATTACAGAGGAAGTACAGAGTACCTATTTTATAATTTAAGTATAATTTTTACTTTCTCACAACTAAGATGGCTTGGTGATAAGCAGATCAATACGACTTAAACTAACTGAGATAGCCTTGGCTGGAAATCGACTGTAGTGCTTAAAAAGAAGTATGAAAAGGATCAATGCCTGGACCTATTTTTTGGAATATCATTATCAATTATCTCCTATCTAAACTTAATAATCTTGCCTGCTGTGAAATCATAGCTTTTGCTGATGACATTTTAGTTTGTTCCCAAGGTAGGGATCTTTCTGTGACTTTCCTACATACACAGGAAGCTTTGGACACCTCGCTTCTGACTGGTCAAAAGGTTTTAAATTGGATTTTAATCCTGATAAAACCAGAATCATGGCTATTGAAAAACGAAACGTTTGCTATGATCCATTTCAGCTATATCTCGATGGAACTCCCTTGACTATGGTAAAGAACATGAAGTATCTAGGAGTTCTTCTCGATACTGAATTTTCTTGGAAGCAGCACTTAAGTTACATATCCGAGAAATGCGACAAATTACAGCGTGGATTAAATCGAATTCCTCGCAACACGTTCGGTATAAATTTCAATGTACATTCGCTCATTTATAAGCAAGGAATCGAGCCTTTCATTTTGTATGGTTCTAGAGTTTGGGGCGAGGCACTTAAAAGAAAGATGAATTCTAAATATCTGCGACGCATACAAAGTAGGATACTTTTACGAATCATATTTGGTTATCGCACAATAAGTTACGACTCAGTTTATGCTATTTCCGGCTTCCCTCCAATCGACATTACTATTCTTCATAATATTGCTTTTAGGGAAAATCTCTCTGCTTCTTCCATCTCTAATTATGATTGTATTCTGTCTCCATTTTTTCTCCCTCATCTTTCAGAGAGGAATGCCATCAATATTGTTCAATTTAGTGACAAGAGCACAGAAGATTTCCTTGTTATTTGCTATACTGATGGCAGTAAAATTGATGGAAGAGTTGGTTTCACATTTGTTGTGTTCAGGAGTGGTGTTGAATCCGAGAACTTTCAATTTAGAATTCTTGATGAATGCACAGTTTTTGTAGCTGAACTTTTATGTTTAAATTTCGCCGTTAAATGGATCACTGAGCAAAATAGTGTCCTCTCAGAATATCTCATCTGTACTGACTGTCTTTCCTCCTTGGATTCTCGTAAATGTATTTCTTCATCTAACAACATAAGCGTCGAGATCCAAAAGCAACTTAAAAGCCTAAGACATAAAAACATCTCAATAGATTTTGCATTTGTTCGCGGACACACGGGCGTTCTTGGGAATGAGCGATCCGATTGGCTTGCAAAAGCTGCAACCAAGCGCAAAATTGACATTGACGTTAATATTTCTAAATCGTTTTACAAGAAGATCACGAAAGAAAGAATGGTGAAGTCTTGGAACCAAGAATATCTCATTTCTAATAATATCTCATTTCTAATAAAGGGAGCATAACAAAGAAATTTTTCCCACCATTAATAAGAGACTATCATGCCATCATTTTTACACCAACTACAAATTAACACAATTTCTCACTGGTCATGGTAATTTCAAAAGCTACTTGAACAAATTTAATTTAGTTCCTTCATCTTCCTGTGACTGTAATATTAGTGGCGAGGAAAATGTAGAACATGTAATCCTTCTGTGTTCCAAGTATGTCCAAGTATGTCAGAGAGAGAAAGATCATAAGACTGGCGTTCAAGAGACTTAACATTAATTGGCCCCCGAATTTTCACCAACTTCTTTCCACCAGAAGTGCTTTCAAAAATCTCTGTGAATTTGTTGTAACTGTAATTCTTCTTAAATTCAATTTTTTTAAATTTTTTTATTTCCCTTGAATGTGTGTTTAATACTTACTTCTGTAAGCCCCGTGTGATACTTTGTGGTGCACGGGGATTTTAGAATTGTTTTCAATAAAAAAAATGTCCTTTGTCTTAACGCATTTAAAATTGAATAAATTTAGCAGTAAAATTAATAAAAAAATATTTTCAAGTAATAAAGTTTTGAAAAAATAAAATTTTAAACTGGTAGTTTTAAGGTAAAGAATTATAATAGTACCAAATATAACTAATATATATTCCTAAAGAACGTATGAAAAATATATCAAAAATAGTCACTACAAAGTTTCCTTACACTTTTAATGCACCATATAAAAATCAGAAAAAGCAGAGTTCATTTTAAAAGAAGTTTTTTTATAACAGAGACTGAATTTTTTTGAGACATAAATTTAATCCTAGCAGATTATTTTAGCATGCAGCGCTGATATAAAATTCGAAAATTCGATTTACTAGAACGTGTTCATTCACCTGTGAAGATATTTTCAGCAAATATTCTTTCCTCATATGTCAAATATAGACTTGAAATTTGACGTGCAAGACGTTGTATTTTCTGTTCGCAAGAAAATATTCGATTTTTTTATACATATGACTGAAACTGGATATATCCTTTGGGAAGTAAAGCTTTTACCAATAATTTAAAGTATCTCATTTCCTGTTTCGAAGTTTTTCTTGTTTTTATAGAAACAAAAGTATGTTTCAAACATTTTTTTATTAAATTTCAATAAATTAAATAAAATACATTTACTGTATCATTTTGTATGCCGTATGGTTTTCTTTCAAAAGTATCGAATAAAATATCGATTTGTTCTGCTGTGATATAAAGACTTTATTCTCGCACTTAAAATTGGAAGCAAAAGATGCATAATATTTTAGCTTATCCATATTTTTTCATTACTTTTTAAAAACCCATTACTATGAACCTGTATATTTTTTAAAATTTACAAACTTCTTCCCACTTTTTCTTTAGCAGATACTGGGTGATTTTTTTACTCAGGACCACCTGGAACTCGATCTACCAACCACAATGACACCAAACTTGATATGAAGAGTAATAATGACATGGAAGATAAGATACCGTAAAAAGAAATTTAGTTCCAAAAATTACTGATAGGGGTATTTATGGCACTTTTGTAGTTTACAAAAACGAGAAACACAGCTTAAAATAAAATCCAAATCTATGTATTCATATGCGACAATCACGCCCGCAATTTAGGTTATAAAAACATGTTAGAACACTTCTTTCGGAGAAAAAGGAGTTGACCAAGGATGCAAATTTTCATATTGAACACATATAGACAACTCCAAAGAATTATTCTCAACTGAAATGGTGGCCACGGTAACCGAGTGGTCAAGGTATTGGATCGTGGCTGGCCATGTCATGAGTTCGAGCCCAGTACCACTAAAGACCCACCGTGTAGGGCAGCGATGCACGTTAAATCTGTCGAGGTCACAAACGTCCTCCTGTTGGTGTGGTAGTTAGGAGAGGGGGATGCTAGCTCAGGTGTCGTCCACGTCACTTGACCATGGGTCAAAATTACGTGGTCCGTCGCCAAAAGCCCTCGTGTAGCTGAACAGTGCGACGTTAATATTCACTCACTCACTCAACTGAAATGAGTACGCTTAAGTGAATATCCGTCTCACATTTCCAGAACACGTTTTATTGGAAAAATTGTGTAATATTAAACATTCACAGCTTCTAGTGGTCTAAAAATCAGACAGTAAGTAAGCAAGGGGGCTTTATCGCTTAAATTCTTTGAAAGGAATGATGAAGAAGTTCGAAGAAACAGTTACTGATAATTCGTCAAGGTGGAGGAAGTAAACCTGTGTCAGAATAGGTGATAACAGATGTTGCAACTGGTAATCGTCGACAGATCGCAGGGAATCTTTGTTGGTACACATATCCCAGACAGTGTGGAACATTCCTTGTGACATGTTGTAGCCTTGTGACGTGTTGTAGAACATTCTTTGTGACATGCGCTTGGGAAATATTATGCAGAGAATGCACGGTATAATCTCTGAAAATTACGGTCATGCTGAATGTGGTCTAATTCCTCGCCGAGAAAGTGAATGTGTGTGTGTGTGTGTGATGAATAAAACAAAATATTTTACTCTTATTTTGCATGTATGTATTATTATTATTTTCTTTTTTTGTAACACTTTTTGTACTATTCAGCGCCGTAAATACCCCTACCAGCAATTTTAGAGTCTAATTCCCCCCACCGAATTCTATTTTCCCCGTGTCATTATTCATCTTTATCAATTTTGTGTGTGGTGCCATTGTAGTAGTTAGATCGAGCAACAGATTGCCTTGAATAGTGTCAGTTAAAAAAAAATCCCACTGTATATTACTAAATTATGTTATCTGCATTTCATAAGGGAGATATATAAAACAACTGCTTAAAGTGGGGAATAGGGGGCCCTTTCTCGGAGTCAATTATTTGGCGATCGAAATCGGTCGCCAAGCAACTTAATTTAGCGATAGATATTCCAAGAATTTAGAAAGTGGAATTTTGCAATGAAAATAAAGGAATATTAATGAGAAATGAAAAAATATTAATAAAAAAAATTGCTTAAATATTTATAAAAAAGTTAATTGGCGATCGATTTCGGTCTCCAAAAAATTGACTTCGCCAAGGGGCCCTCTATTGTACACTTTAACCAACAAACTTTTTCACTTAACACAAAATGAAAAATGTTTAACTAGAGATAAAAATTATAAGAATTTATGTTGTGAGCAAAGAATTATTTTTTTTTCAAAGACGAGAAACGTTGAAAAAGAAATGAGATTCTATGAAAGTGAAGAAAGTCACATTAATAGGGATTTGCTTTTATCTTTCAATTATTTTCTGCTCTATTTTAATCATTTAAAAAGACTTATGAGTAAATAAATATAGTGATGTGATATGTATGCAATTATAATGAGCTTCTGGGAAATTTTTGCGGATATATTAATAACAGTTATTGAATTTAATTTGCGAAATTCTGAAATATGATTTTTTAAAATTTAAAATCATTTTGAGATAAAGCTGAACAACTACAAATATTCATTCACTTGTAACTTTATCCCTTCAGAATCTGCGATTTTTGCATTAAAAAAAAAGGGTAAAATAATTAAGATATTTAAATATTTTTCATCATGATTCAGAAAATTTGAAAAAGTTATAGTTAAATGTTTCCAAAAGAAATAATTCTGAAGGCGTACAGAACGCAATATGTCTAGAATCTACAATTTTTGTGTTATAGATTCTTTATGCAATTTATATAATTAAGAACTCTTATTTGAAATGTGTGCTTATATGTAATATATACAAAATCTGAAAAAATATTGATAACCTATGAATTTTATTTAACTTTTCAGCCCTGTTTATATATGTTATATAATATTTCTTCTTGATTTAAAACTTAAAAATAATATTTTTATGAGATTTTTTCTTACAGCAAAAAATATAAAATTTGGCTTATGGGTTAGTAATTACATGAAGGTAAACAGAATGCAAATCTGCAGCATGATTTTTCTGAAAAGAAAAGCATTCCAAATATTTTTGGAATTAAAAATTTTAAAATAAATTATGAAAATAAATAAAAGACTCAGTTATATTATTTTTTGTTACAAACACACACAAAAAAAATTGAATTGCAGGGAACATTTTTAGATAAAGTGAGTGAAAATTCCCTTAAAATAGCGAAAAAAAGGCACTAAATGACAAAACAGTTCTGAATGTTTTTTCTTAAATTTGATCATTTTGTTTCTCATGCTCTCTTACTTTTATGAAAAGTTCTATTAATAATAAATTATTTTTATGGAAGGAGATAAAAATGTGATCGAACTTTAAAAAGTATCAATTGTGTTGACAGATTTAAAATAAGTTCTGGATAATAAATCCTCAACACAATTAAATAATAATTATCTATCTGACTTTCACTTGATATGGCTATCAAGTATGTGAAAGAGCAGCAAATGGAAACGTAAATTACAGTATTTATTCGAATCTAAGCCGCCATCGATTCTAAGCTGCACCTCAAATTTCCCACAAGCTTTTGCGAAGAAATAAAAAAATGTAAAAGGTTTATCGATATCCAATACACAGAGATTAAAATTTTTTTAATGAGAACTAATGGGAAGTGAATAATTGATTTATTTTATTAGTATTGAAAGCTTTTGAATACATACGTGAGCATGCAATTGCTCTAACCGTCAATATCTTGTTCTGAAAAGGATCTGTCACTCCTACTGTCACAGCAGACTTTGGAATTAGTACTATCGTCACCATTTTTCTACACAATGTCCAGTGCTATCCAATCTTTTTTTTAATCACTGAAAGACTTTGTTGAAGATTTATAAGCAAAAATCATATCACGTTGCTTACGCCAGTGACGTATATTTGTTTCATTTGTATCAAATTTTCTGGCCACTGATCTATTTCCATTATTTTTTGGATATAAAATCTCCTTCTTTTTCATATTTGCATCATAATGAACACGTCTTGATGCCATCACCGATATCTGTAACATTCAGGAGATTAAAAAAAGGCGTTTACGAAAAAAAAAATTGTAAGCAAAGATTGTGTGTGAAATTCAGAATAAACTGGATACTGAAAATAAATTGCGAAATATGATAAGCCATCGATGCAAGTGACATTTTTCCTTCTGAAAGGCGTGGAAACCCAATTTCCCCACCCAACGAATTTTTCTACCTTTGATTCTAATCCGCACTCGATTTTCAGTAGCATAAACACTGAAAAATAGCGCGGCTTAGATTCGAATAAATACGGTGCATAAGCTCTAACAAGCCCTTTTTAGCTCAGAGAGTGATGTATCGTATCCTTATTAAATCATATTAGCTGCCATTAAAAATGTCGTAAAAAAGATACAAACTAGATTTCAAAAATCTTAATCACTCTACATACAATAGTTCTCAAAATTATGCGAAGCCATATAAAGTGCCTAATGCACGTTAAATTAGCCGAGGCTCAAAGCTCTCCTGTCGGCGTTATATAGAAGTTTTGAGAGGGAAGTGTAAGCACTAGGAATTCTGATTTACCGGGATTTTCCATTCCTGAGAATTTAATAGTCACTTCCGGAAATACATCAAAATTTGAAAAGAAGTTATTTTTAAGTAAAATCAATAATAACTATATAAAATAAGGATACATATAAAATTCAAAATTAATACTTATTTATATAATGAGCTAAAAATACAAAAATATATAATAAATTGATTTTTTATTTTCAAAATAGGATTTCAGAAAGCATAAGTAATTTTTATACTTTTATCACTCAGCCTAGTTTTAAGCTTTATGACGAACAATTTGGTAGCAGAAAATGCTCTCTCGGCTTCAACTGACTTGGAGGAATTGTTTTTAAAGCCTCGCAAAGTTTTATAATATTTGGTGATGGATTTTCAGTCTAGTCGAACAACTGCATCTCTTGCTTCATGATTTTATTGAAACTAGTACTTTTTTTTGGTTAAACAATATAAAACATTTGTTTTAGAGTAAATTGCTTTCTCTAATTTTTCGTCCCACGCCAGAGTTTTTTTCTTTCAAAATCTCTATGCTCTCTTCTTCTGATTACGAAAAGTTGGATATTAATTCATCTTCTTCGCAGAAAAGCCTTGTCTCTCTCTCTCTCTCTCATTTGGGCTTGTCTAAACAAACAATTTTTACCAGACAATCGTGAAATATCGACAGTAACTGCTTCGTATTTTGTCTCAAAATTCAGATTCAGGTATTGCATTAATCCTATTAAATTAACGCTTTGCGTACCTCATTAATTCTTTGGATTAGAGAATATTTCATATTTTTCACAAATTCTGAATTTTGTTCATTCAATTCTCCATTAACGAAAGAAAAGACACCTTCTGCAGTTAGAAAAATTGCATTTCGACTGCATAATTTTTCTAAGTCAAGTTTTACTGGCTTTAAGACAGTTACAATTGCAGTCACAGTTTCAAACTCTACGTTGGCCATAATTTGTTCTTCTTTAATGTCAACCATTGCTTTTAAAGTTGCTGATTTTATTTCTAAAAACCTGTGACGGGGCTTTAGGTGAATTTCTATTAATCCTTTTGGGGAATTTTTGGGGCCAGCAATTGAATTATTTCACAGCCATCCCTCTCAAGAAGAAACCTTGATATGCAGATTAGCTAGTATATATATAGTTGAAGTTTAATAATCGTGAGGAGAAGGACAAGAAGCTGAGTCGCTGAAAGCAGTACTGTTACGGTAAGGATCAGAATTTAGACGCGTGATTATAGGATGGGCTTTAGCTATTAAAATAAATTAAGGAAGTTGGGATTCTTAAGATAACTTTGAGTAAAGTTAAGCTCTTAGAATTTCGTGCGCTTATTCACATAGAGGTTTGAGCTATTGTTCTATCACTCTAAAGTTTCCCTTTACAGTTTGCTTGTCTTAGATTATCATATTTGGTAAAAATAAATGGGATTTCTCATGGCTAGTTTGGGTCATCAATCTTTACCTCCTACAGATTTAGGTTGAGCAGATGAAGAGATGACTTCCTCAGGTGGGACGCCATGACATATCTTCCAATTCTTGCCAACAAACTATTCCAGCGTGTTTTGGTATTCAAACAAATCATCTTTTCATCAATCCATCGATTCCCGGAAAATTCCGGGAACGAAGTATAATTCCCGGGAATAGAAAATGTATAAGAATCTTATGACTTCCAGGGAAAGAAACCCTAGTAAGCACAGGTGTCGTCTTCGTCATTTGACCGAAGTTCAAAATTATGAGGTTTGTCACCAATAGCCTTGACGTTATTGGCGACGTTGAAGTGTGATGTTAAAGAACAATATCAAATTTATGTGACTATTCGACGCAATTATTTTAATACTTGAATTCTTTTCAAGATAATTTGAGTATTTTAATTTATTTCATAATACTTAAGCCTAAAAAATAATAATTATGGGATATTTTTTTAAATAAAAATTAGATTGTTGTTTATTTGAAGACAATAATCAACTGATTTTCTGATACAGAATTCGAAATTTACTTTAATTTTCTTAAAGACGATTAGATATTAACAATAACTATTATTATTGTTATTACACTTACAAAAATCTTTAGCAACAATGTTTTAAAAAAGCACGAATACTTTATTTTTTCAACTAACAAACGGATTGTTCTAGCGTGAATTTCTTCACTTCTTTTTTTTCTTTTTTCTCATTTTAAGTAACTTTCATGGAGTGCATAGAGAATATTTTCTTTGAATGTAATTAAATTTAATGTCTTTCTTTTCATTTCTTTTTACAAAATACTTTATCTAATGAAACTTTGCGTAAAAAAGTCATTTGCTTTCTTTCTGTCTAGTTATTCATTTAAAGAAGGGATTAAGAGTGAAAAAAAATTAATAAAGCCATATTCTTCATACTGGTGAGACGCAATTTACTTAGTCGTTTTTATTTACTGAATGTCTTTTTCTCAATTAATTTCTTCCTAATTACAGGTCATTTTGAGTAACCTCAAAAATTTAATTTACTGTGTAATGCTAGTGTGGCTTTTAATTCATTCTGTGCCTATAATCTTCAGTCTAAGTATATAGTAATACAGTATTTAAATAATTTGGTCACTTTAGAGTTAACTAACTTTAAGTCTAGGGCTCACTTTCCCATTTAATTAAATTTCATTGCAGTTGCACGCAATTTCGGTGTATACAGAAATCCAAATTTAGTACACACAGTTGCCACCTGGGACAACTAAAATGGTTCTAACCCGGTCAGGCATCTAGTCGAATTGGGCTTAGATACGGGAAAGTCATTCCACATGCTGCTTCAATTCTACGCGTCTTCATCAGTCTTGGTGGCGGCCCAGTCTCTCAACAACCCATGACCACATGTTTTCATTAGGTGAAAGATCTGGGAAATGGGCTGGCCGGGGTAGCAGTCGAACATCCTCTAAGCCAGGGGTGATCAACCTTCTCCCTCCGAGCCGCATACACATGACTTGTATTTCACGTGGGCCGCATACACATGACAGATATTTCACACGGGCCGCATACACATGACAAACATTTCACGCGGGCTGCAACATGCGGATAATGGAACAAACACACTATAAGACCAACGCAACATTGGACAAAGCAAAATTGATCGAAATATTAAAACTTATTTTTAGCTTTTATTTTAATACCATATTAACATTTTTCGATCAAACATACACATAAAAATATTCATTTTTATCCATTTTTTACTGAGTTATGGAATAATTTTTATTTCCTTTCATCGATGACCAAGCCTCTTACTTACATTCTACATTTAAAAAAACAAACTGGTAGCAAAATTGATATATTTGATTGCTTGACCGATAACATTTCCCACTAAATTTTTAGTAAGTTGTTCTCTTAAATTTCTTAGTGCAATGGGCCCTGACCGGGCCACTTAGAAAAGGCCGGCGGACCACAGGTTGAGTACTACTGCTCTAAGCCATTGATTTCCAAAGTGGTCTATATCAACCCCTAGGAAGTGGCGATGACCAGCAAGAGGTACATATCAGCGTAAGAAAAATGAAGGGGGGGGGCTCCATGAGGTGTAAATGAGGGTGTACGATAGTGGAGCTCATTTAAACAGGTGATGACAAATTTTTGTTTTCAATGAGTGGGATAATCCATGAAAACATATGTTACTGATTTACTTACATAATACATAATTATGACATTAGCTCATAACCCCCGGTCCTTGGATCAAATGATACCAGGCCAGCTAAGGAATATTAAACCATTTCTATTTTATTTACTATGTTGTGTCTCTCGGAGAGAGAGATGTGCGTGCTCCTTTTTATGGTATCAACTTATATTTATTCTTTGTTGTAACCATGTTTTATTCTGAAGGCATATTTAGATACATTTAAATTGAAATTATTAAATCAAAACAATCTACGTCCTCCCCCTACTCTCAATGGGCCGCAGTAAAATAACCTTACGTTGACCGGTCCGTGTGGCTATGAAAAGGCTGGGGAGCACTGATTCACGCTATTAAAATTCGAGAGTAAGCCAATGAATCTATCTTTGAAGCTGTCTTCAATTTCAATTAAGGCTGTCTTCGGTAAAAGTAATCTCTAACTAAAGAGCTCTAACTAAACGCGAGCATATTTTCAGACAGAAAAATGACCCAATTTCCACGGAAATTAGCAATATTATAACTCGTACCTCTGTTAACAATATAGTGTTTTTAAAAATTTCAAAATATTCCGTGAATACTTTCTTTTTTTGTTTTAATACGTGAAGGCAAGGCTAATTTAACATTACGGTATAGGATAAAAAATGCGAAACACATTTTATACCAGAAAAAATGAATAAACTTGGTAAAAAATGGGAGGTATGATAAAAAATGCTGCTCTCTAAAGCAGTGATCCGCAATCCTTGGTCCGTGGATTAAATGGTGCCGGGCCGCCTAAAGAACATTAAACTATTGTCATTTTATTTAAAGTGGTGCATTTCTCTCGGATTTGAGCAATTTTCCACAGAAATCACCTTATATTCCACGTTAAATCCCTTTTATTCATTTTTGATGTAATTATATTTTATTCTGAAGGAATATTTAAATATAACAAAATTATAAAATTGTCAAATAAAAACAATCTAAAATATAAACAATCAACGTGTCCCTCCCTCAGCAGGCCGTGGTAAAATTATCAAATGTTGACCAGTCCGCAGCGATAAAAAAGGTTGCGGAGCCCTGCTCTAAAGGATAGTGAAGCCAGAATATCATATTAATTTTTCATTTCTTTTATATCTGAAAAAATGTTCCAAATTTTCGGGCCCTATTCTTTAACATTAACCGAAAACAGTCTTAATTAAAAATTAATAATTAAAACCGCAAAAATGCATGATTGGTCTACCCCTGTGTGCCATATATCAAGCAAAGACTCCGATGAACGGCCGGTATGAAGAAATATTTCCGAAATTTTCGTCATATTTAAAACTGCCATCCTCCTACTGTAACGAAATCAGAGAAAAAAAATATATATATTCTGAATCGGACAGGCCGTTTATTTCGCCAAGGCACAGTATAACTCTATTTAAGCAAAATAACAATATTTTTTGCATTGTTTGAGATTTTGCCTAAAATGTGATACTTTGTTTTTTTTTAGTTTTTATTTTATGTAATAGATACTAATTTTTAATTTGATATTAGTTAATAAATGTATAAAATTAACATGCATTTTTTTAAAGCTTTTTCACAATACAATTCGCTACAGTAAGAAATTCAGCACTATACCAGCTGTCAAATACACATCTGAAGTTCATGAATTCGCAAAACTCTGATATTAGGTAAGTAGAAATCTACCCCAAACCAGACAACATGGCAAGCAGTCTACGAATCAAAAAATTTGGAAGACCTCTGCGATATGTCAAGGTAGATCAGTATACGACGGACAACATGGGATTTTGTTTTGTCTTACGCAAAGATGACATCGAAGAAATGGCATGGTCTTAAGATCTGAAAACTATATAACTGGCTGTTCAGATTACTGGCGACGTGAACAAGAGGAGTTTGTGTCATATACCCTGGCCATGCCATCACAACAAGTGTAAAATACGAGCAAGCCATTTGCCTTCTGCGTGTCTCCATTATGATGCTGTTCGCAGAACAAGGACTTGTCAGAAAAGAAAAAAAATGGTGCCATTCTTGTATCCAGATTTATCGTTGGGTGCATTACTGTTACGTGCATACCTATGCTGAAATGTCAAGAAAAGCCGCAAGTACATTTGCCGTGTAAGCAGTCAGTACTGCTCCACACTTGACGTGTAGAGGAACTCATGCACGTTAAATCTGTTGAGGCTCAAAATCCTCCCGTTGACGTGATGTGATAGTTTGGAGAGATGGTGCCTGCTCAAGTGTCGTCTTTGTCACTTGGAAGCAGCTCAAAATTTCGAGGTCCATCACCAAAAGCCTTCATTTTGCTGTATAGTGCGACGTTAATAAACTCTTCCTAACTCCCTCAAAGCTATTTTATGTCATTGCATGTGATGTAACTAGAAGCAGCAGCTTGAATAGACGATTTCTACTCCAAACATTTTTCACGATTATTTTTCTGTTCTTGACGGAAATCTTAGAATATTCCAATTCTGTTCTTGTACTCAAAGGAACACTTCTTTTTGCACTCATTTTATCTGGCGATTTACTAGGTTGTCACCTTTTAATATACTATTCAGTTAAGTGGTAATTGCCCGTTGTAACAAACAGCTGAATATCGATGATTCTAATGATCCACAATCGTCAGTCTGTATTTCGATGGATCATTCGGTAGTGTCTGGCGAGTGAGTTTTTATAAACGTCGCACTAAAAAGAAACAGGAGAGCTATTGGCTATGGACCTCACACTTCTAAATCTCGGTCAAGTGACGAGGGTGACATCTTAGCAGGCACCCCTCTCAAAATTACAACACCACGCTTACGGGAAGATTTTGAGCCTCGGCAGATTTTAAGTGCACCAGCCTCTCTACTCGACGGGTCTTTAGTGGCACATAGATTCGAACCCACCATCCGTCAGCCACTAGGCTACCGCGGCCACGATAGCGTCTGGAACATGCTTGGCTTACGATTTTTCTTGTTAAGCAGGATGCATTAACTAAATGGATACCATGATGCTATTTACATCCGATTGGTCAACGAATTAAACAAAAAAAACTGTTGCTCTAGACCTTCATCATCGTCAATCAATATATGACAACTATAAAATAACATTTTGTTTTTGCATCTGGCAACAGTTAATTTTGTCATCGTCGTAATTGGAATCGTGTTAACTCTTTCGTTTGAGAAGCTGTGGGATCTACAAAGGAAAGTGTTGAAACTGGCGTTTTCTCAATACTTTGCCATCAAATTTATCTGGCATTTGTGTGTGTTTTTACCTACTCAGAAAGTACATCCTTTTCTTATTCTTACAAGGCTTTTGGTAAGCATACCACTACCTTTTTTTCCTTCTCTGTCAAAAGCAAAAAGACTCAAGCTGAGTCAATCTCGGTTTAAAATAATAAATGTAGAAGATCGTATATCAATACCAATAGAAAAACACCGGTAATATAAAATGGCTTCATACTCCTATGTTTCAAAAGATACTCGCATTACGAGCAAGCCAACGGGAAAAAAGTCGCCTATTCCCAAATCAAATATGCAAAAACAATACGCGGAAAGGAGAAAAATTTCAAGATGTAAACATATTTTCAATTATGTGTTTACTAGAAATTGGGGTTGGTGTGGTAGTTAGAAGGGAGTGCCAGCTCAGGTGTCCTCGTCACTTGACCATGGTTCAAAATTACGGGGTCCATCGCCAAAAACCCTTATGTAGCTGAACAGAAACAGAACGTTAATATTCACTCACTCACTAGAAACAGGAAAAATACGATTTGCCACCTCGAATCCAATTTGTTTAATACTTTTGTCGTTAAAACAAATATTCATTAGCTCAATTTGTGCGAGTATTATATCGGAAAGTATAATAGTCATTTTCCTATAACATGAAATTCCTACAAATGTATATGTGGAAAATTTAACTTCATTATTTTAAAAGTTACAATTTTAAAAAAGTAGAGAGAGAGAGAAATTCCAGGAATTTCTCTTGCTATAAACTATCCTTGGAACATCTTTGGAACTAGTTGTATGTCCGGGGGCATGTCGCTGGAATGGAATCCAACATGGCGACGTCCGTTTATAAATCGGAATGGAAAATGTTGCAAAATGCATGATTTCCGGTATCAAATCGTAAGGAAGATAATTTTAAGAAATTGTTTCAGAATAAATTGAAATATATTTCAAAAGAAGAATATAGGAAGATTGAGAATAACCAAGATTAATGAATAAATAATGAATAACAATATAATATAATAAAAAGTTAATGTACTAATAATCTTATGCAGTATGTAATAATAATCTTGTCATATAATTTAATAGTAATTATATATAATCATATAGTATGATTTAATTATTTCCAATCATAGAGTATACTGTAATAGTAATTATAAAAAAGAATGATCATCATATTGTAATAAAATAAAAATTCATAAGAATACTCTTATTACATAATAATTATAAATTACATAATTATAAATTACATAATTATAAATTACATAATTATAAATTACATAATTATAAATTACATAATTATAAAATTATATAATTATAAATTACATAATTATAAATTACATAATTATAAATTACATAATTATAAATTACATAATTATAAATTACATAATTATAAATTACATAATTATAAATTACATAATTATAAATTACATAATTATAAATTACATAATTATAAATTACATAATTATAAATTACATAATTATAAATTACATAATTATAAATTACATAATTATAAATTACATAATTATAAATTACATAATTATAAATTACATAATTATAAATTACATAATTATAAAAAACTAATATATGATTATTACATATAGTAATAATTGCATTTTTATATTACATGTTAATAAAATTACATATATATTGCAATTAATAATGAATATCACTTACGAAGTACTGAGAACTTGCAATATTCTATAAACTGCAAGTTCCTTCAACGAATTTCATCAAACAAGGAACGTTTAAAAAAGCATTTTTAAAACTTAAAATAAAGCGAAAATGAACTATGTATAATGATAGTTAAAAGTACAACTCATTCTTTAAAATAAAAATATCCTAGTAGTAACCCATATTAGAAATATCCATAGCCAAAAGTAGCACAAAATGAAACAGAAGACGGAAATAGAACAATTACAATTGAAATGGTTAAATTTTTAAAAAAATCGAATTAAAATCGTCTGAAATTAATGGGGTTACTGCGGGGAAAACCAATAAGTTATTTCTAATATACGTCATACCCATGGCAACCACATCGCCAGACGATAAAAATATTAAGTTAACCATATTGTATAGTTGTCGCCCATCTTTGCAAACATAAACAACAACTTGGCGCTTGGCCCCGGATATCAAACTAGCATCACATCTTTACCAGAAAATGTTGAGCTTCGGTTTATCAACCATAAACTCAAGCAATTTATTGATAAAACTTAGACAATGTACTAATTGTTCTAAGTTTTTGCATTCAACTCAATTTTGTTGTTTTTTTTAAATCCAACAATCTGTGATAAATGTGGAACATGTCATTCAGAGACATGCATTGTTAATGTAATTGTAAGTGATCGTCCAACGGACTATTCTTCGTTCTACATACGTCAAAGAAAATAATGGAAATGGTGTACGCAACACTTAACATTGAGTGAGGTGTGAGATTGATTTCATGCTGGTAGTTCTGAAAATTGTGCGAGAATGCTGAAAGCACTAATTCTAGCAAATAACATGCAGAGAATTATTAAAATAAATTTTAAAAAATGGTGACGGCTTTTGAAGCAGTTTTGGAGAAACAATTGAATTCTTCATGAAAATATTTCAAAAAGTGATAAGTTTCCTCATGTGTATAGTATCATAGGTAGCATGAAAAACAAATTGTAAGATCAATTTAACAAGTTTTTCTAGATATACCATTAGTTGTTTTAGTTTGTTCCTTCGAAAATGATCACAGTTCAATCATTATGGAGTTTCACTATTCAAGCCTAAAAAGACCTTTTAAGATACACTGGCAATAAATGATAAAACAAGTGTAGTTAACAATTAAGGATCACAGATGAAAATATACAGTCCATCTATACAGTTTCGAAAGTTAATAATGGTAATGTGTCTGATCAATCCTTCCTCCCCCCAAGGTGGAATGGTACTTATCTTAGTTTCTATAAACTAAAACTTTTTTTAGAAAGAAGACTATATACTTAACATTTGTCCTCAGTTGTGGATAAAGTTCAAGTAACATGTGTGCAATCTCATAAAACTTAAAAAAACAAACTCATAAAAATGCTAAAAGAATGTACTGGAATAAAAATGCAACAATATTTCTAATCCAAGGATGTTTTTTAATATTCTCAACCTTCTACTTACTAATGATACACATTTTAAGTTTAATAATCTACAATTCAAAGGGCTGCGGTAGCCCAGTGGTCAAGGTATTTGATCATGACAGGCATATCATGAGTTCGAGTCCTGTACCACTAAAGACCCATCGTGTAGGTAGTTACGAGAGGAAAGTGCAGGCTCAGGTGTCGTCCACGTTACTTGACTATGGCTCAAAATTACGTGATCCGTCACCAAAAGCCCTCGTGTAGCTGAACATTGCGATGTTAATATTCACTCACTCTACAATTCAAAAATAAATTTATTACTCAATCTCATGTACAGGCTAATATATTTTTAGGAACTATTTTGTATCTAAGAACTCTTTTGAATTCCCTTGGACATCCTCCACAAAGAGGATAGCTTAATACTTTCATATTTTTAAATTGCATATATCAACAAAAATTTTCAAAAATAACAATTCCTGGGACTGATTATATGGTATCAGCTTTCTTCAAAAAGCTTGAACATGATGAATGTAAATTTAACATAATTTGAAAAACTATCTGATAATTCAAATTTCCAAATTGTTTGGAAACAAAGTTTTTTTCTTCAAACTCCTAAGCCCTGCAAAGCCCAAATTTAAATTTTCTTCTACAGACAGATGGCATTAATTAACGATTTTTAAACAATAGAAGAACCTACTTGCTAACTATGGAGAACGAAGACTTCATCCACAACTTTGCGGTTTTAAAAGTTTGAAGGACAGCAGAAGCGCTATTCGAAAAGCAATAGTGGATGCAAAATTACAGAAACTTTTTGTGGGAATAAACTTGGATATTGCAAATGCATACGATTCATTTTATGAGGATGGTCTTCTATATAAACGTCTACAAATCGGCATAACAGTAAAAACAACAATATGGATGCATAAATTTCTCGCATCATGATCTTTTCATATCATATCGTGGGGTCTTTCTTCCTAAAAGCTTGCTCCTCAAATCATGTGTTCTCTCTCCAATTTTTATGTATTTTTTTGACGCTATGGAATCAAATATCGAATGCTCAGTTTATGCTGAATGTTTTATACTGCTCACATTACTGTTGATTATGTTTGTAGAAAATCGTAAAATACGCTGGAAAGAATATCTCAATGGTGCGAATACTGGAAGTTATGTTCTCTCTCTCTATATATAATGTATTGGAGTAATTTTTAAAGATTGACAGGAGAAATGTAACGTGCAGCCGTTTATCATATATTTTATTCTAATGTTCAGCTAAACAGTCCGTACTCCAAGCCATGACAGAGACAAGTCCTATTTCAGCATCAGACAGCAGCGAGTGAGTCGTTCATTCACGTGTCTTCAGTAAGTCTGGCGAAGTAGAAGTCAAAGTACTTATGCGGGAGGTGGGTTGAGTGGTCCTAATAAGTTTACCCCAACTGACACATAAAGGGCTGGGGGGTAAAATCCTAGGAGGACCCACTGCTGTTTTTGGCACCAAAAATTTTTCGCCAAAAAGGCGTCAAATTGAAGGTTTTCAAAAAGGCGTCAATGACGAAAAACTCTTGAGAAGCACATGCGTCAGCGGGGGGAGAAGGGGGGATAAAATGGGCGTTTCCCCTTGAACTTTTTTAGGATTGCCATTTTTTTCGGTGATTTGAAAATCCAAATTTTTGATGAAATGGAAGGGTTACCATATTGTAACCTTTATCGCTCAAAATTTGGCGACCAAAAGTGGGTCCTCCTAGGACTATTTAAGTGCTTTTTTCTCTAAATGGAGGCAACATGTTTCCATAAGAAATCAAAAACTAAAGCATTGAAAAAATTAGTTGCCTTATAGTGTCGAATAGATACATAGTGATGCATTTAGGAATGTCCCTATGCAATATGTAAATTTCAATGATTGTTTTATGTATTCTGTCCATTCGACTGAAGTGGAATTTGACTTAAACGTCGTTGGTGTAATCCTATTCCAAACGGAGGCAACCAGAATTAGGAATGGATAAGTTAAACAAAATTAAATTTACTTTCAAAGATAAAATAACAAGATTAAATTCTTATATTAATGGTTTTAAAGCCTCTTCCACAGAAGATTCTGGACTTACAACTAAGTTTGAGAATGATTAGAGTATAAAATATAATTTCTGTATCAGTATTTTTTTTATTTGCCATAAGCTCTATATTTAAAAGATTCTGAAGACTTTATATTGAAGGATAAATTCTATTATAAAAGGAGACTTGCTTCTGTAACTGAAATCTGTTCATCTTTAATCTTTTGAACTGTTTTGTGAAAAATCAGTGCTTGGAATATGACAATGCTTTTTTTATTTCATTATTGAAGAACGATTCTAGGATTTCAGGACTCTTGTCTAAACCTAAAAAATATGAACTTGGAGGCTCAAATAAACATTAACCTACTCTAGAGTAGACAAAGGAGCATGCCATCTAGCTATCGAGTATCCTTGAAGAAAATGTGTATCTGCTTCTCAAAATTGCTTAAGTCAGCCATATGGAGCAGTAAAATGACTAAAATACAAATAAATAGTAATTACTTTTACATCAATCCGCTGGAAAAAGATGCAGTTTCGACTGCATTTGTGATATGTATGCCTTGTAACCTATTACTGGTATTTAATTAAATAATAAACTAATACAATTGGAAACTGTAACAGTTTTAGAAATATTCTCTTTAGCTGTAATCACAACAAAATTATTGCCTATATATAAATAAGTGGTTTTCCTCTCATCAATAAGGGAAAATTTTGTTAATAGGTTTTTATCCTACGCCAGACTTGAACATGGTTGGCATTAGTCCATGACGGACATCCCAATACAATTCAAAAACAAAACCTACAATGATTTTTAACACTAATAGCTGCTGCTATGTCACAGTCTGAAAGAGGAGTCCAATGATATCCACGCCTATCTGGAGCATGGCATAAAAGTCACGCTGGGGAATCTTTTAAATCGAATCTGTTTCGTGAGATAGTCATATCCAGCTTATTACTACTCACAAAGTCGCGAATCTTATGTTGAAAATGAGACTTGAATGTAACATAGATGAATTCTTTTGACTCTTTGATAACAATTGATGGAATTTTTTGACTCTTTGAAAACAAATAGGATCAGGTAGGTGGAAGATCAGAACCAGCCTTGGGTAGGGTCATTACCCATGACTTAGAAACCATTGCAGTATGACACACTGGAACCCTTATCCGTCAAATAATTAATCTTAAGTTAATAATTAAGTACAGGTCTATTGATTGAAAGCATGACTGAAGGAATTGTTTTAATAGTGGCGTGTGGATCAATGAAGACTAATGTTTTGATCCTGCCTTTTTAGAGATTTCAGTCAAAGCCAGTTGGACAACAGCCTCTTTAATATCAAAGTTGGTGCAGTTTGCACCAACAGCCCTGACAAGCATTACGAACATCGCCAATAGCAGAGCCATCAGTGTACACGTGCAACCAATGCTTCGTAGGAAAATTGTCTCCAATAGAGGCCAAGGAGGCAATGTTAAATTCTGTCTCAGTGTAGGATTTCTAAATTATAGTTATTTAGTTGTTTAAGAGAAACAGCTTTCGACAGGGCTTTCTGTTTGATGTATCAAAGAGACATGCAAGAAGGTAGGTTGGGATTTTAACCTACAATTTGCAGACTTGTAAGTCTTCCAGATATTACTATGCCTCCTTAATCTCTCAACCAACTTGAGAGCACTTATTTTCCTTTGATGAGTTAGAGGTTCAATGTTAGTTTGTTTTTGCATACCCCAGATAGAAGTAGAAAATGCGCCACCCGTGATGATTCTAAGAGCATTATTTTGAGTAGTTTCAACCTTGTTCTGAATACTCAGAAGCAATGAAAAGTTCTATACCATACTCAATAGCAGGCCTAAGATAAGATTTATAAGTGGTACACACATAGATCTTGTTTAGTACCTCATTTTCACCCGTAAGGTTTTTTTAGCAATCTACTTCTATCATTGTCGATATTTGATACTCTTTTGGCTTGTTTATTTCAACTTAGCCTGGAATCCAATTAAAAGTACTCGTTATTAATTTATCAAGTTAATAGTTTTATTAATTGTTAGATTTTTAAAAGTTAGTTTTTACATATCAAAAAGGACACTTTTTGACTAAGTACAGGTCTTCCAAAATGAGGATGGTAAGCAGAAATTTCACTATACCCAACTTTACTGGAAGAGGATGAAACCCAGTTGAACAGATCTCTAATTAATAATAAACTAAAAAAACAAAACAAATTTTATTCTCTTGTCTTTTTGAAAGCTGAAGCTACAGACGATAACTTTACCATTAATTTTGGTATACAAGAAAACTAAATATTTTTACACAAGTTGTATTTCATTACGAAAAATTGCAGCATGAAACAGGTGGAGGGTTTTGAAATCTTAGATTGAGTGAATATAAATATCAAAACCCTGAAACGTAGAATTTAATCATAACGAGTTATCTGACGTAATATTTGCCAAAAGTTCGATCTTGTAATAAGGGAACAAATGATCATTAACTACAAAAGAGGCCCCAAATCTGAAAAGTTCTTTATTTTAGGAAAAACGTAGTCTTTCCATGGAAAATATAGCAAGGAATACACTGTTGAAACCATACAAATGTAGTACAATATCTTTTGAAGAAACTCTCGCACTCTTATTCTAATCCCATTCTCGATAACCCGGCATTTTCTAACTCAGCCATACTTCGGTCCACATTAAGCCGAGTTTTCGCAAGACACTCTAGTGTATGTAAAACAAAACTGTCAAATTATTTAAAAGAGGTGTCACTTTCGGGGAATGTAATTGTTTATGAAATAAATCTTTATAGCGCACGTTTAGTAATGATTGTAACTGCATGGTGTATAATGGTTTCGATTATTACATTTACGTACACCTCTTTAAGATGTGGTGGGGTGCACCTTAAACCAAGAAAGATCCAGTCCGGACAAAAATATTTATTATCTTTTCCGATTCTCTTGCCTTACTTTCATTCTCTTGTGAAAACAATTCTCTTGTGGATCTAATTTTTCTTCTGTAAGTAGAGTCACATCCGAGAGTCTTTCTATTACTCTTAGTGGAGTTGGTAAATATCCAGGACTACCTTTTCTTTTTTCTACGTTGCAAGCCTTTCATTTAGTCGGTGGATATCTAATCAAAATAGCAAATTCGTATACTTACCGCCATGTCTTTTATACAACCAATAATCGTTCCATTAAGAGATGTCTAGGCCCAAATAAATTATTTGATTAATATTTCATCTTAAAGATCTCGGACAACAATACAGATGAATTTGCGTGATAGTTCGTAAAGCACGCGCCTTTTTTATTGGAATATTAAACAAATCTGCTAAGATATTCGAAATGGATCTCACGTTTGCGGAAATATGAGAATTGTTCATGAGAATGTTCATCATATTTCCTAAGGTATGCAAGATTTATAAAAACCCAGCGCTTTTTCATCTCAACCAGATCAAAGTATATTCATAAACATCCACTTAACGTATGTACAATGTGAAAAATCTGATGTAAAAAAACTGAAAAGAATGCGTGCTTCCTACACGCTTCTCACCCAAACTTAACTGAAACTGAGCGTGCTATATTTACCCGATCTTTATACCCCAACTGCAAATTTGCAAACCCCACAACAAGCGTACACAGGAAACTCATCGGCAGTGTCTGTTCGTCTTCATCAAAAGTAACCACAATTTAAATTCGAGGCTCTAAATATTCGCAGCTCCAAAGGTTTGATTTACATTACTACTCGCATTTTACTATTTAAAATTGAGTAAACTAAAAAAACATTTCTGCAATTAAAACTGTGTATTTTTTTCTCCATCTCTGGCTGTTATTAAAAACAGAAGCTGCGGCAACAATGCGAAAAACAGTAAAACGACAGAAAAATAAGAGCGGCCGTTCGGGAAAATATGAGAATAACAGAGAACTAAAGACTACCTGTAAAACCATCTGGTCTTTAAGTTCACATATATTAACATTGAGGGCTTTTTACATATAAACCTTTTACGACAAACAAACTACAATTAGAGGGCAATTTCTCAATTTTCAAAACTTTCAACGCGATGCGCAAGCAAAATATATCTTTTGTTTTTTCTTTATATTTATAGCAAAGGCTAGGTTTATTTTTCAAGGCTATAACGATCGAAAGAGAAATATGCATGTGTATGTGTAAGACTTAGATCTTTGACACCAAATATTACTTAGCATGCATTAAAATTTAATTTACGAGCTAATAAAAATATTCTTGCAGCATTTTTCTATAACTTCGACTAAACGAACTGAAGAAATCTAATCCTATGATGAATTGATTTTTTTTTCTTAAGATTACTTATTGTTTATCTCAACAGAATATTCTCTCTCCAATTCTTTTGCAATGGGGCAGAACGTTATGATTCGTCTGAGACACATCACATATTTACGTCCGTTTCGCATCTAAGCATATTTTATTGATTTTACTCCTTACGCGAACCAAAACCAGACACAATCAATTGAATACCATCATTTTAAGTCTGCTAGCATAAAAATAACATCTGTCATATTTCTCACTGCATACTTAATTGGCTTGTAAAAACTTCAGAAACATTCCGTTTACTTCTCCGAAAACTTGTGCTAAAGTTTTCTGTCTCTTAATGACGGAAAAAAAAGATAAACTAAGAAACATTAGGCATCTTTCGGACTTTTTGCTAATGCAGTAAAACAAATGAAAGTAGTAGTTTTTTCTTTTCCTTCATCATTGTTTCATTTCGTTGAGAAAGGACGTAACTTAATTTGATTTGGTGAGCGCGAAGACAATCTAACGAACCACTGAAAATGCGTTTAGCTTAAGCTCATTATTAGTTTTCATCTAATTAAGGCTTGGAGGGGATAGTTTTTATTTGCTTTTTTCGCTTTCTTGACTTTTTCGTGAAGCTTTAAAATGCATCCCGTATTGCCTAATGTTAAGATGAACTCTTTCTTTTAATGGGAATCTTGGAACAGGCAATCATGTCCCCTGAAGTTATTTTATTAGTTTATTGTTTCAATAAGTATTTAAAAAGATTCAGACTAAGTTTTAATGTTAGTGATGTTGGATTTAATTGATTCGGAAGTTTGGAAACGAGTATGCATGTTTTAAAGTGAATTTACTCATTTAAATTTGAATACTATCTTATCTAACATGATTAGGAAAACAGCCTTATATTGCTTTCGTCCACCTTCCAAATCAATTTTTAAATTTTATGATACCATAAATTAACCATTCCTCTCAAATTTAAGATAGTACTTTTAGCGAAACTGAATGAAATACATCTGATAAAGAAAATTTAGGAAATTTTTTTATATCTATTTTAGTGACTTATTTGCACGCTTTCAGATCTTTATAAATAAGAGCATTTTTAGAAATCGAAAACAAATGCAAGACGTTAAAAGCCATCCTTTTATTTATTCTTTTTCGTTAATTGTATTACAGTCGAACACAATCTAGATTTGAGAAATTAGTGATTGCATAGGATTGACTATGCGTTCATGAATTTTAAGTGGCCAGTAGAAAAAATTAATGATGTTACTGAGGAACTAATCTTGTTAACTCAACGTCCACACACACACACACAAATCACATTGAATATTAACGTCGCACTGTTCAGCTACACGAGGGCTTTTGGCGACGGACCACGTAATTTTGAACCATAGTCAAGTGACGTGGACGACATCTGAGCTGTCACACCCTCTCCTAACTACCACACCACACCAACGGGAGGACCCACAGATCAGATTGAGAAAGGATTGTCCTCTATAATTAAGCCTTTGTGTTAGAGTGTTATAGTAACGTCACACTATAAATCTGAACGAGAACTATTAGTAGCGGACTTCGTAATTTTGAACCGTGATCAAGTAACGAGGACGACACTTGACGACACGTAAAAAAAATCGCCCCTTTAACCCTTTATTTACCGCATTATGATTTACTGCAGTTTTTTCATGCAATATTTTTTTTAATCACTACATTGAAAATTAAGGAATTTTTCTTTGAATCACTACATAAACAAAATATTCAGCTTTGGGAAATTTAATCCATTAAAGCTAATTCATTAAAGTTATTCAACTGTAAAATTAATTATATACACTGTTCACTTAAAATAAATAGTCAAATCGTTTTCTAAGGTCTTCATTAACATACAAATAAAAAAATAAGACTTTTTGACACTAACTACTTTTTCAGAACAAAACTGACAATCTTCGCAATCTGATCAAAATGTCAGCTGAAAACGCAACTTCTGCTATAAAACTATTCGCCTTCCCCGCTTAAATACTCATCATAGAACCCGTGCTACTATGTATCTTGGAAGAATGGATTTCAGAGTGTTCCTGTTAAGTATCGTCAGAATATCCGTAAAAATGGTTATTCTATGGAATTTTAAAGTGAGGGGTACTTATAAGTACCGTCGGTAGAGATAAAGGGTTAAAAAACAATTTGCTTGTAAATATAGATAGCATTAAAATTTTTCAGAATAATTTTTAAAAAAATAATATTGGTAATAATCCCCCCCTCTTTTTTTTTTTTGGAATTGGAATTTTTATTTGCAATGAAATTCATAAGTTTTTTTAAATTTTTAATTGATTGAAAATCAAATGTGAAAAACCTTACTTTCTAATTACGCTAAAGCACTAGCATGAATTTGTCTTACTAGATTGTATTCAATTTAAATTTCTTTTTCCCTAGACATACAATAGAACTATTGGTGACAAATTTGATAAGCTTTTATTAAATGGCCGATGAAAAAGACAATACTTGAGCTGATATACCTTACTTTTTTAAACCCTCAACAATCTACTACAGCCTCTGACGTGTGCACGAGATAAAATAAATATATACAGTGGAGGCCGAAATTAGACAATTTTTAAAATTAAGTTTTTAAGTTTGTATACTTATAGAAATTGTTACGGTGCACAATTGCAAAGTTATTTATATCATTTTAAAGAGAATTTAGTACTCTCTGAATTCAATAAAAAAAACAAAATTCAAGTATTTTCAATGCAATAACTATCGGTATACATTAGATAGTGGGTGAGGTCGATAGCTCTGATTTTAACCACAAATGGTGTGGTTATTCTAGAAATGTCTAGAACGGATTATGAGCAGACTTTGAGTTATGTATAACTTGACTGCTCAAGCAAAAGGCGTGGACTGTATACTTTAAAAATGTTTGTTTATTGAGGACGGTAGGTACGTCCGCTCCGTGGATGCATTACAAGCATACTGACGAAATGTAAACAAGGAGGACTACTAGCGCCCTCTGCACATGCGGGTCGTAACAGAGTCTTCGCCATTGAAATGAAATTTCAATACAAATACATAATGCGATTGACGATACTTACATACAAAATACACAATATTTACAAAGCAAAAGGGCATGCACACACAATATTAAATGCAAATACACAATATTTACAGTACTTAAATGAAAAATACACAATACATTTTATGATACTTAAATACGATTGAAGTTAATTTATACACATACAATAATTACTAATAACAAAATTCATACAGGTAATATACAAAGATTTCTGACTGTCCTTTTTAATATATTTCCGTTTGGCATACGCAGGTTCACAACTCGCACCTTACCATCGGTGCCAGGAAAAATTTCAGTTATTCTTCCGGTACTCCATTTCGTACTAGGAAGATTTTCATCTTTGATTAAAACTAAGGTTCCTACAGAAACATTATTTTTGTTAAATTTCCACTTGTGACGTTCTTGTAAATTATTCAAATAATCGCGTTTCCAAAGCTTATATATATATGTTGGGTAATTTTTTTTTACTCTTTCGAATCTCGACAACTGATTCTCGTTTATATTAGTTATTTGCGGTTCAACTATGGATGTTAGGGGTCTACCTACTAAGAAGTGTCCAGGGGTCAGTGTTTCGAAATCATCGAAATTTGACGTCAAAGGAGTGAGTGGTCGGGAATTTAGCACAGCCTCAATTTCACAAAGTATTGTGATGAACTCTTCGAGAGTTAAATGTGCGTTCCCCACGACTCTTTTTAAGTGGAATTTAAATGCCTTTACTCCTGCTTCCCATAGCCCTCCATGGTTTGGGGACCTGGGTGGGATAAAGTTCCACTCTATCGATTCATTTGTCAAAAATTCTGCTAATGTGTGATCCGGTAATTTAATCATTTTGAACAATTTTTTAATTTCGGCATTTGCGCCAACAAATGTTTTAGCGTTGTCGGTGGTGATTTTTGCACACTTTCCTCTCCTACCAAAAAAACGTTTTAAACTTGCAATGAATGCTTGGTATGTGAGATCTGTCACAAAATCTAAATGAATTGCTTTTGTACATAAACATACATAGACTACTACATAAATTTTATTTAATGCCCCTTTCCTTTGATTTTTAAACTTAATGAAGAATGGGCCTGCAAAATCGACGCCCGTGACATTAAAGGGATAATTCGGTGTTACACGATCTCTCGGTAGGTTAGCCATAATTTGATTCACAGTGATGGGCTTGTTCTTAAAGCAATTCACACATTCATGAATAATTCTACGACCGTTATTTCTGCCATTGAGTGGCCAGAACTTTTGACGAACAAGATATAAAAGTGAGTGGGGTCCTGCGTGCAAATATTTTTTATGATAATGGCTCAATATAATATCAGTTAAAACGTTTCTACTAGGTAAAATCATGGGAAATTTAGCTTTCTCATTTAAATTTGAATTAGCAAGTCTGCCTCCTACTCTAATGATGTTGCTCTCATCAAGAAAACATTAAGTGGAGTTAATTTGCTTTTCATAGGAATAGGCTCACCTGCCAACAATTTGCGCATTTCTTCATAGAACTCCCTTTCATGCAATGAGTGGATCAGCCAGTTCTCAGCATGACTTACCTCCTGTGAAGTAAGGGGTCCCTTTATCTTTGTAATTCTGGTTCTGCAGTTGTGTATGAATCTGTAAAGAAAACTTACAACACGAATTAATTTTACATAGTTGTTTGAAATATCAATAATGTTTTCAAGGAAATTGTTTTTAGTCACTGTCAATGTCAAGGAAATGTCCTCTTTTGGATTTGAGTTCTTTCTCATTTCCGTTAAATACACTCTTTCTGGGATCGCTTCATCTAGTCCTTTGGTCTGGAAGTCAATTTGACGTAGAAACGAGGATCCATTCCACCACTTGGAGTTGGTTGTAAGAGCGTCTACGCTGATTCCTCTCGTAAGTAGATCTGCTGGGTTGTCCTTGCCGGAACAGTGGAACCACGAGTTAGGATCTGTGAGGGATTGGATTTCGCGAACCCTGTTCGCAACAAAGGGTTTCCATCTATGGCTTGGACCTTTGATCCAATGTAAGGTGACCTGAGAGTCCGTCAGAAAAAGGCTCTGGTTGAACACTTTTGATCTAGGATTTTCTTGACTTCCTTCGCTAAGCGTGCAGCAAGCAGAGCGCCCATCAGTTCCAATCTAGGCAGGGGATAATCTTTTCAGAGGTGCAACACGGCTCTTGGATGTTACAAGATCAACGCTGACTCTGTCCTTGTGCTTGACTCTCAAGAAGGCGGCTGCTCCATATGCTTTTTGACTGGCATCGGAAAAGGTATGGATTTGGACTTCACTTGAATCTCCACTTGAATCGAGGATCTTTCGCGGAATCTTTAACTCTGATAAAAATGGAAGTTCTAACCACCATTGTGACCATACTGCATGAATATCTGGCGGTAGCTCGTCATCCCAGGATAACTTCCGTAGCCAAAGTTCTTGTAATAGGCATTTGAGCCTGATCGTGTAGGGTGACAAGAACCCAACTGGATCGTATATTTTCCCAGCTGATTGAAGCACAATTCTTTTTGTGATGGGTTTTGACGTGTCCAATTGCAGAAGTCCTTTAACATCAATTGTAAAATAGTCGTGGACAACATCCCATGGTATCCCTAAAACCTTTGACGAAGGGATTTTAGAACTGTCGTCCGG
The DNA here is from genome assembly GCA_019973935.1 of Trichonephila clavipes. NCBI lineage: Eukaryota > Metazoa > Arthropoda > Arachnida > Araneae > Nephilidae > Trichonephila > Trichonephila clavipes. The sequence goes on along the minus strand of BMAU01018466.1, from coordinate 88,175 downwards.
GTGACGAGGATGTGTCTCAAGGCCTTCCTTTTCCCAAGTTCTCATCAATGTTTGATCATTTGAATTCCATTTGCGTAATTTCATGCTGGCATTCTTGCCATTTTGGCTGGGGCTCGACACCGACCACGAAACTGGGTGAGGTCGATAGCTCTGATTTTAACCACAAATGGTGTGGTTATTCTAGAAATGTCTAGAACGGATTATGAGCAGACTTTGAGTTATGTATAACTTGACTGCTCAAGCAAAAGGCGTGGACTGTATACTTTAAAAATGTTTGTTTATTGAGGACGGTAGGTACGTCCGCTCCGTGGATGCATTACAAGCATACTGACGAAATGTAAACAAGGACTACTAGCGCCCTCTGCACATGCGGGTCGTAACAGATAGTGATGATAGCAGTGAGTTATCACTGCTTAGTGTAGTCTTTATTTCTTATTACAGCTTCACATCGATGTTTCATCGAGCTGAAAATAGTTTACATGTCGTTATTACATGATGCCAGGAAACAGTTATAGCCTCAATTAGTTCCTCTTTATTTCTTGGGTACCACATTCGGACAAGAGTTTTCAAATGGCGGAGCAATTTTTCGGCAGGATTGAGGTCAGGATTGTTTCCTGGCCAGGATAACAGCTCGATAATCTTAGAACAATTTTTGATTACTTTACTGCGCAGCAAGAAGCAAAATCTTGCTGAAAAATAAATGAAGCATTGTTGGTAAATAGATTTCCGATGCAAGATAGAAGTTTAGATTTTAGAATATATTCTGAGATTCTATGTCCTATCGATGACATGAACGCAACTCATACCCTCTGCTGATATGCATGACCAAATCAGAAATCAAAGCGGATACTTTTCAGTTGCCAGGATGCTGTCAGGATGTAGCATTTCTCCTATTCTGCGTCTTGCATATTTTCGGCCATCTCTACCAAATAACGATGATATCTTAGTTTCATCCCACCATATAACGTTACAACTAATCATTTATCCAATTAATGTGTTACTTTGACCACTGCAGCCTCTTTAGCGCTGCTGTAAACTGAGATAAGGCTTTTTTCGTATAATAGTACCCCTTAGTCTAACATCTGATAACCTTCTCCTGATTGTTTTTTGAACTGGCAAAAACACCAGCATCATTCAGATAACTTCTGATGACCTCTGATATTCTTTTATCTTGGACATAATATTTTTTCTTGTGTCATTAACACATGTGGTGCACCTTTTTCGACCTTTTCCTGCTTTGTTTGTTGTTAAATTCGTTTCCTGGATTCTTAAACAAAACTTCCAGTCTCCAAGTGTAATCACTGAACCATTCATCTATCTTGCAATTTTAATATAGGAAAGACCCCTTTCTCTGCACTCATCTGTTTCTAGGTGTCCAATCTACTTTTTTATTTGATATCATTGTTTTTTGACTAAATATCATTGTTATCCTGGACAGGGAGCACACACAATCCTACCGACTTGCTTGCGGCACCGTTTGAAAACTCTTGTCTGAATGTGATACCAAGAAATAAAAAGGAACCAATTGAGGCTCAACTGTTTCCTAGCATCATGTAATAACGAAGGAAGGGCTTAAAACTATTTTCAGCTTAATGAAACATCGATGTGAAGCTGTAATAAGAAATAAAGGCTATCCCACTAAGCAGGGATAACTCAGTGCTATCATCACTATCTAATGTATATCTATAGTTATTGCATTGCAAATATTTGAATTTGTTTTTTGTATTGAATTTAGTATTAGATTCGGTTTTTAAAATGGAATAAATAACTTTACATTTTGTGCAACGTAACAATTTCTATAAGCATACAAACTTAAGAAACCTAACAGTTTTAAAGTGTCCAATTTTGGCCACCACTGTATGTAAAGGGTGTTTTTTTAGAGGTATAGAACTTTAAATTGCCATAAAACAACGATGTATTATTCGATTGACATGAATTTTTTTTATTCGAAAGATAATCTTGTGGCATTACATTTTAAATATGATCAAGCAAGGAGTAGATTCGTCGAATGGGCCCAAAACGAGATTGCCGTTCCCGATTTTCATAAGCGAATTTTGTTTAGCGATGAAGCGCACTTCTGGTTGAATGGCTACGTCAAACAAAACTGCCGCATTTGGAGTGAAGCTAATCCACAAGTGTATGTCGAAACACCGTTACATCCAGAAAAACTGACTGTTTGGTGCGCTTTATGGGCTGGTGGAATCATTGGTCCGTACTTCAAAAACGATGAAGGCCACAACGTTAGTCAATGGTGATCGGTATAGAGCCATGATTAACTTTTTCATTCCTGAATTGAACAATCATGATGTCCAGGAGCTGTGGTTTCAACAAGACGGCGCAACATGTCACACAGCTCGTGCTACAATCGATTTATTGAAAGACACGTTTGGTGACCGCCTAATTTCACGTTTTGAACCTTGTGAATTGGCCTCCAAGATCTTGTGATTTAACACCGCTAGACTATTTTCTGTGGGGCTGTGTAAAGTCATTGGTCTATGCGGATAAGCCACAAACGCTTGACCATTTGGAAGACAACATTCGCCGTGTTATTGCCGATAAACGGCCACAAATGTGGGAAAAAGTCATCGAAAATTTGACGTCCAGATTGGACTACATCCGAGCCAGCCGTGGGAGTCCTATGCCAGAAATCATATTTAAAATGTAATGCCACAAGATTATCTTTCGAATAAAAAAAAATTCATGTCAATCGAATAATACATCGTTGTTTTATTGCAATTTAAAGTTTTATACCTCTAAAAAAACACCCTTTATATGTTTATACATATAATATACAGTGGTGGCTAAAAATTATATAAAAATGTTCACACGTCAAAGGTTGTAGATTGTAGTGAAAGTAAGATACCAGCTCAAGTATTGTCTTTTTCATCTGAATATATAATTAAAGGTTATCAAATTTGTTACCAATAGTTCTCTTGTACGTTTAGGAAAAAAAATTAAATTGAATGCAATCCAATAAGACACTTATCGTTATTAGAAGGTAAAGTTTTTCATTTGATTCTCAATCAATTAAAAATTTAAAAAAGACTTTGGAATTTTTATTTGCAATGAAATTCATATTCCGAAAAAAAGAAAAGAGGGCGGGGGGGGATTTACTAGCAAATTGTTTCTTAAAGGGGTGATTTTTTCCGTGTCGTCCTCGTCACTTGATCAATGCTCAAAATTACGAGGTCCGTTTTAATGGCACTCGTGTCGCTTTATAGATCGACGTTACTATAACTCTCTAGCACAAAGGATTAATTATGGAAGACAATCCTTTCTCGGTCTGATTTGTGGACGGTAACAAGATTATTTCCTCAAACACATCATTAATTCTTTCTTCTGGTCATTTAAAATTCATGAACGCATAGTCAATCCTACACAATCACTAATTACTTTCTCAAATCCAGACTATTGTGTTTGATTGTAATACATTAACGCAAAAGAATAAAAAAAGCAAGAAAGGCCTTTAACTTGCATTTGATTTTCAATTTCTAAAAATGTTCTCACTTATTTGTAAGGATCTGAAATAACTTTAAAAAGTGTCCACAATTTTGGCCACCACTGTACATGACTTTTAAAACTTTGTGATTATCTTTTTGGGTATCAGCGTGAGCTAGAGGTGTAGGATTAACGGAAGAACTAGATGTATACATTATCTTAATATAGCTTTATTAAGATATTAAACTTGAGCATTTAACAAATTAAATTATAATAATATATGCGAGAGAATCTACGATGGCAAAACACAATATGTATATATTACCGAATTGACCTAACTCGAACCACTATCAATAACTGACTCGCCTAAACTCAATTCCAATACTATCACATATTCTAATATTAAATAGTCAATCCTACCTTGCTGTAGTTTCCGTAATGATCACAACAATTCTAGATGAGGTATTGCAATAACTCGAGTGCAAAGGTATGCACCTTGATCATTGAATCTTTATCACGTATAATTGCTATTCTTCGCCACGTAACGTTATCTCAAACTTCTTCAATCTAGAACCACGAACTGTTTACATTCCTCTAATTGTCATCGCGCTTACTCTAACTTCTGATATTTAAAAGCTTCCTAATTTGCATCTTTAATTCACACTTCACTTCCTGGATTTGGTTGGAAAAGAGTTGCCATTAATTCTGGCCCCAAAGGACATGTTAAACAAAAGACGCGTGAGCCCGTCACAACTTTAATTTTCCAGCTTACAATCAGTTAACATTCCAAGAGCGGGAATAAATATAAGAAAGTCTGAATTCGACAAATAATTTGTACTTAGTGTCTAGAGTTAATAAAATGATTTAATATGTATATATTATGTATTGGAGTAATTCTTAAAGATTTACTGGAGAAATGCAACGTATTCATCATATTATATTTTATTCCAATGTTCAGCAAAGCAGTCTGTACACTGTGTGTGAAATCCATGACAAAACTAGTCCTATTTTAGCGTTGATCAGGAGCCAGTGCGTCGTTCGTTCATGTGTTTTTAGCAAATCCGCCGAAGTAGTCAAAGTACTTATGCGAAGGTGGGTTGAGTTGTTCTGGTAGGAACTTTACCTCGACTGACACTTGAAGGGCTGGGGACTCATTACATATATATTTAAGTAATTACTGCAAGCGAATTCCTGCAAAAAGAAATCTATTAATATTTTGATTTCAAATCATGGGAGACAGTGAGAGAAGTTTTAGCTACGTGAAAATACAGAACCGAGGATTCGCGTCTCGTTTCCATCAAAGACAATCTTAGAGAATAATTGAAGCTGTTGCCCTTTGAACCGAACTAGACCAAATGAACTTCATGGGGCACAATGTGAAATTACTCTGAGGTTTTGCGACCAGTAGGCCAATAAATAGCATCAATGCATTATTAATTGAACAAAATCAAAGATTGAAACTATAACTTAACCCTCTGGCCGGAACATCAATTTTTTCGTCGCTTTTAGAAACATCCGTCTGACAGACGGGTACGCAGATTTTTTTAAAATTTTATTACTTTAAGACAGCATTCCCCAAACTGAGCTGAGAGGCGTGATAATTCTACGAGGGGAGGGGGCCACGAGTATACTGAAAAGTCAAAAACAAAAGATTCTTAAAAAAAATTAAGTTGCTGAAAGTAAACAAAATACATTCTGAAACAATAAAAAATAAAATTAAAATTTACACTTATAGAAATGTACACTAAATGTACATGCAAATTAATTTATAATACACTTAGAAATGTATCATTACTGTACAATGTATTTTATAATTTAACAATTCTAAGTTAAAAACAAATTTAATAATTATCAGTTCTTGTGTTACACATATTATATACAAAAATTAACACTCATCTTAACGATATTTAGGTTTATAAAATAATGCCTTCACTGCCGATTAAAAGTTACGCGATTAACTACCCAATGCCTGTTTCCATGTATCCATCTGTGGGATTCCATAAATCTGGGGGGGGAATAAATAAGGAAATCCTGTGATATAAGTAAATCCTTCACAAAAGCTGTCAAGGTCCTTTTCTAGCATTTCGAAGCCTTCTAAATAATTTTATGGGTAGCAGCGCACACAGAAAAGATCGTACTTCGGAAAGAAGTATATATACGTCCGAGACATTCAACGCACCAGTTGAGCGAGACGTATATAAACGTTCGGTCATTTAACACTGGTTGAGCGAGACGTATATATACGCCGGAGGCACTTACGAGGTTGAAGCCGTGTTGTAGCTTTAGGGTCAAAGTATAGTATTATTGAATTCAATGCATTATTATTTGTATGGAGGGGGCTCGGTGAAAATTGTGATTGAGTATTGGGCCGAAAATACTGAAAGTTTGAGAAGCACTGCCTCAAGAAGTGTTTCAAATGTCCTTATGGTTCATGATATCGTTAGTTTCTTTATGAGGCACACTACATTTACGTATTTTTATCACAAGAATTGTGATTAGTATTTTTATAAAAACTTGTTAGAAATTATTTATATTCATGTAAAAATAATTAAAAATATCAAAAGCGAAAAATCTATAGAAATATCGGTATGATAGACGGTGATATATAAGAAAAATCGCTCATATCGTGAGTTGAAAAAAATCGCCAAGTACCACCATGTGTCCCTCTCATTGGGTAGAGTCTAAGTGATGATGTCAGGGCAGCCCATCCCCCCAAATCACACCACAACGTTATCTACAGCAGTGGTTCTCAAACTTTAACTACTGGTGACCCAATTTTCAATCATAATTTTTATCATGCCCCCCCAAATGTACTGAATGCAATAATGCATTTGGGGGAGGGGGTGCTAAAGCTACAATAAGATCATAATTATAAACCGTACAAATTAACAAGATAAGTATTAAGTTTTGTATGTTACTTTTGAGTAATATGTATTTTTATTTTTTTACTTTTTAGTTCGAGTCGCTATAAAAGCGTGTTTTTTAATTTGTTTTTAAACTATAATTTATTTTATAATTTTTACTACACACAATAAAAATCCCAATTCCAGTGAATAATTTAATTAAGAGAAAATATACTTGCCTACTTTCAAGGACTTTTCAATTCTTTGATTTTTTTGAGAAAAAATCCAATAAAACAAATGTTCCAAAAAATGTTCCAATAAAACAAATGTTCCAATAAAATGTTCCACATCTGTGAGCTCTTAATAAAAGACATAAAGCATGTTCACAGAAAATATTTTTGAACAAAAGTGGTCGCGCAGGGAACTCGATCAAAACTAGTAACTTGATTGTAAAAAAAAACGTTTGAAACTCCCCCCAAAAAAGAGGACGAAATGTGATAAATTCATTTTAGTTCCCATTAAGACTGTCTTATTGGAGGATACCCTGTCAAGGTCATTTGTAACAAATAAACAGTTTTCCCAGAATTAACGATTTCGTGAACATCGGATGACTGCGCATCGCGAGACCGATCCCGTGTTAAGTGTTATTCAATAAAACATGGATATTAGTTCTAAAAGAGAATTGCGTAAAATGTTCTCCGTTATGCATTGTATGTTTGCCAAATAATCCTTCAAAGTACTCAATACGCTTATCCATATCATATAACTCATTCACATGGGAAAAAAGCAACAGAAAAATATTATTTACAACTTTCCTAAAAGAAAAACAGATGGAGTGAAACATACCAGTAAGTTTGAAGCAATTTAGGGGTTAAAAGAAACGTAATAAAATAAATCTCTCATCGTGTGATTACAGTAAAGCAAACAAAATGTCTTTTTTTATTTGGTTATAGGATCAAAGATAGCTAATGAACGTTTGAAGTGGAATGTTTTATTTTTGATGATCACCAGATGATATATATAAATTATCAGTGTAAATGTGCATTTTTTATTAAGTCAGGAAGCATTTTGTTCTTCATTCCAAAAAATTATTTTTTTAAATCTTTTATTTTCAATATGCTCGCGCCTCTCTCTCAGGAATATCACGCCCCCCCCGGGGGGCTTGCCCCACAGTTTGAGAAACACTGATCTACAGGCATCAAAGCAAACCAACCCATCTGAGAGAAGGATGTTCCGGTCAGAGGATTAAACTTATTAATACAGAGTAGGATTCAAAAGTTCCTGGACTGAGTCTATAACTTAAAAAATATTACCAATTAAAAAGCTGAAATACGTCCTCCTTCAAAATAAGATCCTTCAACAACACACTTTTGCATCGCTTGTAAAGGTCTTCGAAACATTTCTGGAATCCCTTTTTAGCCATGTCCTTTAATTTAGGATGCGATGCAGTTTTAACTTCATCTGCAGATTGGTCTCCGTTTAACGTGCGGGGAACGACACACCCTATGCATTTTAAGATCCTTAGTTAGAATCCATTGGCCTGTGATTGAGGATATCCCAACTGATTCTGCTATTGTTCGAGGCCTGCGCAGAAACCTTGTGACAAACGTACTCGTTTATCGGTGTTTCGGGGGTTAGGAGAAAGATCAGCCTTAATCAGTTCAATTCTAATTATTATTCTTTCACTTAATTTAACTATCCAGGGGAGAAAATGCACACTTCTATTAAGTGTAGGAGCAACTTCCCGGTAGAAAGGAGACATAAAATGTAATTATAATTCATTTAACTCACTCTTGGAAGCGCTTTGGTTATCTATGGTCTAAATTACCGTAATTCCGTTCTCACTTGCTCGACCTTCGCTCATTATTATTCAATTCTAACTTTGTGAGAATCCCCCTGGATTCCATCTTGGACACCAAGATTGATTTGAGGCAAAGAATGATCAGAAAACATTTTTACAATAACAAATTGAATTTACTCACTTGAATCAATTATCAACCTTCTAATTACAAAGATTAATAGATATGTCTACGTCAATATGATTGAACCTTACTATTAAATTAAATCACGAAATATGATACAAATCAACTATTAACTCAATATCTAACGGAATTACCGGAATAAGAGGATCGAGAGATACACGCAATTTGATTTATTAGCCCTCGTTAAGTTACCACTAACTTTATTATATATTTACTCTTATAAGCCGATAATCTAGATTTAAATCTCACCTTCCTTTTTATATCTTACTTTCCAATTGCAGAACACTACCAAATGATCAGCGAGCCGTTAACCGCACAAATAACTTGAATCTCCTTAGAGCACTTTCAACCTATCTCTTGGCTTAATAGCCTGCTGTTAACTTGCAACATTCTCCTTAAATACTTTAACTAGTTTGCATATCCCGATTTCTTTTTTTTAGAGCTGGTTGGAATTATACGCGAATTTATAATCCCCAAAGACGCCTAAAGTGTTGATAAAGTGCCGTACAGATTCGTCACAACTTATTGACTAAATCGTCAATTAACCATCTTTCATTATTCAGCAATTAATCGTCGAGTAACTCTCGACTCGCTCTGAACTACTTTCCACTAACCACTAGCATCGCGTACCTAAAAGTCAATGCTTAAATATAACCCTTAATTTGCATAAACCGTGTCTTTAGGAGAGTTTTCAATAAATCAACATTGAAAAGAAAGCAATGTACCCAAGATGATTAGTGAATGCTCACGAATAGACCCGTAACAACCTTTTCGAGGTTTTCAGTGGTGCGGGAAGCCTGCGGACGTCCAGAGCTTTTCTCTTCGACGTTTTCACTGCCTGCCTTCTCTGAAACGTCAATGGCCCTCATTCACTACTGCTGGTGAATCTCAGCCCTTATACAAGCTTCAAACTTTCGTGCCTCTCTGTAGGACTTTTCCCAAACGAACACAAAATTTGATATTCATTGTCTGCTCAACAACGTAATTTATTTCAATTGGTGACAACTAAATGCATCCGCTCACAAAATACGACACAATGGTGAGCCACTGACCACGTGATTTGGGACAAACTTTTTTAGAAAAAGCGAAGGCAGAAACACAAATGTTATCGTAGTAGCTCTACTGCAAAAATTTCTACGTTATAGGCTCAGTCCGGGAACTTTTGAATCTTATCTCGTACATATTTGTATTTATACAATTGAATATTATAAAAAATGTAATTCGATAATTGCACAGTATAATATTACTTTGGATTACTTTCACTAGAATTAGATTTGGTAACTAACAATTATAAGGAATTTCGGAGCACAATTCCCATAGTAAAATGCCTGATATTAGACGGCTCTACCACAATATACAAGCAAACTATGACGCAAAAAAGGAAAGTTGAAGTTAATAAGTTGTTTTGATTATAATTGATGTATATCCTTTCCAATACAGAATTAACTTGGCTTTTGCGCCATAAATCTCCCTAATCACTCATTACTCTTCAGAATCTCTTGTGTAATTATTCGTAAAAGTCCAAATATGAGCAAACTTAAATGGCTGGATATCGTAGATAATACAGCCAAATTCTATAGTAACTATCACTACATCTGTTTAAATTTTCTCCAAGGCTCCACACTGTTTTCAATTTTACGAAACTTTAATTTCGAACTATTAAACATGAGGTTGCCTTAAGAAAAGAATATAACTGTCTTCATTATGATAAATAATGAAGCAATGTATGCAAAAAAAATTTTGCATACACACACACTCAAAATTATCAGGCCTTAATAAGTAATACACAAAAGAATAAGCGAAAAAAAAGCATTTTGCACTTGCACATAAGGATAGAACTCGGCACTTTCCGATCCGTAAGCACATAACTTACCCCTGGACCAAAATGATCACTTTAGTCACTTTTAGGCTGTTACTGGCTAATATAGATACCACCGCTACACACTCCCCCACCAGTGAGTCGGTGGATAGGCGAACGAACGATATATGTCATGGCGAGTGCGTGAGTTGTTGCTGTTGCGTCAAATGTGGATCTGACAGCTTGATTGCTTTTGCGGCGGGTAGATGGCACCACAACAGCTGCGCGAAGGTTGCGTTTTTTCAAAGTTCAGCCAGGGTCACCAATGCGGATAGAACTCTGCACTTTCCGATCTGTTAGCATTTAACTTACCACTGGACCAAAGTGATCAGTTTAGTCCGAAGGCTGTTACTGGCTTATATAGATACCACGCCACACACATTTTCTTGTGAACTACAAATTTTTATCATTAAAAAAATTTTATCTTTAATATAATTTCTAAAATTTCTTTAGACTGAATTATCAATTCAAATTATATTATCTATATACTTTTGTGCTTTCAAAACGGCATATGCTAATAAGCTAGTTGACATGCAATAGAACGTGGTGCGAAATGTTATCCATTGAGAATAGAGGTAATTCATTTCAAGCTTAAATTTGAAACGTGATTGGAGATGAGCTAAAAACTGGATTGAAAAATAGTAAAAATATCATGAAACGACACGAATAAGGAGTTAGAAGTGCTGTCGCCTTGGGAACGGAGACTATCATCACTTAAATATTTAACAGGAGCGGCATGGTTAGTTTTCCTTTAAACATGTTTATGAATCATAAAGGCGTAAACAATTTGTCTAGCAAGAATAGAATAATATTGAATTCGTTTGAAAAACATTTTTAGAAAAATATGAATAAACAGATATTACAAAATAGTGTGCATTATTCAAAATTCAAAATGACCGAAGAAATATTCTAATAAGCATATTTTCTTTTTAGTCACTCTACCGAAACTCGTGTGTGAGACTAAGATTGCATATACAAAACAATATAAGGCAGAAAATTATATGTTGGTTTGGAGAGAGGGTAAAATATGTAAGAATGCATCTCGGGGGAGGGGGAAATGTTTCCATGTTTTCGGTGATCTAGCAGAATTCTGCATAAATAAAAATTTCGTTATCTCGAACATATTTCTGCTTTTCAAAATATTTAGTCATTTTATATTTGAACGGAATAACTTGAATTCAGTATAATCTTAAGATATGTTTATGATACAGAAATGCATAAATTATTTGACTGAAATTTTGGTTTTACACATGCAAAACGTATAAACATATATTTTCCCAACTCGTTTTATACGTCTTTTTAAACACGGCTAAATTGTTCTTAAAACGATTTAGAATCCTTGATTATTATGCAAAATGAAAAGGATGAAATTCATTCTCTTTCAGCTGTTTTTATTTTTACTTGATTGCTTAAATTTGGTGAAACGTTGAAAGTCGGTTTTTAAACGTTGACCCAAAAAATGCGGAAAGTGCCCCAAAATTTTGACGAGATCAGAAGGTTTTAGATAAATATCTAAAATCATATTTAAAAAAATTTCGAAATCAAAATTGCAAAAGAAATACATAATTTTTTGAAAAAAGTTTTTATTAAAAAATATTTTGAAAAATTGTTTTTTATGTGACGAAAACTTACATTGGATTTGAATATAGTGGATGTGGTAGAATTTCTTAATAAGGACAGCAATCTTTTTATTCATATCTCAGTAAAAAAAAATGCGCCAATTATCAAGTAACAACGGATAGCTAATTATAACTTTTCTAACATATTTAAAAGTTTTTATTCTCAACAATATACAAGGATCTCACAAAAACCCTGTTCACTTTAACTTGAAAATGACGAAAGCTATTTGCCTTAAAGCTTGCCTTTAGACTTTTAACCGGACATGACTGCCTTTGTGCTCATCTGTTTCGTTTTAATTTAGTGACTTCACCTATCTGCGTTTTGTGTGACACTGGACAAGACATGACTGCCGCTCATTTGGACGAGTGCTCTGCACTGAATGATCTTAACTGCATTGTAAAAAGGTATTGGAGAGCCCGTTGCCTAATGACCTGATGGTCAATGGCCTGGCATTTGTAAAATAATAAATTTGCCTTAAACGGGGTGAATAGTTATAATTTCGCATATGCTATAGAGTGAGATAAGCAGCAATAATAATACCATTTAACGGCAAACAAAATGATTTAGTGTTGCTGTATCAAAAATGGGAAGAAATGCAGAAAAAGTTAAGTACAGATTTGTGAAGTGTCTTCTATTTAGTAAAAAGACGCCCTGCTCAACAATACATATAAACACAAAAAACGCATAAAATGCTCTCTAGTTCATTCTGAATTTCCCTTATTTTTATTCTACGCGAAAAGTATGAGAAAGAAAAGGGAAAAAACTAGTTACCACAACAGACCTTTAAAGTTGTAGTCCCCCCACCGGTGTGACGAGTTAAAAAAAAATCGATGTTTTTAAATGTTTTTTAGTAGAAAAATATTCTAAAAATATACCCTAAAATTTTCAGAATGAAATCTTGAATATTTTCAAAGTTATTGCAAAAAGAGTGTACCGCATTTGTGTTGACGCGGCAGCTGCTCTGACCGTTCCGCCTTTTATTGTCCTACCATCCCTATTATTCTAAGATGCATAGGTATGAGTATAGTTGCAAACCTTTTCGATTGACAAAGACGAAATGCAAGAATTTTGTACAGTGTACACACACAAAACCCTCACCACTTTTATTGCCCAGATTCTTGGTGTAAACATCAACTGAAAGCGAAAAACAAAGAGCACTTACGAACACCCAGTAACGTTTGACGAGCAATTTATATAAATATTATAAAACCAGTATATAAGACTTTAGCATCTGATGATTTGTTGAAAAGATGCTCGGAGGGGACACAAAAATAATAACGAAAATATCAATCACTGTGTATGGAATTTCGCTCCGAAACATACTATTTTCCTTTTAAAAAAAATGCACGAAAAAAGGAATTTCGGTTGTTGCACTAGACTTCTACCTTAAGTTTGATGTTTAATATGTTCTCCTTGAGCAGTAGTATACATCTTGAATTTTTTAATTTCATGGTGCACTCACACACATTTTGTAGCATATCAGATAACATGTCCTTTAATATATTACATTGCTGACAGAGGGATTGTATACATCTACTGTTTCAAGAAAAAAATCAACTGGAGTTAGATTAGCTGAGCGTGGAGACCAAACCATGCAACCACCATATCTGGTTACATGGTACTGGAATGTGTCTCCCAGGTATCTCTTTACTTTTCATGTCTTATGATGATGGCTTATCATTCTGATGGAACCATTCGTTTCGCAGTTGAAGCAGATAGATTTTCAATAAAATTAGATATTACATCATATAGAAGCTTTTAGTATCGTGCTCCAGTTAACGTGTCCTCATAAAATAGAGTTGATGTCCTGTTATTGAAAATTCCACACCAAAATTATGTAATCAATGTACCTGATGTCACACTTCAACTTAACTTGTAGGATTTCGATTATACATTTCATTGCTTAAAAATACTCGTTTTTCGAAAAGCGTTAGCTTCTAATTCAATTGGATCCAGATGAAGTTTCAAAATATATTTCTGCACCCCTTCCTAGAAGAAACGGTTCTGGTGTTAACCGGTACTGTTGAATTCCTACTTTGCTCAGGATTTTATGAATGCTGCTTTTTAAGAGACCACACTTTTCACTAATCTTGTGCTTCTTTGAAAATATGCGAAAGTGGTTCCAATACATCTTCAGTTGAATTCTCCCCCCCCCTCCTACTTTTACTGGTCTGCCGGATCGAGGCAAAGCTTTCTAGTTATGTAACGCCTCGCTTAAACGGTTCATGGCATCTTGGATATTTTCCATGCCGAATATACTTCCTGGAAAACGTAATCCATGCAGTCTCACTGCTGTTCCTACTTTGCGCTCACATGCATCGTAAACGAGAGTAAGCACGTATTACTTAATATTTAAAAATTTCTCCAGGATTATGAGCTTTAACTTAAATCCCCGTAGAATTGTCCGTTTTATAGCAATCTCCGCCGAACATGTATGCCACACAGGAACCTCTACAGCAAAGGTGTCAAACTCGCGGCCCGGTCAGTATATTGGCGCACAATAATATGTAATAAAACAATTTCTCCCGTAATAGGAAAGATAGTAGCAGAGAACAGATATCAAGTATCAGGACATAAACATTAATTTTTTCCGTTCTTTTACTAATGTTTATTATGTGTTATTTGAAATAAATTCACATTTCTATAAATATTGATTTTGTGTGTGTGTTGTCCACCTAAAATTAAACCTTGTTTGATCCAAGTTAGCCTTTGAGTTTGACACCCTTACGTGGCCGCGGTAGCCAAGTGGTATAGGTATCAGACCGTAGCTCGCATTGTCACGAGTTTGAGTCCAGTACCACTAAAGACCCGCCGTGTAGGGAAGCGATGCACGTTAAATCTGTCGAGAGCAGAAACGTCCTCCCGTTGGTGTTTCACGTCGAGATCGCAGATTTTCATGTCGAGACCACAGATAAACATAATCAAATCATTTTCTTATGAGAAATGTTACAATTTATTATTATATTTTGGTTTACTTTTTGTATTGCGTTAATTTAGTTTCTTTTTCGTATATTTCATTAAATACTTTGATTATGTTGCTTTATTTGTTTTTCGACTAACACCGTTGGTTTTTTCAACCTGCATGTTTGCCGTGTGCGACGTCCTGTAAGGAGGAAAATGGTGTTCTGAGGATCCTTTGCGTTCCCTTTGCCCACACTTCACTGTAGACAGGTGGCAGGAGTGAGCCCGCTCCTGTCAATCGGCTGGTGGTGTACCTCTCTTCGGTCTCCCCGAAGAGACACTGCTGTAGGGTTAGTGCTGCAGATAAGGGGTGTCGGGTTTACCCGTTATATCCTCGCCCTGATGCTGTAGTACTATATTCTGGGTGGACTCCAGGTAAGCGCCGTGCCTGGTTTTTTGCCAGATGACCGGCACACTGCCTCCCTTGTTGGACTCCGTGGTGGGTGGAGGCACGTCAGGACGAATTTGTATTACGCACTTATGAATCCAATGCTGCTGTGCCTGGGTAAAGACCTCGTATTACCAAATCATAACATTGATAAGATTGCTACGTATTGCCGATTTTTGATTTTATCGATTCCAAATAATGAAATGACAAGAAAATCTCTTTTTGCAATTCAAAAAGCTATTCAAAGAAATAGGCGGAGACCCTAAATCCGTTAAAAAACTACGTTCGGGTGATTTGTTAATTGAAACTGTATCTGCTTTGCAAACAAAATCTTTTTTGTTGGCAAAATCATTTTTAGATTGCCCTTTGACAGCGAGTCCTCACAAATCTCGTAACTCAAGCCGAGGTGTCTGTCATCTCTGAACCTGACCTGATGTGCACTCCTGAGGCTGAAATCCTTGAGGGGTTTTCAGGACAGGCTGTAATTCAGGTCAGGAGAATCACTATAAAAAAAG
Organism: Trichonephila clavipes; assembly: GCA_019973935.1. NCBI lineage: Eukaryota > Metazoa > Arthropoda > Arachnida > Araneae > Nephilidae > Trichonephila > Trichonephila clavipes. The sequence goes on along the minus strand of BMAU01018466.1, from coordinate 72,570 downwards.
ATGCTGAAGTTATTCCTACGAAACATTTGATCTTAACATGCAATAACCCAAAACTTCCAACAACAATAAAGGCTGGTTATTTAAACTGCAAGATCCGTCCATACATACAGAATCCTCTGCGCTGTTTTAGGTGCCAGAGGTTCGGACACTCCCAAACTTCCTGCCGCGGTCAATTAACGTGTCCTAGATGTGCATCCGTTGGGCATTCTTCTACGGTTTGCAGTCTAGATCCAAAATGTATCAATTGTTCATTGTTTCACTCTGCAGATTCTAAATTATGTCCCAAATGGAAAGTAGAGAAACAAATACAGGAAATAAAAACAAACAAATATTTCTTATTTAGAAGCTAGAAAATTAGAATCCACTCGGATATCTCCCGAAACCAAATATATCTTCATCTGTTCCTTCAGTTTCTGCATCTTCAGCTCAAGCAAATCTCTTGACATCCGCACCTCCAATAGCAGCTATAACATCAGTCTCCACCAGTGAATACTATACCCAACAACGACCCTTCCACATCCAATATATCCGCTTTCCCATCAAACTCCGGTGTTAAACCCTCTTCTGCATCTCCTTCAATACAAGATACTAAACAAAAAGCAAAATCCCCACTCAGAAAAAAAGAAAAAAGTGCTACTTAAAAAAAATGAATGATTCTATACTTGAAATAAAGAGAAAACAGCACAAACCGCAAGAAATTCCATCTGAACAGGACTCCTCAGACGAGGACATGATTGAGTACGATCTCGACGAATATGACGCGGATAAATACATAAAAAAAATACATTACTTCCCACCGTTACTTTTATTTAAAAATATGTATCGCTTTTAAACCGTTGTAATTACTTCTTACCATTTTTAATGTAACTTTTAAAACTTTTTATACTGTGAGATTTTACTGTTTTAATCATATGTTTTTATAACCCTTTTAACTTTTATGAGTTTTATACTTTGAATATTTAAAACGTTGTTTGGCGCAGCTTAGCCAAAATTGGCTCTTGCGCCATAAAACCTCACACTCACTCACTCACTCCTCCCGTTGGTGTGGTGTGGTAGTTAGGGGAGAGGGGTGCCAGCTCAGGTGTCGTCCACGTCACTTGATCATGGTTCAAAATTAAGTGGTCCGTCGCCAAAAGCCCTCGTGTAGCTGAACAGTGCGACGTTAATATTCAATCAATCAATCAATTGACACCATTACTCTACAGCAGTGGTATTCGGACTTTTTCAACTCACGGAACCCCTACAACATGAAGGTGTTTTCATGGAACCCCCTAGAACTAGAAAGTTTTTTTGTAGAACCCCATTCCACACACATTCTTAAAGGAATATATCTCAAAATAATATTTAAAGTTAATGAACATGTTGTAGGGATTTTATGTAAAAGCATTTAAAAAATATTGCATTAATTAAAAAATTCTAATCTAATTTTTTAATATAATTTACTCATTAATAACTTGTGAACCAAGCATCACTTACATACATTAAATTTAGTAACTGGGACATTTGCCTGCTCTTTTTCACACAAATTGTCAGTCTTGGTCTATTGAGATTAGATGCCATCGTATGACGTATTCTTAATTTATTTCTGTAGCCAATCACACTGAGAAATGCATTTCAATAAAAATCTATGTTCTGAATGGTATTAAAATGTTTATTACTGTGTGAGAAATACTGTACATTTTGCATGAGAAAATTTGCAACATAAAATTTAGGAGCTGTTCTTGCTTAAATTTAGATTTTAGCATGGAATCTATTGATACGTTGATGTTTCCTCTCCCTTCTTACATGTGTTTTTTTCCACAAATACAAAAAGGTGAAATTTCCATTAGAAAACTAAAATGCTTTGCAAGGCATTGTGCTAACTGACAAACATAAAATTATCTCGTGCAACCCGATAATGTAAACAGTAGAACACTCACAATTTAATAGGAAGTATGTATAAATAAAACGCGCGCAAGCGTTTTAATATTCCTTTATTATATTGTAATAAAACTTTAAAAAGGTGTTTCAAAATAAAATTATAAAAAAAATAATTTCAGTTTTAATGAATAGGATGAGCTTTAGATACTTGTAATTATACAAACTTCACGAAGAACATGAATCCATTTTGCATACATAAGTTCTTATCGATTTTTTTTGTAACTTAAGGAAACCCTAGGTATGCCTTGTGGAACCCCAGGGTACCTTGGAACACAGTTTGAAGACCACTGCTCTACAGGTATGGCACTCCTGTATTTATTTAATACACTAATTTCATACAATTCACATACCAAATAGGGCTGAATTAAATATGTATATCTTTAGAAACGAGTATAAATGATCGGCTTGCAGTACACAAATTGGCTTTTAAAAGAAGCCAATAAAGAGCTGCCGTGGAATTTGAAGAGTGGTTCTTACGAACAAGAAGAATCAACTGTACAACTAACAATGAACTTGACTAGTTTTTAGACGAAAAGATTCTTTTCTTTCCTCCGAGATGTTTGTTGGTGTAGAAGTTTGGAGAGTGGGGACACAGCTCAGGTGCTGTCCTTGTCACTTGTCCAACACTCAGGATTACCACTTTCGACCCCAATAGCCCCCATCCAGGGGCTCACCTTCTTTAGGTGAGTACGGGTGTCACAATCCCGAGGTACCCTAGCGATCTTTTCCTATTTTCCCAAGGAAGTTTACTTTGGTAAACACGGTTTTCACGAACCCGGGGTACCCTAGTGATCCTTCTCTATTTTCGACCCTCTTTCTCGTCATTCAATTTTCCCTTTTCTTTTCACGTCGAGATCAGAGTTTCACATCCAGACGACAGACAAATATCGTAGAATGAACTTTGTTCATTTATTGATTAGTTTTTTCATATGAGAACTATTTTTCATTGACATATTTTGGTTTTCATTTTCTATTGCGTTAATTTAATTTCTTTTTCGTATATTTCTTTAAATCTTTTGATTTTGCTACTTTATTTGTGTTCGACTAACACCGTTGGTTTGCCAACCCGCATGTTGGCCGTGTGCGGCGTCCCGTAAGGAGGAAAATGGTGTTCTGGGGATCCTTTGCGTTCCCTTTGGCCCACGCTTCACTGTAGACGGGTGGTAGGAGTAAGCCCGCTTCTGTAAATCGGCTGGTGGTACCTCTCTTTGGTGTTTGGTGACCCCGAAGAGACACTGCTGTAGGGTTAGTGCTGCAGATAAGGGGTGTCGGGTTTACCCGTTGGATCCTCGCACTGGTGCTGTAGCATTATATTCTGGGTGGACTCCAGGTAAGCACCGTGCCTGGTTTTTGCTAGATGACCTTCACATTGCCTCCCTTGTTGGACTCCGTGGTGGGTGGAGGCACGCCAGGACGAATTATTTCTGCGCATATGGATTGAAATCGGCTGTGCCCGGGTAAAAGCCTTGTATTACCCATCCCTAACGTTAATAATATTGCTGCGCATACCAGATTTTTACTTTTATCTTTACCAGACAATGGTATGTTAACAAAATCGCTATTAGCAATTAATAAAGCTCTAATAGAAATAGGCGGTGAACCTAAATCGCGCGCGTGCGGTAAAACGCTTACGATTCGGTGACCTACTGGTCGAAACAAGCTCCACTTTACAAAGTCGTTCCTGCCAAATCTTTTCTAGATTCTCCGGTAACGATAAGTTCGCACAAAACGCTCAATTCCTGCAGAGTTGTAATTCCAGAACCTGATCTGTTGACCACCCCAGACGCAGAAATCCTCGATGGATTTTCTGATCAGGGTGTGATCCAGGTTAGAAGAACAATAAAAAAGAGGCTTCTTTTATTCCAACAAAACGCTTGATTCTAACTTTTAATAGACCTAAATTACCCACAACAATTAAAGCCGGATACCTGAACTGTAAGATTCGCATATACATTCCGAATCCTCTGCGCTGTTTTAAGTGCCAGAGGTTCGGACATTCACAAACTTCTTGCCGTGGACAACTGACTTGCTCTAGATGTGCGTCTGCTGGACACTCTTCTACAGACTGCAATCTAAAGCCAAAATGCATTAACTGTTTACAGTCGCATCCATCAAATTATAAACTATGCCTTTAATGGAAAATAGAGGGAAAAAATACAAGAAATCAAAACTACAAATAATATATCCTACATAGAAGCTAGAAAATTAATACCCCGTCAGATATCCCAAACATGCCCAAGCTACTAAATCTTCAACAATATCCGTTACAACGCAGGCAGATGAAAACATCACTAAAATAAAATATCCACCTTTAAATTTACTGCCATCGCTTTCATCTCCTCCACAACCAAATGCATCACAATGTTCTCCTGCTGTTACCACATCATCCTCAACTCAAGCACAACTCTTGCCATCCATCTCTTCAATAGCATCTATACTACCAGATCCTCAGCCACCAACTCCCGTGTCTGATGCAAAAGAGAAAACTAAAGAACAACCATCTCAGGCACATGGCCCCCGAAAAGATGGTAAAAAAACTGACTTAAAACATGTAATACCTATGACGAATTTAAAGAAAAAAACCTGAAAAAACACATTTTTGAAGATGGCGAGGGAAGAAGATTCCCTCTATGAGAGAGAATCAACTCCCATCTCCAAAAGTTCTCGGAGAGGGAAAACTTTTCAAGCCTCGGATAACATGGACGCGGATTATGTTACAGATCTGGCATCCGAGGAATATGAGAGCCTTTTAGAGGCTGATTTTAAAAAAGTGGCTGCTAATCCCTTGACAGGGCCCCTTTCTCCAAGTTCGCCCAAAAAATAACTCCCCGGGTTTCTTGGAACTGTCGTGGCTATAGATCCGATACAGATGACGTAAAAGACATTATACGTAAGTATCATCCAGTATTTGTAGCACTTCACGAGACTTTCTTGAAGTCTTGTCACACAACAAAGATACGTCGGTATGGTTGTGTGCGGAAAGACACGGAGGGATCCTGTGTCTGGAGGCGTATGTATTTTTACATCCCTCGATGTTCCTTCTAGTGCTCTCCCACTCCGTACCTCGTTGCACGCTGTAGTCGTGTGAGAATTCCCTCCACGAGCCTTATCACAGTCTGCTGTCTTTACTTGCCACCAAATGCTGTTATCCACCAACAAGACATGTACAACCTGGTTGATCAATTGCCAGCACCCTTTGTCATACTTGGTGACTTCAATGGACATAGCACTCTGTGGGGTAGTGGGAAGACGAACTCTCGTGGCAGACAGATCGAACAGGTATTTTCTGATCACTGTCTCTGCCTGCTCAATCACGAGGAACCAACGTACTTTCACGAACCCACACGATCCTTTCACACATTAGATTTGGCCATCTGCTCACCGTCACTCGTACCTAATTTAAATTTTTCTGTTGAGAAGGACCTATATAATAGCGACCACTTCCCTGTTGTCCTTTCTCACGATTGTGATGCGTTTGAGAAAACCTTCCCACCTTCGTATTTTTATAATCGTGCAGACTGGGCTCTTTTCACCCGGTTAGCTGTTATACCTGGTGCAATTGGCAAGACCGAAAGTGTTGATATTGCTATACAAGAAGTCCCCAATGTTTTGATTGCGGCGGCTGATTTGTCAATACTAAAAAATTCGGGTCGTTCATTCCAACCTTGGTGAAATACTGATTATCAGACAGCGTATAAGAACCGGCGGAAGTTATGGGGAACCTTTCACCGATATCCCACTACGGAGAATCTTTTGGCGTTCAAAAAGGCAAAAGATAATGCTCGCAGAGTAGGGCGTCAGAGTCGGAGGCAATTCTGGATTCGATACGTGTCCTAACTCACCTCGTCAACGTCAAGTAGACAATTATGGAGGAAGATTAAGGCAGCAAAAGGTATATATCAGGAATTTTCCTTTCCCATTTTACAAACCTCAGACTCTAGCAATTTCCTCTGGGGAAGAAAAGACAAAGTTCTGGGTGAAACTTTTCAGAGTGTATCTAGTACAGTCTCTTATAATTCTCGTTTTCTCGAGATTAAGAGGCGCGCAGAACGTACCCCGGTGAACTTTTCCACTCGTTCCTTTTTTCCATATAATTGTGATTTTACGATGACTGAGTTAAAAAAGGCACTCTTACAAGCGCACAATACAAGCCCTGGACCAGATAGAATCACTTACACGATGCATCTTAATCCTGACTCTCTAACGAGCATCCTCTATTTGTTCAACAGAGTTTGGAAGGAGCATTATACTATCCCTCCAGCTGGAGAGAAGCCATTGTGATTCCAATACTTAAGCCGACAGATCCTCTGAGTTACCATCCCATTGCTCAGACGAGCTGCTTCTGCAGGCCCTTTGAACGTATGGTAAAATACACGTTTGGTGTATTTTTTGGAGAAAGACAAGTGTATTTCTTCTCTGCAGAGTGGATTCCGTAAGGGCTGATCCACTCTTGAGATAAAATTGTATACTTAGAATCCCAAATCAGGGATGCCTTCGTTAGGAGAAACCATTTAGTTTCTCTTTTCTTTGACATAGAGAAAGCATACGACCCAACATGGCGTTATGGGATTCTCCGTAATATGTATGATTTTGGATTAAGGGGAAATCTTCCCATTTTTATTTAACTTTTTAGCTGTTCGTTATTTTTATGTACGCATTGGTCACTCATCTTCTCTTAAATTCATGCAAGATCAAGGTAGCGTTTTGAGCGTTACCCTTTTTAATATTCATATGAATAACATACTTCATCAACTTCCACCTTCAGTGCGAGGAATGCTTTATGTTGACTATCTGCAAGTCTCTTGTCAAGGTTCAGGCATGCGAGTAATTGAGCGACAGCTGCAAACAACTGTCAATCATTTAGTTAAGTGGTGCGATCAGAATGGTCACACGATATCTCCTTCCAAGAGCAGCTGTGTCCATTTTTGCAGAAATCGTAACCTACACCCAGATCCTTCTATACATATAAGAAATATTCAAATACCTGTAGTCAGTGAGGTGCGCTTCCTCGGCGTAATCTTTGACTCTAAATTGACTTTCCTTCCGCATGTCCTTTACTTGCGGAAGAAGTGTGAACGATCCCTCAACATCTTAAAAGTACTATCAAACACCTTATGGGGAGCCGATAGAGTCTCCTTACTCCGAGTGTACCAAGCACGAATACTTTCACGTTTGGACTATGGTTGTGTAGTGTATGGTTCTGCTCCTGCATCCGTATTAAGACGACTGGACGCGATACCTCATGCTGCTCTCAGAATCTGCTCTAGTGCGTTTCACACATCGCCGGCACAAAGTCTCTACGTCACTTGCAACCAATTTCCTCTGAACCTAAGACGAAAAAGGCAAGTTCTTGCTTATTAGTATTTTAAGATCTTGTCCGTGCCTTCCCATCCTCTGAAAAATGGAAATTTGACTATAAGCATGAAGAGAGTTTATGATACTCGGTCACATAACATACGTCCATTTATGGAAAGAACGAAGCTTCTGTTATCCGAGATCGATTTACCTGATGTTGATATCCACCAAAGAAACCTTCTGCAGTTCTAACCATGGAATACACCACATTTCCATTATATCAACCCTTACGCTACCTACAATAAATCCGCCATAGCACCAGTCGCTTTTCAATGCATCTTTGCTTACCATCGGAGTCGGTATAGTGATTATTCTCCCATCTACACAGATGGTTCAAAACAAACTGATTACATTGGGTGTGGAGTTGTGATGGAAGATAATATGCGTGGTTATTGGCTCGATAATTTTTGCAGCATTTTCACTGGCGAAGCCATTGCCTTGTACCACGCACTTCAATTAATTGACCCCCAAACACCTCGTAAATACTGTATCTACACTGATAGTATGAGTGTCTTAGAAGCGATAGAAAACTACAACAATCGATGTCATCCTGTGGTGTGTGATATAATAGACATTACGAATTGACAGCATGGCAAGGGTTGTGATATACAGTTTTTCTGGATACCAAGCCACGTGGGTATTACAGGCAACGAGCAAGCGGACATCGTAGCTCGGTCGGCAACTAAAGAATTACCGCTAACAGTTCTCCTTTGTGACATGAAGCGCGTCATCCAGCATCGTATTGATAATGCCTGGAAGGAATCATGGAACTCGCAAACTAATAACAAACTGTACTGCGTAAGCCTGTCATTGGAGCTTTGCCTGTAATACCGATGCGCAGAACCGATGTTAAGCTGACTCGACTTCGCATTAGTCATACTCGTTTTACCCACATGCATCTTTTACTGGGTGAAAATGCCCCAGAATGTCCTTCATGTAAAGTCCCGTATTCTGTTTATCACATTTTAATAGATTGTCCAGTTTTTAGCCATCATCGCATCACCTTTTTCCATACATCTGTTTTAACCTTATCTGACTTGGTGGGAGACTTCCAACCAAAAACTATTTGCCTTTCTTTTAAAAATTGGATTTTTATATTTGATTTGTGTGTTTAATTAGATTTTTAATATTATATATGTATATATGCATGCATATATACACATGCATGTGTGCATGTACTTTCATGTATTTAAAAAGACTTTTTTCAACGAGTGTTTGGTGCAGCTTGGCTGAAGTCGGCCCTTGCGCCATTAAAATTCAAATTCAAAGTTCATCCCCAATAGCCCTAGTGTAGCTTTGAAAAGTGCTATGTTATTAAACACTTACTCTTTTTACGTCACAGATTTGAGAATTTTGTGATGGCCGCGGTAGCCGAGTGGTATAGGCATCGGATCGTGGCTGGCTTTGTCACGAGTTCGAGCCCAGTACCACTAAAGACCCGCCGTGTAGGGCAGCGATGCACGCTAAATCTGTCGAGAGCTGAAACGTCCTCCCGTTGGTGTGGTGTGGTAGTTAGGAGAGGGGTGTGCCAGCTCAGGTGTCGTCCACGTCACTTGACCATGGTTCAAAATTACGTGGTCCGTCGCCAAAAGCCCTCGTGCAGCTGAACAGTGCGACGTTAATCTTCACTCACTCACTCACTTGAGAATTTTGTGAATTCTCAAAGAGATGTGAGAATTTGTTTTTGGTGTCAACTAAAGCATCATTAGCTATAGTTCAAAATTACGAGGTTCGTAGTCATTTGTCTCCATATTACTTCTGAATGCGATATTAAAAAGGTAATTAAAACATTTTTTGTTATGAAGTAACTAAATTGCAGTTTTTACTGATCATGTCATAAATTAAAATCATTCAAATAAGCAAAACTTGTATAATGTACCATATTAAAATTTCCACTTGTCCAAGAAATACTCTCGTAAAAATTAAACATTCAAAAAATATAAAACTATAAGGTTTTTTTATTTTTTACGAATATTATGTTGATAAGAATACTGTTTTTGTTGGCAGAAGTTTCTCAGTTTTTCTTTATAAGAATTTTTACTCGTCTGATATCTCGAAAAGAAAATATTGAATATTCTAAACACCATTTTTACCATTATTTTATATTTTCAATATATATTCCAAACATACTATTCTAAAGATCTGAAAACATCTAATCTACGTGAGAAGTTATATACGTGAAAACGTGCAGAATTCTCTATCGCTATTGTGTCTTCAGTTTTATCTTTTTTCAATCGCATAGCAAACATTTCATTTCAACTGTAAATAAAAAATTTTTACAAAGAACCACTCTTATGCGGGGTTTATTTTTTTCTTTGTTAGACATTTTTATGATGCTTACAATTTTGCTGAACAATTTAAATGGTAGTTAAATTTATCTCTCGAATTTCGCAATTTTTTTCATTCATATATTCGTCGAGTTTCATAGTCTAAAAGTAAAATCAGCATTCATAATTTTCCTTGTTTTCAGATACTGTTGATGGATTATCTTTATATTTTATAGAATTTTTTCCATATGTATATTACTACTACTAAGCTACTGAATGTAGATATAAATTCCAAAGGGAGGAAATATTTCTTGAGAATTTTTATTGTAATATCGATTTTAAAAAAATTCCTTTGAAAAATTTACATGCTTTAACTTTTTTCAATATACGCACGCAAGTGGTGAAAAATGTTTAGTTAATAATCCCCTGAAAGTTTTGCTTAGAAAAAAATGATTTCGTTCCTTTTATATACATAAATAAAATAATGAATGCTGTTTTTTATTTTCTAGCAATAAGAAAATTGAGACCATATACAGCTTTTAAAAAAAGATTTACAAACATGAATAAACGTAAGCAAGATTAGTGATAGTTAATTTTTTTTATTTATGTTCTGATTTTCAAAATTTAAGTTGCCAAAGTTTTAAGTTTTGGAAAAATTTGCACGTAAAGGAAATTAAAACGTTTACCAAACAGTTTATTATTTTTATCCTCTTATAATTTGTAGAATGTGATTTAGAGTGTGTAAACATTGATTCTATTAAACACAAAAATCAATATTTAATCTTTCTATACAAAGAAAGAACTTTAGTCCATTATTTAAGAGAAAAAAGGAAAGATTTATTTAGAAATTTTGAAAATATTATGGGATAGAATGAACAGATGTTTAATTTTTCCAACTGAGGAGTTAAAAAGATTTTATTTAATAGGGTGCTTGATTCTCCCTCCTCAAATGACTTTTACAAGAAAATTATACCAACAATCACGATTTAATGAAACGTGGAGTATATGAGTGTCACAGCAAGTGATGCGATAAAATTTGTCATCAGCCCCAACGCATGTGTTTCCATTTCTTCTAGAGTGTTTGGCGCAGTTTGGCCAAAATTGGCCCTTGCGCCATTAAACCACAAAATCACTCACTCACTCCATTTCTTCTATCTTCTAGTCATAGTAAAGTTTCCACGTGTCAGGAGTTATAGAATGGAGTTAATCTCCAAAACATTCTTATGAAAGTGAAGGAACTTGCAGAATGGACAATATTCGTGCCGTTATCGCTGCCAGTGAAATCATTTAGTATTTTTTTCTTGTCTCAGAAAGTACATGTAAAATCGGAGGACAAGCCACCGCCAACGGAAGTAGTTCCTGCATACTGACTGTAACAATTCCAGCCACACAGCTATGAATCGACTTCTTTGTGAAACAATCCCCACACGCGCATTTTGCAGCTGCAATTTTAAAAGTTATTACGTGGTCCCGCCTTGGATAGCCCCGGCAACCTTTGACATCACGACGGACACTTTTTTCCGACAAGCAGGATGTAACTGAAAGCTAAAGAAAGACACCAACCGCTGATCCCCGAAGCAGAGAGAGATGATCTGAAACTTTCGATGAGAGCGGACCTCGAAAGAGAACTCCTCTCTCACAAACCACGCATGCACATATATAATTCTTTTTATGTACTTGTATTTTTCATGTGTATTTTTACATGATTTTAATATTTTAACAAACGTGTGGCGCAGTATAGCCAAATTTGGCTCTTGCGCTATAAAACCCAACATTCACTCACTCACTCTCACAAACCACATCAATTGAGCTCGAATAATCTTTTAATAAGTTTAGTAACTTAATGCATAATCTGTAAATAATAGATGGGATGTAAAAAAACTAAATGTTTAAATTAATCAATACCATGCTACCGTTATTTGTCTCAAACATCACAAGTCGATTTTACGAGGAGCATTGTGATTGAACTGAGATCCAAAATCATATTGATCCAAATCTCAAATCACTATTAACACCACTAAGTACGTTCACAGTGGCTGTGGTAAAAACGGCTGGAACAAAGAAATGGGGAAAATTTCAGAGATACCGGTGTGGTCAGAGAGCGACTTCAGCACGCATGGAATCAACATGTCCACCGACAAGCAGTGGCGGCCTCACAGGCCATTTCTGACGCCATTTTTCAGTATGTGCAGGACATCATTGATGTTCCAATATCCACACACACACACACTCAAAATGCCGATTGAGTGTTAATGACCTGCACTCATGATTTTCCTTAAGACGATCATTGATCCCATTGCACAAACAACTGTTTGCAATAGTGTCAAGTTAAGGCAACGAGGATGCAGGATGGTGTAGGGGGGGGGCATGTTTTCACATAAGTCTTTGTGTTTGGCTAGTGATAGTCATCATATACAAGTGTGGCGGTAATATAGAGGCAGGCGAAATACGGTCTACAAAGTAACAAAGTAGAATGTCCCAAAGAGCGACAAGGCGGCATTATGGTTTGAAGCGTTATTGCGTACCGTGTAATAGTCGGTCATCTCTGGTTCGTATTCAGGGTATTAACCCTCTCGCTGCGAAGTGCTAGCTTTCCTACGTGTTATTTGCCCGTGGAATTCGCAGGATATGTAGTGAGAGGGTTAAGACGGTCCTACAATTCATGGAGGATATGCTGTGGCCTGTGTCCCTCCCCCTTTCTTTAGGCAAGGGATACTTAATACCATTTACCAGTAGTATAAATCCAACCAGCATTAGCCAACACCATGCATTGCAAGATTTACAGACCATTCCCCATTCAGACCGGCCACCATTCTGATTTTTCACCAATCGAATATGTGCAGGGGGAACCCCTTGCATGTCCAGCTGTCATCGTATTCAGATGACCAAATATAGCAAATGGTTAGCAAGGAATTGAGTCATCGCCCAGAACGCTATCTACACTATCACCGACTTTTCATTTAGAAATCATGCTTCGTGCATCACCGCTCACGATGGTTACGAGTTTCATTTAAAAATATCTTATTTTTTTTTGTACTTGAAAAAGGTTTTCCTATTTTGTACACTAATTTATTTTCATGAGGTGACAACCTAAAGAATCTCTAATTATAATAATAAACATCTGGCATGGAAAGATCAGAGCTCTTGAAAATTGCTCTGAAATATAAATAATAGTTTTTTTCTTTAATGCTGAGATGATAATTATTCGTAGCCTAGGCTTCTTCTACAAAGTAATAGGTAATATTTTCATTGAAATCTAAAAGTTATTTCCTTTTTAATATCCTACTTTATTAGAAATATGTATATATATGTAATAAAATTTTTAATTGATGAATAAATAGTAAACAAAAATGGGTCCAACACCATACAAAGAAAGAAAAATGGGAAAATTGCAAGGAAAATCACTTTCTCTATTTTGTCACTTAATATTGCGATTCTGTCATATGTATATATTTATTTATATTAATTGTAACTATTTAATAAAAAGTAACTAAAATAAAAATTTTCTTTGTTGACCTGAGTAGGAATTTATTTAATTTTTTTTATATGTATTACTTGTTACAAGCCATATCATAAAAATAAAATTATCTCTCGAGTCATGATTTGATCAATCCTGACATATAGATCAATTTAAATTTATTTTAAAATAGTGATTAAATAAGTAGAAATTTGGTATTTTAGTATTATTTTTAAACTTCCCTTACCGAAGTATGGATTCTAATATTAATTATAGATTAATTCTTTCCCTTCATATTAAAAAATGTGTTTTTTTTAAGAAACTGCTGGTCTTATCTTTCTTATACACTTTAAAATTTCGCAATGTTTGCAATAGCTAGGACTTAATTATAATTTAGCTCTCAATATCAAGATCTTTCCAAACTTTTCCACTCTAAGTATTATCATCGAATTCCTCTTCATATTCGCATCAATCATTTTTAACAAACGTTTTATCTATTTCCGCACACTTGGTTTTATCTAGAATTGAGTAACCATATTTTTTTAAGATGTCTTTCTACACCCTGTAGTACTATGACCTCATAAACTAAATTTTTTTTAATCTTCCACAGCATTTCGAAAGACGTTGTTTTTATAATAATTTTGAGCAATTCTTAAAAGATCGAATATTTCAGTCTTTGACCTCTACAATTTGTAATATACAGTATTCTGCACACACACACTTTGATGTAACACGCCTTTGTGTTTTTTATGATGCGCAAATCGAGTCTCAAATACATAATCTTCTGCCAGTAACCCACTTGTTCATTTATAGTGCGACTTATTAAACATTCATTCCTTTAAATGTAAAATGTAAGCCTTAAACTTGAGTTTATCACTCCAAATCGGTTTTTCAAGAAGTAAAGGAATTCTTTCTGTTTGTTCACGAAATAATAATTTTAAAAAATATACCGTATTTATTTGTGAATCCAAGCCGCACTATTTTTCCAATAATAATGCTACTGAAAATTGGGTGCGGCTTAGAATCGAAGGCAAAATATTTGTTGGATGAGAGAAATTGAATTTTCGCCCCTTTCAAAAGGAAAAATGTAACCGTGCATTTTGGTCACTTTTACTGATGACTTACCGCGGTTTATCTCCACTATTCAGTTTATCCTAAACATCGTTGTCTGCTCGTATTAAGGAAATTTTTTTGTATACGATCTGTCTTTTAATCACCTGAGCCAGTGTTTCTCAAACTGTGGGGCGCGCCCCCCTTGGGGTCGTGACAACTCTACAAGGGGGCGCGAGCATATTGAAAAGTCGAGAACAAAAGATAATTTAAAAAAATTATTAATTTACTGAAAGTGTGTGTGTAAACACACAAACAAAAAAATACATTCTGATATAATAAAAAATAAAATACACATTTACACTGATACATTACTTATAAATATATCAGTGCTACACAACGTATTTTATAATTAATTTGACAATTCTAAGTTAAAAACAAGTTTATTAATTACCAGTGACCCCCCCCCATGGGTTTGAGATATATATATAATTTATAACAAAAATTAACTCTTACCTTTATAATTTTTGTACGGTTTATAATTAAACCTTGACTACCGATCATAAGTTTCGCGATTCGCTTCCAAATGCCAACAGTTTTCCACTTAGGCACGCGTATGTGATGTATTGGGGGAGAAGGGGAGGAATAAAGGAGCAAAAATAATCTGGAATACGTAAATCCTTCGCAAACACTGTCAAGGTCCTTTTATTGCTTTCCAAAGTCTTGGAATACTTTTACCGATAGCAGTGCATAGAAAAAATCGTACTTCAGAAAGACGTATATATACGTCTGGAGAAATAAAGGCTTTGGCTTATATAACGAGAAGTTTATATACAAGGGGGCGGGGGGTGCTTAAGAGGTTAAAGTCGCATCTTAATTTTAGCGTCAAAGTATTATATTATTGAATTTAGTACATTGTTATTGTATGGGGAGGGGGAGCGCTAGGGAAATAATGATTGAATATTGGGTCGCGAGTATTGCAACTTTGAGAAGCACTGGCCTAAGCATCAAAGATATAGGTAATAGCATCAAGACGAGATCCCTATGACGCAAGTATGAAAAAGAAGGCAGTTTTTATGCCGAAGAAAGGGAAACATAGCAGAGGTCACTGAAATTTTGACACGAATGAAATAGATATACGCCGATGGGGTAAAAAAATCATATAATTCGTACTTGTAAGTGTTCAACAGCCTTTAATAATTCTTTTACATTCTTCTCAGTGGCGTAACGTACACCCCCGCAACCCCTGCATTGCGCGGGGGGAACTCTAGGGGGCCCAAAGTTTGACTGACATTAAGTACATATTTGGGCTTGGGGCCCAGAACTTGAGTTTGCAAGGAGGCCCCAATATTCTCCATTACTCCACTGATCCTTCTGTAATACATTCTTTTTTTAAAAAAATTGTTGCTTAACACATGCATTAGATGGCATGGAAGACGAAACCGTGTGTTGAAAATGGCGATACGGCAATAATTCCTGAATCAGCTGTGACAAATGGCTTTCTAAACATGATACCCCCTCAGGGGCTCACCTTCTTTAGGTGAGTACGGGTTTCACGCTCCCGAGGTGCCCTAGTGATCTTTTCCTTTTCCCTAGGGATTTACTGCCTTTGGTAAACACGGGCTTCACGAACCCGGGGAGGAAACCCTAGTGATTTTTCTCTATTTTCGGCCCTCTTTCTTGCCATTCACATTTCCCTTTTCTTTTCCCATCCAGACCACAGACCTATTTTAAACAATGAACTTTGCTCCAACTTTGTTTTTTTTTTCTAGTAAAAAAATTGATATTTATACTACCATATTATGGTTTGCATTTTTTATTACGATCTTTTAATTTAAATTTCTTAATTTTCTTTCAATATTTTGATTTTGTTACTTTTTATGTTTTGATTATTGATTTTGTTGCTTTATTTGTATTTAATTCACAAAACTTTTCTTTACTTTATTATCTTTATTTTTTCTGCCACGAAGTCCTGTGGCAGACCAGGACTGAGTGGAATGAAGTTGTGTCTGATGTTTTTTCACTTTTGGTATGATGACACAACAGACTGCTCCCTGGGAAAACTGGCACTTGGAGCGGGGTTTTGAACTTCTGAGGACCTTTGGACTAGTGAGGTGGGGTCTTGGAGGAAGCGGCCATGTAGAGGGTACCGGAGAAAAGCTGAGTTTTGCGTCTCAGGCCCCCAGATAGAGCAGCCAGGACATGCTGGTTAGGCTGTCCCGGGCTCCTGTACTATCAGCTGGTGTATAATCCCGCCTGTCTTGTAGTTCCAGGTGGTGCCTGGATGGGGTCCTGCATTGCAGAGCGGGGGGCTCTCTCGAGGCTACTGGTTGCTGGAATCTAGGGCTAGCCCTACCAAACTGGTCCTCTGAAAATCAAAAGGGATTCTCCTCCTCCATTCTAAAAAAAAATCAAAATAAGTCAAAATAAAGAAAAAACTCAAAACGCATTTTTTAAAACCCCCAGCCCACCTTACCCAACCCATGATGCTCATGTAAAACCCACTCTCAACATTGACAAAGTTTCAACGACTGCCAGATTTTTACTACTTTCACTTGAAAATAATGAAATGGGGAAGAAATCGCCATTTTTAATACAAAAAGGCTCTCGTAGAAATAGGTGGTGAACCGAAATCAGTAAAACGATTGCGTTTCGGGGATCTACTAATTGAAACGAATTCCGCTCTACAAACAAAGTCTTTTCTTCTAGCGAAATCCTTTCTAGATTGTCCTGATTCTGTAGTTCCACACAAGTCCCTTAACTCTTGTCGAGGTGTCATTTCTGAATCTGACCTGTTGACCACTACTAATGCGGAAATCCTTGATGGGTTTTCTGGTCAGGGTGTTATTCAGGTCAGAAGAATAACAATTAAAAAAGACACATCAATAATTCCAACCAAACACGTAATTTTAACTTTTAATAGCTCCAAAATACCATCTACAATAAAAGCCGGATATCTTAACTGTAAAATTCGCTTATACATTCCGAATCCTCTGCGCTGTTTTAAGTTCCAGAGGTTCGGACACTCTTAAACTGCCTGCCGAGGACAATTGACGTGCTTTAGATGTGCATCTGTTGGACATGCGTCCTCAGATTGCAGTCTGGAGCAGAAATGCGTCAATTGTTCCCAGCCTCATTCCGCTGATTCGAAACTATGTCCCAAATGGAAAATAGAAAAAGAGATACAAACAATTAAAACCAACAGAAACATATCCTATATTGAAGCCCGAAAATTTATAACCCCACAACCATCTCAAACTTACGCTCAAGTTGACAAATCCATAACTGTTAATAGTTCCTCACAAACAGATGAAACTATTACAAAAATAGTATGCCCACCTTTAAAATTACTACAACCATTAATAATCATTTCGAAACCTAATGTCTCCCTTAGTCCCTGCAGTTATTAAATCTTCTACATCAACTCAGGCAGAACTCGTACCATCCACATCTTCTGTTACAGTTGCATCGCCTTCAAATTCTCAACCTTCTAATTCTGTAATAGATACTGCTCCCATCACCTCTAATAGTTTATCTATCTCTGCTGCATCTTCCTCATCCACAGCATGCTCTGTTCTTGAAACGACCACCACTACATCCAATACCATACCCACTATATTCCAGGATACAACTCAAAACTCAAAACCCCGTAGGAAAAAGCGTCCCCCTAAAAACCAATATAAAACTATAAAACCAAAAATAGAAATTAAGACGGCTCCTCATAGACCTCGAAAATCAGCACCTAACGAATACTCAACGGATAGTATATGATGTGGAAGATGAACCTGAGCTAAATCCAAAGTATGTTATTAGTTACAAGGGAGAGTTAGTAAAAGGACGTAATTGTGCATCTATACGGTATGACTTTGAAAACCCGATCGAAGAACCGTGTTAACAGAAAAAAATAACATTTTACTTTAAAAAAAATTTTTTTACAAACTAAATATTTTTCTGATTTGGTGAGGAAAACCCCACCAAAATTTATTAACTTTAGCTTTTAAAACTTTTTAATCTGAGACCTTACTTTTTTAACTATACAATTTATTACTTATTTTATACTTTTAATACTTGTTTGATAGTTGTTTGGCGCAGTTTAGCCAAAATTGGCTCTTGCGCCATTAAACCCCTCACTCACTCACTCTAAACATGATACTAACGGTTAGAGTACTTATAGCTTCATATATGTATTTGGAAGTCCTTAACACTGGTAAAAAGGAAATAAATTATTAACTTCTATTATTTCTCATAACACTTTCTGTTGGGGTAAAGCGAGTGAACTGTTTTTTCTGGCGGAAGGATAACTGTGTGACCCAAGCGCGTTTTCCCGATTCACTCACTCGCATTCCTTCTACGGGGTTCACTAACTGACCGGTCGCTGTGTGCTTTTGGTCAGAATTGCTGTGTGCAGTATCCGTGATCGTTATTTTCGTATTTGTATATAAATAAATGTGCTGTCCAGAGATACCTGGATGGAAGTAATTTCACAGAAAGAACATCAAGTGTTAGTAAGAGTCCGTGGTTTAACCTGTGTGATGCGTTAGTCAACTTTGTGAACGTTGAAGCCTTTCTACCTACAATGGATAAAATAACAATTCCCGATTAAAACGGAACGAACTATTTTATTTGGGAGCTTAAGATGAAAGCTGCCCTTAGCTTAGAGAGATTACTCTCTAATCATAAACGAAAAACTTGGAGACCTTAGCCTTAAGGATGAAATTGAGGGGCAATCAAAAAATATTTAAGATACTATATCGTATATAAAGTTATCGCTCGCAGATGAACAAGCGTTGCAGTTCGCGGCGGAAGACAACGCGAAAGTGCTGTGGGATAAAATTAGAGCGACTTTCATCGGCCGAGGCGAAGACCGAAAAATTGACGTGGGCAATGAACTCAAGAATATCACCATGAAAAAAAGCGAACCAGTGGGGGATTATATTGCAAGAGCACGGGGGATATCGACTAAGTGTCACTCCCTAGGATTGGACGTGTCGCCTTGGGAATTGGTCTACTATACCGTTAGAGGATTGAATAGAAAATTCTCCAAAGTGCACGCTATTTTAAAGACTCAGAGGGGAAAAGGTATGGAGGAAGTTCTTCAAATTTTAAGGGAAGAAGAAACAACTTTCAACTTGGCAATTAAAACTCGAATGGATGGGATTAATGCTGAAGCATTTTATTCCAGGAGAAAAAATGGAAAACAAACGAGACTTTGCTATATTTGTAGAAAAGCAAACCACCATGCAAAGGATTGTTACTATAGAAACAAGAACCCTCCAAGTACAAGCCAAAGGAATATAACACAAAGAAACAATTCGTCTAGAAATGGACAAGTAGTTACAGCTTCCCATCAAGAAGAAAAACTTTGACAATACCTGGATCCTGAATAGTGGTGCATCCTGTGGCTAAAGAATCTGTGTGGTTCAAGAATATTAGTCTACAAGTGATGGACATTCATTTAGCCGATAAAAACTAAGATGATGAGCCAAGGAACTGGAAATGTTTCAGCTAAAACTGTGAGTACAAAACATTGTAATTCTATTAATCTAACAATTACTGATGTCAGTTATGTTCCTCAATTAAGATGTCATTTATTGTCTGTAACATGTTTAATGGATAAAGGTTGTAAGATTAAATTAGAAAATAATTGTATATTAATATATGATAAAAATGATAAGTTAATAACTAAAGCATTTAAAAATAATGGTAGATTAGAAATTAAATTAAAACCTATGTATAATTCTGAGTGTTATATATCTGACCAATCTACTAATAATTATGAAATTTGGCATAACAGGTTATGTCATTTAAATTGTAAATATATGCTTAAAATGAAAGATTATATTGATGTTGATAATGTAAATAATTTCACATGTGAAACTTGTGATATAAGTAAAGTAACCAGAAAAACTCATCATAGTATTGATGTAAGTCAAAGCTCACAAATTCTTGAGTTGCTCCATGCTGACCTGTGTGGTCCAATTAATATCTAATAGTATAGTGGTGCAAAATATTTTATGGTAATTGTAGATGATTTTTCTAGCATGTACTTTACTTATTTCTTAAAAAATAAATATGAAGTGTTTGATATATTTTCTCAATTTAAAGCCAAATATGAAAATTTAACTGATAAAAGGATTAAAAAGATAAGAACTGATAATGGGTTAGAATTTATAAATGAACAACTAGATACTTACCTGGCTAATTCAGGAATATTTCATGAAGAAACTATTCCATACAATAGTGAATCAAATGACAAGGCAGAAAGAGCCAACCGCGTTCTTCTAGAAAGAGCTAGACCTTTATTATATGAAAGTAAGCTTCCTTTAAAATTTGGGGCTGAAGCTATTAATTGTAGTACTCAAATATCACGAAAAGGGAAAGAAAAAATCCCATTAGAAATTTAGACAGGTAATAAACCGAAATTAAATGATCTCAAAAAATTTGGCTGTGTGGCCTATTTTCACGTTCCGAAAGTATTGAGAAATTTGAAGTTGCAGGAAGGCGTGTAATTATGCTAGGATATGCTAGTGAAAGGAGGGGATATCGAATTTATGATATTAAAAATCAAAAAGTAATTGAAGAGAAATCAGTTAAATTCAATGAATCTTTAAAAGGTAGTAATTATTTAGGAGAAATTGAAAATGAAACATGTGTGGGATATTGACTCGTTTTTTGAAGTCTCTTCCGAAAGAAAAGAAATTAATCAAAATACAGAGAATGGAGTATTGTCTAATTTTGATATTAATAATGTTTCTGTAGAAATTGAGAATGATAACTCAATAGACCACGTCATCGCCTCAGATAGGCAGAATCCAACTCCCGGTACTTGAATGATGTACAAAATCAAATCCCTGTTAGAAGATCGGAAAGACTAAAATCTAAGCAAATGTTTGTTCATTTAATGAATAATGTACCAAACTCTTATCTTGAGGCAAAAAATAGTACTAATTGGCAAAATTGTAGATTAGCAATGGAAAATGAATTAGATTCGTTAGATAAACAAAGTTTGGGAAATCGTACAAAAACCTGCGAAATCAAAATTAATAAAAACTAAATGGGTATATAGTTTAAAACAAGATGATGCTGTGGGAAAAATATGTAAAATACAAAGGCTTGTAGCAGCTAGCTTTAATCAAATTAAAAACATAGATTATTCTGAGTCGTATTCACCAGTTGTGAATATTGAATCTTTTCGATTGTTAATTGCACTTGCAGCTAAATTAAAATTAAATGTTAATTTCTTTCATGTAAAAAATGCATACTTATATGGTGATTTAGAGGAGACTGTACATGTGTTATCTCCTCCTGGTTATGAAAAATTAATTGGAGACGACAAAGTTTGTAAATTGAAAAAGAGTATTAATGGTTTGCCACAGTCTGTTAGAAACTGGTATATGAAAATAAAGGGTGAATTAGAAAATTTTGGTTTAAAACAATTAGCTTCTGATAATTGTTTTTATTAAATCTGATAATCAAAGTGTTCTTATATTATGTATGTACATGATTTGGCTATTTTTTGTTACAATGATAAAATGTATGAAGATACTGTTAGTAAGATTAAAAATGTATTTGAAGTGGTTGAAAACAAAGCTAATAAGTTTTTAGGCATGGAAATTGAAAAAGTGAAAATAGTATATATTTATGCCAGTGTGACTGCATTAATTCATTATTAGTCAAACATAATTTAGAAAATTATAAAAATGTCAAAACTCCAATTGTGAAGGGAGAAGACAAAAATTTTCCCTCTACAAATGAATTTATTGATATTACTTTGTATTGGGAATTAATTGGGGAACTTTTATATTTAGCTAATAGAACTCGCCCTGATATTTCTTTTGTAACGTCTTATTTATCCCAATTTAATCATAATCCAGAGAAGAGACATTACAATTAGGCTAAGCGAGTATTAAGATATTTAATAGGCTCAAAAGATAAAAAATTGTTTTATGAAAAAGAATTTGTGGTATTTTAAGTGCTAGTTCAGATGCTAGTTAAGGAAATGCAGAAAATGGAAAATCATTTTCTGGAGGTGTAGTTTTACTTGGTAATTCATTAATTTTACTGAAATGTCGTAAACAAAAGAATGTTAGTTTATCAACATGTGAAGCAGAGTTATTTTCTTTTTCTTAAATTTGCAAAGATATAATTTGGACTGTAAATTTGTTAACTGAATTAAAATGTGAACAATTTATAAATAATGCTGTAACTTTAAATTCAGATAGTCAAGCAGCAATTCAGTGGAACAAGGGTACCCGTTCTTCAAATAAATCAAGGCATATGAACTTACGTTTTCATTTTATAAAGGATTTAATTGAAGATACTGTAATTATAAAATTAGAATATATCCAAACAGAATTTTTAATTGCAGATTTCCTTACGAAATCCATGAATGCAGAAAAGTTGAAATATTAAATGCAAAAAATTTCATTACTCTCCTGATTTTATGTCACTGTGTTTATTGTTATATTTTATGTGTATTGTGTATGTGTCTATAATATTTGTATTGTTTGAAAAAAAATGTATCACTCGCAGGAGGTGTATGTTGGGGTGAAGCGAGTGAACTATTTTTTCTGGCGGAAGGATAACTGTGTGACCCAAGCGCGTTTTCCCGATTCACTCACTCGCATTCCTTCTACGGGGTTCACTAACTGACCGGTCGCTGTGTGCTTTTGGTCAGAATTGCTGTGTGCAGTATCCGTGATCGTTATTTTCGTATTTGTGTATAAATAAATGTGCTGTCCAGAGATACCTGGGTGGAAGTAATTTCACAAAAAGAATTACACTTTCTTTAAAAAAATTTAAGTATCTGTTGCGATGAACTTTTTACACAATTTTTTAAAGTTTTTTTTTTCCAAAAACGTGTTGGGAATAGGGAGTGCGGCTTAGATCCGATGACATTTTTTTCACTAAAAAATTTTGAGAACTTGGGGGTGTGGCTTAAAATTGATGGTGGCTTGGATTCGAATAAATACAGTGCTTGCGTATAATTAATTCTAAATTTGAGTATAACCATCGCTGAGTGGTAATGTATCACGCTTCCACGCTACAAGTCCGGGGTTCATACTCTGGGCTGGGCAAGGTCGACTCAGCTTTTTATCCCTTCAGTGGGTCATTAAATGAGTACCAAGCTTGCTTTTCAACTAAACACTGAGGGTTTCACGTCAGACAGACCACCTGACAGGAGCATCTGCTCATGCACCTCAGTGTCCGAGGTCGTGAAAACTGAAATGGGCGCATTGGCTCTCATAGGCTGTTGCGCCACTGAGTTTATTTTTTAATTTTGTGTGTTGTCATCCTCTGGAACTATTCCATGCAGTCCGGATCTCCCACAAATATAAAAAAAAAATTAAGCACATTGAACTTATTCACATTTATCTGTCTAGTATTCACAAGGAGTAAAAATTTACTAATCTTACCTTCCGAAGTAAAATTCTACTTACTACTTTTACTACAAAGTAAGAGAGTCCTTAAAGTTTTGCTTGTAATTTAGAGCAATAGTGTTTGCAGAAAATTGAAATCCGTTTAGAAAGTTAAAAATTGTGATTATTTTATAGCTAAAGGAATGCTGATTAATAAATAGATCAAACGTTTTTTACAAGTTTAAATTCGCCATTCATTTTATAGTTAATTAAGAAAGTTTTCCATTAACTACTTTGACAGATTCATTATTGAATTTAAGTAAATTCTTTTTGATTTAGATTCATTTCTGCTAAGAGTTTGCTTGTATGTATCCTCTACGTGGGAAAATGAATATACAGGGTGGTCCTGAATTCATGGTACAAACTTTAATGGTAGATACAGGACATTGTAACAATCATTTATTATATCGGAATGTATGGGCGCAAGTGAAGCGGGAAGGCGCAAATAAGGGAAATAAAAGAGATGTGACGGGTTCACGCGCCTTTTCTTTAACATGTCCTTTGGATTCTTTGGGGCCAGAATTAATGGCAACTCTTTTCCAACCAAATCCAAGAAGTGAAGGAAAGATGCAAATTAGGAAGCTTTTAAATATCAGAGTAAGCTGCGGGGCAATTTGAGGAATGTAAAGATAATCCGTGGTTCAAGCGTGAAGAGGTTTTGGAAAACATTAAGTGAAAGCTATCGGAAGCTATGCGTGATATATATATATTAGGCATTTGTTTATATATAGCAAATGCCTTATTCATTATTTTTCTTCGTGTTCACCTTTCAACGACTTTTTTCAAAACGTCGAGACCTTACCGTTCGTCGGTGTCGATTTCAACTCCCTTTCTAATGTATTTTTTTAGTTCATTTTAGAAAAAGCCCGCCAGCGATCCCAAGAACGTCGTCATCCATTCCAGTGAAAATCAGCTTGCAGCGTTCAAGAATTTCGTCGTGATCCATTCCCGTCATCGAAAATCAGCGAATCGCCAGGTCAGTGCGGTACTTTCCTATCAAATAACGATTGCAGAAATGTACGAAATGATCATCTGTCCATGTTATTTTAAAATTTGTTTTCATGTGATTAATAACTAAGAATCATAAATATTTTATTTCCTTCTCGTATCAATTCGTCTCATAAAAGTATTTTACAATAAGAGTATTACATTTAATTAGCGGTAGTTGCGACTAAGTGAATGATTTAGTTATCAATAAGGATGATTTGTAAAAATGATTTCTTTTATTTGATTTTCTCAATAGTAGAAAATTGTCTTTTATTCTTTTTGATTCCTCGAAAATAAGATTTAAACATTGGTAAAATATCTTTATCTCTTGTGTACAAACATTGTTTTAAATAATATTTCTAGCAATTAAGGAAATGGATATTTTGTTTAATTTTTTTGAATCCTTTTTTTTTTACGAATATTTTGTGGTTTTCTTTTTTAGTTTGTGATATATTATTATTAGTTTAAAAAAAAATACTGCTCTGCTATAAATTCTTCAATATATTTTTTATTGATTATATTTCAAGAAATTAAGATATTACTCTGTCATAATTTTTCAATTTCGTTTTATGAATATTTTTAGCGTCGATTTCAGAGTTTTTTCAGTATCTGTTCATTTTATTCATAGATCTGTTATAATTGTACTTTATTTACGTTTCATCTTTCCTCTTGTTTGAGTAAGGAAGCTTTTTTTTTTTTTTTTCTGTGCGTTATTGGATAAATTTTTCACATCTGGATTAAGTATTTAAAAAATTAAACTTAGTTTAAAATTTTAAATTTGTTCTCTGAGCCACCACTCTTGATCTTTTGTTGCAAAAAAATGGCATTTCTTCTCTCAAAGAAAAAAGAGGATCTAAAAGAACTCGCCGAAGAGTTAGGGTTGATCGTCGAAGCAGGCTTAACTAAACCCAAACTAAAGGATCTCATCGTGAAAAGCCCAGATTACGTCGAAGAGGATGTTAAAGTAATGTTCGACAGCATCGTGAAGGATCGCATACGTACAGAAAAAAAGAGGAGAAATTGCGACGAGAAGAGCGAGAATATGAACTAGAAAAATTGCGAATACAGGCTGAAAAGAATGTCAATACTATGAATAACTCCGAAAACGCGCAAGCACCGAAACTGATTTACAAAACTTTTCATAAGTTTAATATGAAGGACGATATTAGCTTGAACCTGACTTTATTTGAACGACATGTGGAACTAACATTCTTGCCGAAGGACTGGGTACAAAAGCTTATAGGACTGATTCCTATCGACATTGCTCATTTGATTGCCAGAGAGCCAGCGGATAAATGCAACGATTACAACAACGTTAAGAGTTTACTGCTAAAAAGGTTCAAGTTATCCCCGGAGAAACTTCGTCAACTCTTAATTTCTCACCGAAAATCTAATGAACGAACTTGGCAAGATTTTTTCTACGAAATACAACCGTATTTCGATGGATGGATTTTAGGTTTAAATGTAGAAACTTTCGACCAGCTGCGAGAACTAATTATAGCCGACCAAATAAAGAAGAATGCACCGTACGAGTTTCAGGAACACTTTTTAGATGAGATTGGTCTACTATTAACTCACCTGCCGAGATAGAGGAAAAATTTGAAGAGTATGAAAATGTCCGAAGAACATTGAGACCGAAATTTTACAACTTTTTCGCCAAAGGAAGATACGAAGCCAGCGGATCAAGCGATACTTTCAAAGAACTGAATATCTCCAAGGTGGAAGTAATAGGCGTGAGAAAAAGCACTTTCAATTGAACGGAACCTCCTACTCCGGGAAAAGTAAGCGACTAACTTGTAGCTACTGTAAAGGACCAGGTCATTATGCCGTGGATTGTACGAAGTGCCCCAAATATTCGAAAATTAATAACTCTACAGACTCCTCAATCTAAATCTGCTCACGAACCTCTCGAGAAAGAATTAAGACCAGAAAAATAACCATGGGGAACAAGATTATTGAAGCTCTCATTGACAGCGGCAGTTCAGTTTCGCTCATTCGAGAAGATGTAAGCAAAGGAATCATCGAACCGTCGAAACTCTCGAAAGACATTGCAGTATTGATCGGACTGGGGAAGTACGAAGTCAAAACGAAAGGGTCGTTCAGAGAAAGATTGAACTAGATGGAGAAGAATATTCTCTGACGTGGCATGTCGTACCTACGCCGAGTTTGGAATTTCAAGCAGTAATAGGTTCAGATATACTGGAGAAGGCCTCTGTCTGCTTCTATAAAGAAAGTGTTCAGTTCCGAAAACATGAGGATAAAAATTATTTCCTGAAAATGCAAGTTTACGAAACAGAGGTGGAAGACGAAATTGTAGTTCAACATGTTACCAATCCACAAATACGAAGAGAAGTGTTTGAATTAATCTCCAACTATGAGCCAAAGAAGACCGAAATGACAAATGTGTGTCCATGAGAATTATCCTGAAAGACGACATACCGGTTTACCAACCTGCACGCCGCTTATCATTTTCTGAGAATCAAGATGTCAACAAGCAAATCGACGAATGGTTAGAACAAGGGATTGTAAGACAAGCTCATCCGAATATGCGAGTCCAATTGTATTAGTTAAGAAGAAAGATGGTACCACCCGGTTGTGTGTGGATTACAGAAAACTGAACCGGAAATTAGTCAAGGATCGCTTTCCATTGCCGTTGATAGAGGATGTATCAGATAAACTACAGGGAGCCAAAGTGTACACAACGTTAGATTTAAAAATTGATTTTTCCATGTTGACGTTAATGAAGATTGCAAGCACCTCACTTCCTTCGTTGTTCCAGACGGACAATTCGAATTTAATAAAGTACCTTTCGGTCTAAGCACCAGCCCCAGCGTATTTCAAAGATATGTGTATAGTATCTTCAGAGAGCTCATGCGGAAAGGCGTTGTAATAATTTACATGGATGATTTGATAATTCCTGCTAAAGATGAGAAAGAAGGTTTAGAAAAACTAAAGGAAGTATTAGAGGTCGCCTTGAAGTATGGCTTAGAAATGAAGTTTAAAAATGTCAATTCCTAAGAAGAAAAGTGGAATTTTTGGGTCACGTCGTCGAAAATGGGACAATACGTCCTTCAATTGCAAAAACAATAGCCGTCAAGAAGTTTCCGGTACCAACGACAGTCAAACAAGTCCAGAGCTTTTTAGGACTCACCGGTTATTTTCGAAAATTTATTCCAGCGTACTCTCAAATAGCGAAACCATTGAGTGACCTAACAAGGAAAGACAATCCATTTATGTTCGAGCAACCCCAAATGGAAACATTCGAAAAGCTTAAGAAATTGTTGACTGAAAGTCGAGTATTAAGCATTTTTCAGCAAGGAAAAACTACCGAATTACACACCGATGTGAGTCAACAAGGATATGGCGCCGTTTTACTCCAAGAAGCAGAAGACGGAAAATTACATCGTGCCCAATATATGTCGCAGAAAACGACTCAAGCAGAAGAAAAATATAGTAGCTATGAACTGGAAGTTCTTGCTGTTGTCAACGCTTTAAAGAAATTTCGCACCTACCTTCTGGGAAATCATTTTAAAATCATAACGGACTGTTCAGCTTTTCAAAAGACTATGGACAAAAAAAAGATTTAGTTACTCGTGTAGCAAGATGGGCATTACTGTTAGAAGAGTACGACTACGCGAGATTGTACATCGTTCCGGCCAGAGAATGCAACATGTAGACGCTGAGCAGGTACCCAGTCACCATAATTACAAGCGATACTCTCACCGCAAGACTACAAAGAGCCCAACAAGAAGACGAAAATATTCAAAATTTAAAGTCACTAATAGGAACAAATAATGCTACGGACTTTTTATTAAAAATGAAATATTATACAAATACGTAGATGGCCGCGAATTAATAGCTGCACCAAGGGATATGCAAACCGAGCTAATCAAGTAAGCTCATGAGAAAGGGCACTTCTCATCCGCTAAAACAGAAGAAATTGTAAAACGAGAATTTTTTATACCTAATTTAAGCAAACAAGTACAAAACGTGATCATTAACTGTGTATCTTGTATTCTAGCTAACAAAAAGTGTGGGAAAAAGGAGGGATTTCTAAATCCTATTCCAAAAGAGGACGTGCCATTAAGCACTTATTATGTAGATTTTATTGGACCTTTGCCGTCTACCAACAAAAGATATCAACATATCCTCACAATAATTGATGCCTTTACTAAGTTTACCTGGCTTTATCCCGTAAAATCCACCACCCTAGAAGATGCCCTAGACAAATTAAAGTTACAACAAAAGACTTTCGGCAATCCCAAAAGAATGATAACAGACAAGGGCTCTCCTTTTAACTCCAAAGGATTTGATGACTATTGTACCGAAGAGAACATCCAAAATCTGCAGATCACCACCGGCGTACCCCGAGGGAACGGTCAAGTGGAGAGAATCCACCGAACTCTAATCCCTGTTTTGACCAAGTTGTCAATCGACGATCCTACAAAATGGTACAAATTCGTAGACCGACTTCAAAGAATTCTAAACAGCACCTCCAACCGAAGTACCAAATGGTCTCCATTTGAACTATTGACTGGCGTTACCATGAGAAATAAGGAAGACCTTTACATGAGAAACCTATTAATGGAAGAGATGGTAGAAGAATTGCAGGAACAGAGGAACCAACTACGACAAGATGCGAAAAGAAATATTCAGAAGATTCAAGCAGAAAATAAAAGAACCTACGATAGGAAACGCAAGAAGGCACCTAGGTATCAGAAGGGAGACTTAGTGGCCATTCAGAGAACACAATTCGGATCAGGTTTAAAATTAAGGCCTACATTTTTAGGACCATACAAAGTAATCGAGGTTAAACCTAGAGATAGGTATAATTTAGAAAGAGTAGGTAACCATGAAGGTCCTAAATTAACCTCTTCCGCCGATTTAATGAAATTTTACTCACCAGGATGAGAGATGGAGCGTTTTTAATTCATTATTGTGTACTGTGTTTCTCTTTTATTTTTATCTATTGTCACTGTTATTTTTCGTTTCCGTGAACTGTATTGTGTATTTTCTTATGTTTTTTTTTAAATTTTCAATGTTCATTTATC
The DNA here is from genome assembly GCA_019973935.1 of Trichonephila clavipes. Taxonomy (NCBI): domain Eukaryota; kingdom Metazoa; phylum Arthropoda; class Arachnida; order Araneae; family Nephilidae; genus Trichonephila; species Trichonephila clavipes. The sequence goes on along the minus strand of BMAU01018466.1, from coordinate 43,064 downwards.
TGATGTTATAGGCCAAATTATTCTATGTTATGTCAAATCACTGGGGTCAGTGATTCCAGGATGGCCGAACTTGTAGGAAATAGTATTTAATTAATTTCGAATAATTAGAATGTTTTAAATTTTCAATATACCTCGAGTGAGAGAGAGATGCAAGAGATGGCGGCCCCAAACAAACCAAATTGAATCGAGGCATTTCAGTGCCCAATGAAAGAATTCGGAGCGATGACGTCAGACGCATATAGTCCCTGAGCGCGAGATCATTTTTGGGACTCTCACACCGGACACGAACGAAGTAAGGTCGACGCCCTCTTAGCAACTTTGCTTTCGTAAACAACGCTTCTTTAGACCTAGCGATGTTTGACGCCCCCCTCTCACAGGTGAAATCCTGCTCTCTTTTCGAACTATCTTTCATTTATTTTCTTGTAAATAATTCAAAGCTGTAAATATAGCCTGTTCCTTATCTTAATAAATTAATTGTTCTTTAAACGCGCGGCTTATGCTTTCCTTTGTCCAAAATTTCATCATTACCCCTAGACACCGTCCCACACACACACACATATATATATATATATATATATATATATAGCCTTTAAGAGTTAAGGTGCATACCATTACACTCGAGCAGTAGCGCACACAGAAATTTTTCAAGGGGGGTCCGGGATCAAAAGTTCACCATTTTTGTATCATGCTCCTTTTGATTTTGTCGATTTTCGGTAACAAAATACAGTAAAAAAACTAATTATTGAATAATAATTAGCATTAATTAATAAAATTAATCATTAATAACAAAAACTTAATTAAATTTTTCGTACTGTATACTTAGAATTATAATCAATCGAGAAAAAAAATCAAGGGCTTTGGGGAGTCCGGATCCCCAGGACCCCCCTTGTGTGCGCCACTGCACTCGAGTAAATACGCAACTTCATCTAGGATTATTGTGATCGCTACTTCAGACTACATCAAGGTAGGATTGACTATTTAATATTAGGATCTGTGATAGTATTGGAATTGAGTTTGGGCGAGTCAGTTATTGATAGTGGTCCGAGTTAAGTAATTTCGGTATTATATATATTGTGTGTTTTGCCACCGTAGATTTTCTCACTTATATAATTATAATCTAATTCGTTAGACGATTAAGTTAAATATCTTAATAAAGTCGTATTAAGATCATGGCGACTCCTAGTTCTTTCTTTATTCCTACACCTCTAGCTCACACTGATAATCAAAGAGATGGTCACCCGAGAGGGGCGACTTCACAGAGAAAGTTATCGGTTGATTGCTTTGCCGGTAGGAGGCAGATGTCTAGTCACCGTTCAACATGATGCATCTCAGTAGGAGAACGTGCTATTCCCATTTGGGAGAAACGTGTGGCGCAGGTTTGGCTCTTGCGCCATAAACCCAAGCACTCAAACTCACATTTGGGAGACTTTACGTGTGCCGAAAATGCAGACGTACGTTTCATGTACGGCCGTGCAAATGGTAACGGCAGAGCTGCCCTATGAATATATCATGCGCAATTTCCTGATCAACGAATGCAGGATCACAGAATTTTTCAGCAGTTACATCGTGAACTTCGTAAAACGCGCTCGTTCCACATCACGAGACACGATACTGGTCGACGAAGAGTTGTACACGGACCAAGCCTGGAAGAAATTATCTTGAACAATATAATGGGGCTGAGATAGACCCGAGTCAAGTACAAAAACTGTTGCTCATCACGCAAGTGTGAATCCTCAGATCGTTTACAGAGTGTTAAATGAAAATCACTTACGCCCCTTCCATTTTCACGAGTACAAGCTTTGAATACAGCAAACTATCTTTTCCGACTGTCAGTGGATGATACAGCAATGTGCGCTGCAGCTGGACTTTATAGCTCATGAAGCTGAACTGTTACGAACATTGCGATGAATTTCGTGGGCCTCGATCTGACTACGTCAGACAGGTGGCATCAGAAAACAACAACAACATTTATTTTAAACATTATATTTGTCAACTACGCTTTCAATAAACACTTTGTAACAATCATTTATTGTATAGGAATGTATGGGCGCGCAAGTGACCCGGTGAGGCCCTAACACAAAAAATAAGAGACGAAAGTAAAGACAATGTTCTGTACCTACTCTTAAAGTTTGTACCATGAATTCGGAACCACCCTGTATAGGTATTTATCTGTTATTTAGTAGTATTGTCCAGTGGCGCCCACAAGGAGGCTCCTGGGGGTCCGGACCCTCCTAAAGCCCTTGATTTTTTTCCGATTGAATATAATTCTAAGTATATAGTACGTAAAATTTAATTAAGTATTTGTTATTAGTGATTAATTTTATTAATTAATGCTAATTTATTCAATAATTAGTTTTTTATTGTGTTTTGTTCCCGAAAATCGACAAAATTAAAAGGAGCATGATACAAGAAGGGTGAACTTTCGACCCCAGAACTCCACCCCCTTGAAAAATTCCTGTGAGCGCTACTGGTATTGTCAGATTTATATAAACAATCTATCAAATTCATTTTAAACAATTATTTATTAAATATGATCCCTTCATTCGCTGTGAAGAAATTAATACAAGTGTCGATGATTGATTTTCACAAAACAATATTATCTGTATAATTGGTGCGAGTCCAATTAAAACGTACGTTGTGGAACTAATCAAACAAATAAAACCCTTTAAGAATTGAAATCAGTATCAGTTATTTACAACTCAGTAATCATATGCACAGAATATGGACGAAAATTCTTCACCATATATTACTATCGTTTGGAAACCGCTTAACCCCTATAAGTAGTGATTTGTTACTATGGTACATTTAAAAAAGTTAAAATTTGGATAAAGAAAATAAAACTTATAATTGAAAATTTAATTTTTTCCATTCATTGAATATTGTATATTACCACACACACACAGATTCATTCTTATTAATTTCCTTCAATTAGTTCACTCATTTCCTGTATATATATAAGTCAAACTCAGTGGTGCAACATCCCATGAGGGTCAGTGCCTCTTGTGCTCATCCCTGTATACGTGACCATAAGACACTGAGGTGCATGAGCAAATGTCCCGATCAGGTGGTCAGTCTGAAGCGAGACCCCCAGCGTTTAAGTCCCCAAGTAAGCTTGGTACTCATTTATGTGAAAGGTATGTTTATGTATATATATATTCAAATTTTCAATCGCTGATAAAATAATTTTTATTCATCCATTGCAGTTCAAATTTTTTTAAACGTGTAGTTGACAACACTTGATGTTATACAGTTTTTTTTTTCAAATATTAATTCATTAGTTAAATTTTATTTTTTAATTTTAAATTTATTCTGCGTTATTTCTGATGAAGTTTGAATAAGCACCAACAGATGGCACCAGTAAGTTTTTCTAACGAATTTTTTCTTGACTTCAAATATATTTCTTTAAACTTGCAGTGGAAGACACTTGATTTTAATACAGTTTTTTCAAATATTAATTAAATTTAATTGACTAAAACAAATTTTGTCTTCAACTTTTTTTTTTACCTGAGTAGGAATTGACTTTAAAAAAAATTATATTATTTGTTTTTAATTTTATTTTGGGATTTTATACTAACTGACGATGTTGTCGCGGTAGTCGAGGGATCATGAGGGAGAACTTATGGTCAGTATTTTTTTCTGTCGAGGGGTGACTATGGGGGCCTATGGTGCAACAGCCAATTACAATTAAACAGCGCCTAACACAATGGCGTAACGTATACACCCGCCACTCCCAGTATTCTAGGGGCCCAAAGCTTGATGTTACGGTTTTGCAATCCTTTGTAAGATCCGGCTTGGGGCCCAAAATTTGACTTTGCAGGAGGAGGAGGGGGTTGTCCTAATATTCCCCGTTAGCCACTGGTCTAACTTTTGCATTATTTCTGCCGAGTTATAAGTTCAAGCTCTAGTGCCACTAAAGATCCTTCAAGTAGAAGGGTTGATGATCATTTAATTTGTCGAAGCTCAAAATAATTCACGTGACTTAATGTGGTACTTTGATGAAAGGCTTGCAGTTCAGGTGTCGTCCTCGTCACTTAATCGAGATTCAGAATTATGAGTTTCGTCGCCATTAACCCTCAAGAAGCTTCAATCCTATTAAATCTATGCTGACGATTGCATTTACAAAAAAATATAAGTTCAATCCTTAAGGTCATTTGTACATGAATGCAGGGGTTGAAGCAAACAGGAATATTTTTATAGTGTATAAAAATGTTATTGGACGCAATAGAGGAGATATTGCATCGTTTCCTTAAGAATAATTGTTCAGTATCTCATAACAATTGCAACTTATTATCCCATTCAGAATTCAGCATCTCATAACAATTGGAATTTTATTCATTAATAACTTGAAGTATACAGCCTGAGTCTTTTAATAATATCTAGTTCTGCGAATGGCATTCGAACTTCTGAAGAAGCCAGAAATCCTATCGATGTATTCATCTAATCTTACTTTTTTAACAGGCTTTTATTAGCTTCGCCTGTGTGTAACGGAATCTTTGAACTCGATTTTTACCCACTTTAATAAGACAGATTAATTTGAAATTCTGCACACTTGTCAAGGACCGATGACAATACAACAGGTTTAATAATTTTGTTCCCTTGTCCTGATCAGGATCATCAGGATTAACGATTTCCAATTACAAAATTTGGCGATAAAAGATTAAGTTACAACCGTAAAGCGATAACGCTCATGGTTAATATAAATACAACAAAAAAAATATTAATTCATCAATGAATAAATGATAATTTAAAAAACTAAAAAAACACACTTTTATATTATAAATCGAACCAAAAAATGGGCTTCACGAACCCGGGGAACTCTAGTGATCTTTCTCTATTTTCGGCTCTTTCTTGCAATTCAAATTTCCCTTTTCTTTTCCCGTCCAGACCACAGACCTATATTAAACAATGAAATTTGTTCTAACTTTGTTTTTTTTTTTCTAGTAAAAAAAATTGATATTTTTTACTACTGTATTATGGTTACATTTTATATTACGTTCTTTTAATTTGATTTTCTTAAATTTCTTTCAGTATTTTTTGATTTTGTTGCTTTTATGTTCAATTGATTTTTTTTGTGTTCAACTTATTATCTTTATTTTTCTGCCACGAAGTCCTGTGGCAGACCAGGACTGAGTGGAATGAAGTTGTGTCTGATGGGTTTTCACTTTTGGTATGATGACACAACGGACTGCTCCCTGGGAAAACTGGCACTTGGAGCGGGGTTTTGAACTTATGAGGACCTTTGGACTAGTGAGGTGGGGTCTTGGAGGAAGCGGCCATGTAGAGGGTACCGGAGAAAAGCTGAGTTTTGCGTCTCAGGCCGCCAGATAGTACAGGAGCCCGGGACAGACTAACCAGCATGTCCTGGCTGAATCTATCAGCTGGTGTATAATCCCGCCTGTCTTGTAGTTCCAGGTGGTGCCTGGATGGGGTCCTGCATTGCAGGGAGGGGGGCTATCCCGAGGCTGGTTGCTAAATCTAGGGCTAGCCCTGCCAAACTGGTCCTCTCAAAATCAAAAGGAATTCTCCTCCTCCTTTCTCAAAAAAAAATCAAAATAAAGAAAAAAATCAAAACGCATTTTTTAAAACCTCCAACCCACCCTACCCAACTCAGGATGCTCAGCTCATGGATGGTAAAGGCGTCGTGTTATCCACCTCTCTTCATTGACAAAATTTCAACGACTGCCAGATTTTTATTATTTTCACTTGAAAACAATGAAATGTCGAAGAAATCGCCCTTTTAAATACAGAAAGCTCTCATAGGAATAGGTGGTGAACCGAAATCACTAAAACGATTGCGTTCCGGGGATCTACTGATTGAAACAAACTCTGCTCTTCAAACTAAGTCCTTTCTTCTTGCTAAATCTTTTCTAAATAGTCCTCTAATGATAGGTCTGCACAAAACCCTGAATTCCTGCCGTGGTGTTATTTCCGAACCGAACCTCTTGACCACCAATGATGGAGAAATTCTGGATGGATTCTCTGATCAGGGTGTGATTCAGGTCAGAAGAATAACAATAAAAAAAGATAATTCAGTCATTCCAACAAAACATTTAATTTTAACTTTAAATACACCTACTTTACCCAAAACTGTAAAATCCGACCTTATATTCCGAATCCTTTGCGCTGTTTTAAGTATCAAAGGTTCGGACACTCTCAAACTGCCTGTCGTAGACAATTGACGTGCTCTAGATGTGCATCTGTTGGACATGCGTCCTCAGATTGCAGTCTGGAGCAGAAATGCGTCAATTGTTCAAAGCCTCATTCCGCTGATTCGAAACTATTTCCTAAATGGAAAATAGAAAGAGATACAAACAATTAAAACCAACAAAAACATATCCTATATTGAAACTCGAAAATTTATATAACCCCACAACTATCTCAAACTTACGCTCAAGTTGCCAAATCCATAACTGTTAATAGTTCCTCACAAACAGATGAAACGATTACAAAAATAGTGTGCCCACCTTTAAAATTACTACAGCCATTAATAACAATTTCGAAACCAAATATGTCTTCCTCAGTCCCTGCAGTTACTAAATCTTCTACATCAACTAAAGCACAACTTGTACCATCCACATCTTCTGTCACGGTAACATCGTCATCAATATCTCAACCTCCCAATCCCCTCAGGGGGCTCACCTTCTTTAGGTGAGTACGGGTTTCACGCTCCCGAGGTGCCCTAGTGATATTTTCCTTCTCCCTAGGGGTTTACTGTCTTTGGTAAACACGGGCTTCACGAACCCGGGGAACCCTAGTGATCCTTCTCTATTTTCGGCCCTCTTTCTTGCCATTCAAATTTCCCTTTTCTTCTTTTCACGTCCAGACCACAGACCTACATTGGACAATGAACATTGTCCCAACTTTGTTTTTTTCTAGTAAAAAATTGATATTTTTTTACTGCGGTATTATGGTTTGCATTTTATATTATGTTCTTTTAAATTGATTTTCTTAAATTTCTTTCAATATTTTGATTTTGTTGCTTCTTTTATGTTCGATTATTGATTTTTTGTGTTCAACCTATTATCTTTATTTTTCTGCCACGAAGTCCTGTGGCAGACCAGGACTGAGTGGAATGAAGTTGTGTCAGATGGTTTTTCACTTTTGGTATGATGACACAACGGACTGCTCCCCGGGAAAACTGGCACTTGGAGCGGGGTTTTGAACTTCTGAGGACCTTTCGACTGGGGAGGTGGGGTCTTGGAGGAAGCAGTCATGTAGAGGGTACCGGATAAAAGCTGAGTTGCGTCTCAGGCCGCCAGATAGTACAGGAGCCCGGGACAGCCTAACCAGCATGTCCTGGCTGAATCTATCAGCTGGTGTATAATCCCGCCTGTCTTGTAGTTCCAGGTGGTGCCTGGATGGGATCCTGCATTGCAGAGCGGGGGGCTCTCCCGAGGCCACTACTGGTCGCTGAATCTAGGGCTAGCCCTGCCAAACTGGTCCTCTGAAAATCACAAGGAATTCTCCTCCTTTCTCAAAAAAAAATCAATATAAATCAAAACAATAAAAAAACTCAAAACGCATCTATTAAAACCCCCAACCCACTCGACCCAATTCTTGATGCTCAGCCCATGGCTTCTTTAAATCCAAGCCCTGGTGAAGGCCTCATGCTACCCAACCTTTACATTGACCAACTTTCTCTCAGTACTAGATTTCTCATAATTTTTCTCCCAAGCAATGCAATGTCATCCATATCGCCTGATAGGAATTGGTGGTGAACCCAAGTCGGTTAGAAGATTGCGATCCGGTGACCTGCTAATTGAAACACTCTCTGCTATACAAACCAAGTCTTTTCTTCAAGCAAAAACATTTTTGAATTCACCTGTAAATATATATCCACATAAAACCCTTAACTCTTGCCGCGGTATCATTTCTGAACCTGACCTGTTGACCACTACTGATGCCGAAATCCTTGATTGATTCTCGGATCAAGGTGTAATCTAGGTCAGAAGAATAACAATAAGAAGAGATGCATTAATTATTCCTTTCAAACATATAATATGAACTTTTAATAGACCCAAACTACTGTCAACTATAAAAGCCGGTTACCTTAACTGCAGAATTCGCCCGTACATTCCGAATCCTCTGCGCTGTTTTAAGTGCCAGAGGTTCGGACACTCACAAACGTCCTGCCACGGTCAATTTACTTGCTCTAGAGGTGCATCTGTTGGACATGCTTCCACAGATTGCAGTCTAGAGCCTAAATGTATTAATTGCTTACAACCTCATCCATCAAACCCCAAAATATGCCCTAAATGGAAAATAGAAAAACAAATACAGGAAATAAAAACAACCAAAAATATTTCTTACCCAGAAGCACGTAAATTAATAGTCCCACAGTTATCTCAAACATACGCTCAAGCTGCCAAATCCTCTACTTTAAATAATTCTACCCAAACAGATGAAAATATAACTAAAGTGTCCACCTTTAAAATTACTTGCACCACTATCATCCAAACAAAGAACACATATTCCTACTGCTGTCACCACATCATCCTCAGCCCAAACTCAACTCTTACCCTCCATCTCTTCAAAAACATCTACAACATCGGATCCTCAGCCACCAACTCCCATGTCTAAGACAAAAGGGAAAATTAAAGAACAACCATCTCCACTACATCATCCCGGAAAAGATAGCAAAAAAACAGACTTATTGAGTATAAAAACCTACAACAAATTTAAAGAAAAATCCTGCCAAAAACACAACCTTAAAAACTGCGAGGGAACAAGATTCCCCCAATTAAACATCTCCCGTCTCCAAAGAATCTCGGAGACGGAAAATTTTTAAAACCTCGGATGCCATGGACACAGACGCTAATCCATCTGACTCGGATTACGTCATAGGTCTGGCATCCGAAGATGAGAGCCTTTTAGAGGCTGATTTTAAAAAAGGGGCAGATAATCCCTTGAAAGGGCCCCTTTCGCCAAGTTCGCCCAAAAAATAACTCCCCTGGTTTCTTGGAACTGTCGTGGCTATAGATCAGATACGTATAATGTCTTTTACGTCATCTGTAAGTATCATCCAGTATTTGTAGCACTTCACGAGACTTTCTTGAAGTCTTGTCACACAACAAAGATAAGTCGGTATGGTTGTGTGCGGAAAGACACGGAGGGACCCCCTGTGTCCTGAGGCGTATGTATTTTTACATCCCTCGATGTTCCATCTAGTGCTCTGCCACTCCATTATTCGTTGCAGGCTGTAGCCGTGAGAATCCACTCCACGAGCCCAATCAGTCTGCTGTCTTTACTTTACTGTTATCCACCAACATTACTTGAACAACCTGGTTGATCAGTTGCCAGCACCCTTTGTTATACTTGGTGACTTCAATGGACATAGCACTCTGTGGGGTAGTGCGAAGACGAACCCTCGTGGCAGACAGATTGAACAGGTGCTTTCTGATCACTGTCTCTGTCTGCTTAATCACGAGGAATGAATGAATGAATGTGGGGTTTAGTGGCGCAAGGGCCAACTTTGGCCAAGCTGCGCAAAACACTTGTTAAAAGAATGTCATATTTTTTAAAAATATATATGTATAAAAATATATGTACACATGTATATGCATGCATGCATATAATATATTAAAAATATAAAGAAACACAAATCAAATCATATGTAAAAATCCAATTTTTAAAACGAAGACAAATAGATTTTGGTGGGGGATTCCCCCACCATGTCAGATAAGGTTAAAACAGATGTATGAAAGAAGGTGATGCGATGACGGTTAAAAACAGGACAATATGTTAAAATATGACAAGCTGAATATGGGACTTTGCACGAGGGACATTCTGGGGCATTTTCACCCAACAGAAGGTGCCTGTGCGTGAAACGAGTGTGACCAATGCGAAGTCGAGTCAAAAGTTAATCACGAGGAACCAACGTACTTTCACGAACCCCACGATCCTTTCACACATTAGATTTGGCCATCTGCTCACCATCACTCTTCCCTAATTTAAATTTGTCTGTTGAGAAGGGCCTGTATAATAGTGACCACTTCCCTGTTATCCTTTCTCAAGATTCTGATACGGGTGGAAAAACCTTCCCACCTACGTATTCTTACAGTCGTGCAGACTGAGCACTTTTCACACAGTTGGCTGTGAAAACTGATGCAATGGTCAAGACAGAAAGTATTGATACAGCTGTACAAGAAGTCACCAATGTGTTTTGATTGCTGCTGCTGATTTATCAATACCAAAGAGTTCAAGTCATTCATTCCAACATTACAAACCTTGGTGGAATGCTGATTGTCAGACAGCATATAAGAACCAGCGGAAGTTATGGGGAACCTTTCGCAGATATCCCACTACGGAGAATCTCTTGGCGTTCAAAAAGGCAAAAGCAAATGCTCGCAGAGTAAGGCGTCGGAGTCGGAGGCAATCATGGATTCGATATGTGTCCTCACTCACCTCGTCAACGTCCAGTAAACAATTATGGAAAAAGGTCAAGGCAGCAAACGGGATATATCGGGAATTTTCCTTCCCTATTTTACAAACATCAGACTCTCTTTTCTTCCCCAGATTGATTGATTGAATATTTACGTCGCACTGTTCAGCTACACGAGGGCTTTTGGCGACGGACCACGTATTTTTGAACCATGGTCAAGTGACGTGGACGACACCTGAGCTGGCACCCCCCTCTCCTAACTACCACACCACACCAACGGGAGGACGTTTCAGCTCTCGACAGATTTAACGTGCATCGCTGCCCTACACAGCGGATCTTTAGTGGTACTGGGCTGGAACCCGTGACAAAGCAAGCCACGGTCCGGTACCTATACCACTCGGCTACCGCGGCCACTTTTTCTTTAATTATTTCGTCTGGGGAAGAAAAGAAATGTTCTGGGTGAAACTTTTCAGAGTGTATAGAGTGCAGCCTCTTATAATTCTCGTTTTCTCGAGATTAAGAGGCAAGCAGAGCGTACCCCGATTAATTTTTCCACTCGTTCCTTTTTTCCATATAACTGTGATTTTACGATGACTGAGTTACAAAAGGCACTCTTACAAGCGCACAACACAAGCCCTGGACCAGATGGAATCACTTACACGATGCTTCGTCATCTACATCCAAACTCTCTGGCCAACATTCTTTTTTTATTCAAAAGAGTTTGGAAGGAGTATTGCTTTCCATCCAGCTGGAGAGAAGCCATTGTGATTCCAATCCTTAAGCCAGGCAAGGTCACAACAGATCCCCTTAGTTACCGTCCCATTGCTCTGACGAGCTGCTTCTGCAAGACCTTTGAACACATGGTAAATACCCGTTTGGTATATGTTTTAGAGAAAGAAAAGTGTATTTCTCCTCTACAGAGTGGATTCCGCAAGGGACGATCCATTCTTGATAACCTTATTTTCTTAGAATCCCAAATCAGGGATGCCTTTGTTAGGAAAAACCATTCGGTTTCTCTTTTCTTTGACATAAGGAAAGCATACGACCGAACATGGCGTTATTGGATTCTCCGTAATATGTATGATTTTGGCTTGAGGGGAAATCTTCCTATTTTTATTTTTAACTTTTTAGCTGTTCGTTATTTTAATGTACGCATTGGTCACTCATCTTCTCATAAATTCATGCAAGATCAAGGGGTTCCTCAGGGTAGCGTTTTAAGCGTTACCCTTTTTAATATTCATATGAGTAGCATACTTCATCACCTTCCACCTTCAGTGCGAGGAATGCTTTATGTTGACGATCTGCAAGTCTCTTGTCAAGGTTCAGACATGCGACTAATTGAGCGACAGCTGCAAACAACTGTCAATCGATTAGTTAAGTGGTGCGATCAGAATGGACACACGATATCTCCTAAGAGCAGCTGTGTCCATTTTTGCAGAAAACGTAACCTACACCTGATCCTTCTATACATATAGGAAATATTCAAATACCTGTAGTCAGTGAGGTGTGCTTCCTCGGAGTAATCTTTGACTCTAAATTGACTTTCCTTCCGCATGTCCTTTACTTGCGGAAGAAGTGTGAACGATCCCTCAACATCTTAAAAGTACTATCAAACACCTTATGGGGAGCGGATAGAATCTAGTTACTCCGAGTGTACCAAGCACCAATACTTTCACGTTTGGACTATGGTTTTGTAGTGTACGGTCTGCTCGTGCATCTGTCTTAAAACGATTGGACAAAATACATCATTCTGCTCTGAGAATCTGCTCTGGTGCCTTCAGAACTTCGCCTGTTACCAGCTTGTATGTGGTATGTCATCAACCACCTTTAGAACTAAGGCGGAAGCAATTAAGTGCCAATTACTTTATTCGTGCCATGTCTGTTCCTTCTCATCCATTAAAACCCTTTTCTCTTGCCATTGGTCTCAACCGACTCTATGAAGCCCGTTCATTTAACATCAAACCTTTTTCAGAAAGAGCAAAGGCTGCTCTAAACGACGCTCATTTAAATAAAATAAATATCCAGGAAAATAATATCCTTGCTTTTCCACCCTGGGACATCCAAATTTTTAACTATCACTACCCCTTTTCGGGCTATGACAAAGCAGGCACTGCTGCTGTTATTTATCAGCAACTCTTTTCTTACCATCGCAATAAGTATTCTAAATACATACCAGTCTACACGGACGGTTCGAAGACTGCCAGACATGTTGGGTGTGGTGTTTTTAACAATACCATTCTTAGTTTTACTTTACACAATTCCATGTCTGTCTTTAGTGCTGAATTGACTGCCATCCTTGTCGCACTTCAACACATATTAATTTCTAACCACCGTCATTTTTGTGTGTACAGGTGTTGACTGTTTTTATCGGAGCACCTGATCTCCTATGAGATCTTAATCTCCTATCAGAACATTTGGGGAATTGCATTGAAAACTCTTTACTTGCCCTTGTTAAAAATTAAAGTAGAAATAATAAGAGTACTGGATTGCTAGATAATCGGGGTCGCCGTGCGACCGAGGATCAATTGAAGTGACTTGCTCGACCAATGGCCGAGGGTTTCCCGGCCAAATGGCGGGCGAGCTTTCAACGAGTCTTTGAGATGGGAGGTGCTGGGAAGGAGTGCGATCTGTAACGGGAGAGGAACTCTCTCCATTATTCTCGCTCGAGTGTAAGGAAATCATAAAATCTTAGAATTTGGAGAGATATTTGAAGTGAAGGGAGCTAAGATTTAGGCCTTTAGATTGTGATTTTTAACGAGATTTTGATAAAAGATATCAATCCTCTCTTCGTCTTTTTCATACCTGAACTGTCTTCCCATTTCTAAGAGAAAGGGGTAGTCGAGGAAGAATCTTCTTAATTCGCTGATCACGTCGTTAAAACCAAAGTGATTTTCATTGTTTTTTCCATTAGTTGTAGGGGCTTCTTCGGGGGCGGCCGAAGTTCCGGGAATATTATTTTTATTTGGAGCGCCCGAGAGGGCGGCTGCGAAGGAGAGATTTGGTTTGACCGGATTGGAGGGTTTGTTAATTTCTGTGATGGTGTTACGATTGCGAACCGTTTCACCTTTTTTCGGTTTTCTTTTAGGGAATTCTTCACACTGGCTCCAGTTGGCCATGTGTCCTGTCTTGTTGCAATTAATGCATACGGGGTTCACTATTTTTTCTCTAATGGGGCAGTCACTGGTTCGGTGAGATTCACCGCATTTTAAGCACCTAGTCCGCATATAACAATTTTTTGACAAGTGGTTGAACAAGTTACAATTGTAACATTGTGAAACCCCCGGTCGCCTGTTAAAAGTTTTTACCTGCACCGCTAGGTAGCAACACTTTTTTAATTGAAAGATATCTGGGGAGTCTGGGCTCCGATCGAGCTCAACCATAAAAATGGGGAGCACCCAATTTGTGCTCCTTCAGGGAAGAGAGTTCGTCGTGTTCTTTTAGGTATCCGATGAGGTGGTCATCGTCAGTGAGGTCTGAGAATTCCTTTTCACTTTTGATGCAGTGCTCAAGGAAGGAGAGTCTACCATTCATCATCTTGATAAGTTTTTGAATCTCCTTGTGGTGACGGCATTTGTCATTGTCAGTTTCTTCTGGAGGAGTCTCAGCGGCTTTCTTTTTTGGTTCTTTTTGTTTTCGGCGCTTATCATTGCCCTGAGCGGTTTTTCTGCCGCGTTGTTGGTTGTGATCAGGTGACCGCTGGCTCATTTGCAATACCATTGCGTTGCATATTTCGAGTGGGCTCATTCGTCCGTAGTCTATCATGTGTTCGTCATTTGACTTGGGGAGAGAGGTCTTTTTGGGCCTCAGCGTACCATCGGGTGGTTCGGTTTCCATGTCTGACATCGTAAAAATCAACGATATAAGTTGAATTTGCTGCGTTCAATATTTGTGTGTACACTGACAGCATGAGTGCTCTAGAGTCCTTACACTTTTCAACAGAGCATAGACACCCCACTGTGATAGAAATACTTCTGCGAAAATTGGAAAGGAAGGGTTTTGATATAATTTTTTCCTGGGTATACTTGGTAATGAACAGGCTGATACCGCTGCACGATCCATGTCTGATCACATGCAGCGGCCTGTCTGTTACCGAGATTTAAAGACTTCTACACAGAACTATATCCATCGTGTATGGAAAGAGACTTGGGATCAACAGATCCTCAACAAACTGCATAGCATTCATCCTTCCACATCTTATTGGACAGCACTACCAGTGCGAAGACATGATGTCCGCTTGACTCGACTTCGCATTGGTCATACTCGTTTTACGCACAGGCACCTTCTGTTGGGTGAAAATGCCCCAGAATGTGTTTCCTGTAATGTCTCATATTCGGTTTATCACATTTTAATAGATTGTCCCGTTTTTAACCATCATCGCATCACCTTTTTTCATACATCTGTTTTAACCTTATCTGACTTGGTGGGGAAATCCCCTTACCAAAATCTTTTTGCCTTCCTTTTAAAAATTGGATTTTTACATATGATTTGATTTGTGTGTTTCTTTATATTTTTAATATATTATATGCATGCGTGCGTGCATATACATGTGTACATATATTTTTATACATATATATTTTTAAAAAATATGACATTCTCTCTCTCTTTTAACAAGTGTTTGGTGCAGCTTGGCCAAAGTTGGCTCTTGCGCCATTAAACTGGACATTCACTCACTCACTCAACCTCCCAATTCTGTAATAGATACTGTTTCCACCGCTTCTGATAATTTACCTATCTCTACCGCATCTTCCTCATCCACAGCATGCTCTGTTTTTGAAACGACCACCACCACCACTACATCCAATACCATACCCACTACATCCCATTATACAACTCAAACCTCAAAACCCCGTAGGAAAAAACGTCCTCCTAAAAACCAATATAACACTATAAAACCAAAAATAAAAATTAAGACGGCTCCTCATAGACCTCGAAAATCAGCACCTACCGAGTACTCAACGGATGAGGAAGATATGATAATATATGTGTGTGGAAGATGAATGAGCTAAATCCAAAGTATGTTTTTACTTACAGGGAAGAGTTAGTAAAAGGACATAATTGTGCATCTATACGGTACGACTTTGATTACCCGATCGAAAAACCGTGTTAACAACAGCAAGTGATAACATTTTACTTTAAAAAATTTGGTTACGAACTAAATATTTTTCTGATTTGATGGGGAAAACCCCACCAAAATTTATTAGCTTTAGCTTTTAAAACTTTTTAATCTGAGATCTTACTTTTTTAACTATACAATTTATTACTGATTTTATACTTTTAATACTTAGAGTTGTTTGGCGCAGTTTAGCCAAAATTGGCTCTTCACCATTAAACCCCACACTCACTCGAACCAAAAAATGAATAAAAGTTTAAAAATAAACCTTTATTCAATTTTTCATTTATTTAAAAGTTATAGTTAATCGAATTAAAAAGTAAAAATTAATTCTTAATATAAGAATAAAATGAGTAACTAGAAAATTATAATGTCATTGTGGTAAAAAAGCGTGGGGTGTTTTGTACTACATTTTTACACTAGCTCTGCGTTGCGTTTTTTTGTTTGTGTGTTTGTTTTACCCCAATGACATAAATTTTCCTGTTAATCATTTTATTCTTATATTAAGAATTATTTTTTACTTTTTAGTTCGATTCTCTCTTTTTAAAAGTGGGTTTTTTTTAACAATTTATTTTCATTTTCAGAAAAACTGGGTGATTGTTTGAAGAAATTGCTAACGTGTCCTCCCCTTTTTTCACATAAATAACTCTTTTGAATGTTTGTTGTATTTGTATTAACCATGAGCGTTTTCGCTTTAGAGTTGTAACTTAATCTTTTAGACACCAAATCTGGAATCAGTTATCAAATCTGGAAATGGGATCTGGAATTAGTCGCCAAATCTGGAAATGGGAAATCGTTAACCCTGATGATTCTGATCAGATCTATAGAACAAAATTATCGTATTATCACCGGTCCTTGACAAGTGTGCAAAATTTCGAATTAATCTGACCTTTTAAAGTGGGTAAAAATAGAGTTCGAAGATTCCGTTACATACAGGTGAAGCTAATAAAAGTGTGTTAAAAAGAGAAAATAATCTCATACGTTCATTTGAAAATCATACAATTATCTTGAATTCATTATTCAACGTTTCATTGAAATATATAATTATATATATGTCGTAATAGAGCTGTTTTAGTGGGCATACCAAAGCATTCAATAAAGATTATTAATATACCAGTCAAATAAATTCTTCACTGAGAACCTAATCTCACAGGCCTCAGAGCGTAATGAAAATCGTTTGGTAATTGCGCTTGTGAGAAATTCTTGGAATTTAATCAAATGGACATGAAAACGGCAGCCACGAGTTTTAAAATTACATAGCAATACTCGCCCCCATCAAACTATATTAAATACCAGCATGGCACTTTTAGAATAGAGGATATTAGAACGTTTCTCTAATCTAACGTAAGTAGTTTGTCCATTTGAGAATTAAAGAACAAAATTGCTGTTTTTGTTAGCTGGAGCTTAAGAAATAAATGATTCGAAAAATTTCCAAGTAAGGATAAATTAACCACATGCTACTTTGTAACTTTTTTGTTCCTACAGAGCCTCCAATGTAATTTATGTTAAGCGAAAGATGCAATTTACTTTCCAACAAGCTGAAAAGATTTGTTTGAAGATCTAATTTTACACGCATGCATATTGTTGAGAATTTTGCGTAATGAATGCTTAAAGTAGTGTAAATTTATATCTGGATGTTTAATACTTTAGTATTACTTTCTGTTGCATTTATTTTATGCTAAAATTGTAATATTCGCAAGCAACGTCGTTCCTTACAAAATGATGGCGATTCAATGGAAACTTGGCGAAATGTTGGCGAAGCATTTTGGCAGCCATGTTGGCGATAAGAGGGATGCTTCTGGAAGTCACAGGAGAAATCTATTAATGCTATGATCTATGACGTAAGTGATTCTTTCGAGAAAGATCCGTACGGACTATAAATAGGACTTACTCGCTAAAACTGAGGTATTGTTTTGACTGTTGAAGAGTTGACTAGCTATTAGCTGCTACAATCTAGAGCAGGCATGTCAAACTCAGAGGATACTGCAGGCCACATGGTCTATTTTATATTAAGTCGGGGACTGCGTGTTTTTAATTTTAACAAAACTAATAAAATACGATTTTTAGAATAATTATATTACGTGTTTATTAGACTCAATATCAATTTCAATGCATTCTATAACATGCATACATAGTCGTTTCACATTCCAGGTTAGTTTTACAATCAAGCTATAAATATTTCGTACTTTTCATAAGAAAACAATAGTTATAATAAGAGAAACAATGTATAATACTTTTTATAAAATATTTTGCACTGCTTTTCCCAAAACACGTCATGAAAATTTACTTCAATGTATTAAGCTGATAAAACTTTTATAATTGATGATAAATGTTGATCGGGGTTTGTGATCTTGACCTTTCTGATTTTTTTTTCATTAAAGAAAATAGTTGCTCACATAAATCAGTTCTACTGAACATATTTACTGAATGCGTAATAAACGATAGCATTTTAGGAAAGCGATATAATGTTTGGCGCAGTATAGCCAAAATTGGCTCTTGCGCCATAAAACCTTACACTCACTCGCTAGGAAAGCGATATAAATATGTATAAAAAGCTGGAATTTCAAATTCCATACATTTTCGCTTCAACAAACAATTGCATTGAATTTCAATGAGTGAGTGAATATTAACGTCACACTGTTCAGCTACACAAGGGCTTTTGCGACGAACCTCGTAATTGGGAACCATGGTCAAGTGAGGAGGACAACACCTGAGCTGGCACACCCTCTCCTAACTACCACACCACATCCATGGGAGGACGTTTCAGCTCTCGATAGATTTAACCCTTTCAGGGCGGGGTGATTTTCTGCGAGCCGCTCGCTAGGGACGGAGTGAATGCGTAAGGACTACTCCCTTCAGGACGGGGCGTTTTTGTCGCTAAGCCAAACTTAAGAGAAAAACGCATAAATAATAAAATTTCAGTCCTAACGTCGTAACTTTTGGTACCCCTTTAGATTATTACACAAGTTGTCAGTTACATTAAAATAGAATGTAATAACGTTTTTCCTTTAACGTACATGAAATTATATAAAAAATATACGGCTTACCGTGGGAAATAAATTTCGTAAGCGCTATTCATTTTCTTCCAAAATTTTCACTGACAAAACATAAATAATACACTTATAAATTAATACACTTTCAAATTAATAAAAAAAAATACGACTAAGATCATTTACAAAAAGATGCAGGAAAATTAAAATGAAGATTGAGTGTGGAAAATCTCGAAGCATGTGGTGAAACGTAAAGTCCTACATCCGGGTTTGATTGATTGAATATTAACGTCGCACTGTTCAGCTACACGAGGGCTTTTGGCGACGGACCACGTAATTTTGAACCATGGTCAAGTGACGTGGACTTCACCTGAGCTGGCACCCCCCTCTCCTAACTACCACACCACACCAACGGGAGGACGTTTCAGCTCTCGACAGATTTAACGTGCATCGCTGCCCTACACGGCGGGTCTTTAGTGGTACTGGGCTCGAACCCGTGACAAAGCCACAGTCCGATACCTATACCACTCGGCTACCGCGGCCACCCTACATCCGGGTAGGGCATTACGTCGATCGCGATTGACCGGCGGACCGCCGAGACATTTGGGGTGACCACCTGAAGATTTTAGCATTTAATAATTATAAACGGAAATATTCAAGATTGGTTGAAGTATGTAGACTATATAAGTCTTCTACTGACTGTAACAACGAAAACTAATACAAAAATATTTAGTTAAAAACTAAGATAAAAAAAGACATTTTTATCTAAAGTTTATCTATTTTGAATTGTTTGATAGTAAATGTATCATTTGATATTATTATAATTGTAACAATTATTATTATGTTTGTATTTTGCGTTTTGCTTTAAACGCAGTTTTAAAAGTGTTGGTTTTTTTATTTTAGTTCTGTAAGTACATATTCCGTATTTATTATTAATTTATAATAAATATTGTAGACCTTCTCTCCTACCACATCACACCTACGATACTGGCCATTGGCGCACGCAAGAATTTTTCAAGGGGGAGGGGGCGTGGTCGAGTGTCGAAAGTCTACCATTCTGGTGTCATACCACAATACGCAGCCAAACATATTTTTTAAAATTTTGTAGATTGTTGGGAACAAAAGCAGTAAAAAATAAATTAAATACTCAGCATTAAATAACTAAAAAACAATTACTAACTATTATTTAAGTTTATAGTACTGTATAAAAGGAATTAAAATCAATCGGTAAAAAATCGAGAGATGTGGGGGACGGTTCAGACCAGTGCAGTGCGCCTCTGACATTGGGTGGACCCCAACAGATTGAAAAAATTAGAAGACCGCGCCCTGGAAAAGTCTGCCCACCCCTGTCCTACATGGTATATGATTTGCAAGCATAAAACGTTTGTTGCGTTTTTTTTTTTTTATTTATTTACACTCGGTTTGAGACTATACTCTTGGACTTTTTTCACCCTTTTTGTCCATATTAAGATTAGGGAAATGCCTCCAAAATAATCAAATAATAACCTGAAGTCAAGGTTTTTGAAATAAGAAAAGTACGCGAAATATATCCGAAAGCAACAAAAACTGTAACAGAACTGACGCTAAAACCCTAAAACACTCCACACTGTTAAGAAAAAGAAGAAAAAAAGTATTTGAGTTATAAGAAACGCGAATGCTTCATCTTTAGAGGAAAGTTTATGAGCAGAGCTCGGTTTGTTGACCTTTCAATTACCCTCTCCCCCCTCCACTACTCAGCTGATGTGCAAAATATCAAATCCAGGCAGAATATAAACTAATTGAAGGTCAGGTTACTCCAGCTACGTTCGATTTCAATATAATGGACATAGGGGGCTATCTAGGGTTCATTAAAAAAACGTTCCAACTGAAAATGCACCGCCCGGCTTTCCACAACACCTTTGTAAAATGCACATTTGCACCGCCCGGCCATGAGATGCGTTCGTGAAGAATGCATATTTGGACTGCCCGTCGCGAAGGGGTTAAAGTGCAACGCTCCCCACACGGCCTGGTCTTTAGTGGTACTAGGCTCGAACTCATGACATGCCTGCCATGACCATACCTTGACCACCGGGCTGCCGCAGCCCCTTGAATTTCAATTAAATCTATTTGTAAGTTTTCGTCTACAAATTCAATATTGATAGATAGTGGGGAAGTATAAATACGAAATTACAATTTATAGCTTATCAAATCAAAATCTTCGATTGAATTCGATTTCTATCAATTTAATTTGTTATATAACCCTTTTTCCGAAAACTTTAATTTAGGTGATTTAATCAATAGATAGACAGATTTAAAAGTAAAACAAAATTTCTTTTCTATTTGTTTTCGCCAACCTAAAAATTTTAATATGAAAGCATTATTTTTTTTTCAAATAGCGCTGTAACAAAATTTTTACTTGAAGCTTAAGATTAAGTTGACTTGTAATATTTAAGAAAGTCAGGTCTCCCCCTTTATCCATTGTCTAGCTATTAAGTCAGCACTTTCGCGACTTTTTGCTTTTAAGAAACTTATTCTTTCATCCAACAACTTGAAGAATAATCTTAGCCATTGAACTTTCGAATGATATGATTGATCGGTGCATTAACATTCTAAATCTTCCAGAAATGAAGTAAATTGAGAAGAATTAATCTCGAATATAATTTACAATTTTGGTGACTACTTTAAAAAAAAATCTGATGTTTAAGACTGAAGCATAAGCTGGTGAATAATGTAATGAAAATATTAAAAATTATTGGCGTGCTATTTGCATGGGGTTTTTTTTGCAACTACTTTCATAGTAATACCGGTTTTAAATAAGGGGTTGTAGGCCTAAATGCAGTGGTATCATTCCTTCCTCAATGGCACGACAGCCCAGGGCCTCGGCCTTCCTTAGAATTCCATTCCAGGCTGTTTTGTTCTTCGCCGACATTTCCAGTTTCTGACATTAATATTTTTCGGTTCTTTTTCTTGGCAATCGATCCACCAGGTTACAATATGGTCTCGTCGCAAAGATCTTTTTTGTGACTCTATCAGTGGCGCACACAGGAATTTTCCAAGGAGAGGGTCCGGGGACGAAAGTTCACCATTCTTGTATCATGCTCCTTTTGATTTTGTCGATTTTTGGGAACAAAGCACAGTAAAAAAACTAATTATTGAACAAATAATTAGCATTAATTAATAAAATTAATCATTAACAAATACTTAATTAAATTTTACGTACTATGTACTTAGAATTATAATCAATCGGAAAAAATATCAAGGGCTTTGGGGGTGTCCAGACCCCCTTGTGTTTGCCACTGGACTCGATTGTTGTCCAATCTTATCATATATCCTGCCGATTTTAACCTTTATATTGCAGTGAATTTAACAATATCTGATTGTTTAAAAAGTATATAAATTTTTAAAAATTGATTCTTTTTTCCAAATAAATTAGTATGACTAAACCTCTTAAAGTACTTATAAGGCTCTTCCTTCAAATATAGCAAGAGTCTTCTATCTCGGCCATTCCCCCGTTTCAGCAGCATATGTGAACAGGTCTTATCAAGGATTTGTAAATGGGTATTTTTGCTTTTCTGCTGATAAGATTAGGTTTTAGCTATTTTCGAAGCCTACAAAAACACCTGTTACCAGCAGTGAATCTATTACGAATATCTGGGGTTATGACATTGAGTGCGTTATGTTCAGAGCCTAAATATTTGAAATCATTGACAGCTTCAAATCTGTTTTCACCTCTTACAAAATAAGGCTCAGAACTGATACTTGACATGAATTTGGTTTTAAATGTGGTGGTATGCTAGTATTAAAATCAACATCGATAATATTCAGTTTTTGAGAGAAAAATTGACATAAATCTAATAATCAAACTTAGTTCAATTATCACCAACATGAAGTAATAAATATTAACAATTTCGTAAGGAAAGTATTTTATGACAAGAGGTACTTCCGTACGTCCAGACAACCGGTATTGTACGTTCACACGGTACGAGTAAGATAAAGATGAGAGTTGTACAGGTCGCGACTACTAAGTACTAATGCGACGCTGGTTAAACTTAAACTATTTAATTTATCCCCATTAAATCCATTTTATAAAACACCAGGTTCTACTCTCTTTTAGCATCGCATTATAGCTTAAGTTTAAACATTAGATCTTTAAAGACAATAAACAGTACGCTAAATCAAAAGACGTTCTTTAAATAACAATTTATTAAACAATAAGATTAAAATTAAATTAATGTATAAAGTGACACATAACTGAATTCCACATGACTCCTCTTCCTCGCCCCTCTCTCAAAGTTATGTCGCCGCTTGGAATCCCCGCGGTGTCTTAATTGGAAGGGACGTGTCAGACCAAGTGGGTGTGAGAGAGTGCGTCAAAAAGTGTCTAATCAGGGTGCATCTCGTTTTTATTTCGCGGCGACTTGCACCTGTGTGCTGGAGCGGATTCTTTACAGAGTCAGCATAATTTTCTCTCATTGGTCTAGAGTCAGCGGAAGAATACTGTCTCATGGTCAATGACATCCCCAAGCACGGGTAATCCTAATGACACCTCCTATACCATGATATATTTATGGGTACAATGCCCCTTTCTAGGCGTGGGAACGTGTCACCCTTTTCGGTAGGGTAAGAGAGACGCATTCACCAAATTCCGTTTCTTGTAAACAGCAAGAACAGGGCAGATGTAAAAATTACAGTTGTAACTTTAGGGACCGGCGATCTCCCATCAGTACCAACAAATACCAAATAGGTAGGAGTATAATAGGTACCAATAGAAATCATAAGTGCGACGTCAGTTGCAAGACAAGCCTACTTTTCCACAATGGTGACTTATACTTCTACAAAACTTCCATAACTGCATCAAAAATATCAGCTCCAGTGTTGGCATTATACAGATGAAAAATTCCCAGAGCTCTTCAATTTTTAATAATCATCGCATCTGCGAATAAGAAGGGACGGCTAAGTGATATTTCGAATTTCTAGACTAAATATTTTATTCTAGTTTTGGATACAGAAATATTGCAGTTCCCCTTTTTCTTGAAAAAAATACGATTTTCTTCAATCAATCTCTTTCCTTACACATTGTTCTTGAAGTTTGAACATATTTTTATTAAATAAATTTTTAGTTTAATATGTATAAAAACAAGTCCACATTCATTCGCAAAAGAGTGAGCAAACATTACCCTCTATCTTGATTGCCTTGTGTTTGTGTGTGTTGTTTTTAAACTTTAAAAATAAAACACCTCTATATTGGTCTCTCTGGTGACTCACACGTATGGTGAAGTCACTGTGTTGTCCTCCAAAAAAGATGAAAGAAGAGTAATTCTGTGCATGCAACATTTATTTATCTTGGTTACAATTTAGTAAACAATATGCATAAATGCATTTTTAAAAACTTAAGATTCATTTAATTTTACTATAATAAAAGAATCTTTATTAACAAAATATTAAAAGTAACTTTTAATCTAAAACTTATTTCTGTTATGAAACAGGATTCTTTTTAAAACAAGAATAGGTAACAAGATTTTTTTTAAAGGTGACATCAATAAATTTCGAAATGGAAAAGTTTTCAAAAAGTCTCGGAGGGGCCGCAATCTCTGTATTGGCGGGCCGCGCGTTTGACATGCCTGATCTAGAGAGTGCTTACGAATAATCTTAATCATTACATATTTATATTTTTAGACATTGTGATATTTATGTCTGAGTGCTGTAGAAGGTGTGAAGGCCTTCTGGGATTTATTTTGCGAATTTGGCTGCTGTATCCAGTATATTTTTAAGGATTGTTTTACTCTAATAAATTTTCATCGCTTCTGAAGAACTGTTTTGCTCTTTGAGACTGATAGCATAAAAATCCTCGAACCCCGATTTACGTAACAATATATATACCGTAAAATCCGGCGTATAACGCGCACTTTTAAAACAAAAAATTGGATCGGAATTTATGGGTGCGCTTTATACGTCGGGTATAAAAAAGGGAATAGTTTTAAAAATAAAAAAAAGAGAGATAAGCATAAGAAAAATTAACTTCTACCAGATCGGAATACTGTTTATTTAAAAGAAATGGCATACCTCTAATGAATTGAAAGGGCTGCAATTCTAGAAGTATACTATGTGGAGACCCCCTGGGTCTCACCTTGGACACCAAGATTAATTTGAGGCACGCACTATAAGAGCCATTTTGTATAATATTTATTTATTATTTCAATTTCTCAAAAAAACTCTAATAACATATAATACTTTAATGTTACGTCAAATAAAGGGATTTACCTTTATACTGAATTAAATTACGAATGATGCAATTAATTAATAATTATGCTCAAGATCAAGTAAGGTCTACCGAAATAGGAGATCCGAGAAATACACGCGTACTCTAATTCTTAACGTTCAATAACTTTAACTAATTCGACTAAACTAACGCTTATTTTAAGTGTATGTAAGTTATATTTAGCGCTGGCTATATCAGCTCTCTGGTACTTCTGTCGAATAGCAGCACGACGTCTTCACTATCCTAATATCCTGGAATCCTCTAAGATTGCGGTTAAAGTTGCTGGCTCAATAGCCTTCCATCATCGACATTGCTAGCTTACAACACTCGACTTAAATACCTTATCTATTTTGCATATCCCGTTCATCTTTTTGGAGTTGATTGGAAATATACGCGAATTTATATTCCCCAAAAAGACGCCTAAGAAGATTAGTGGAAAGGTTCCGTACAGATTCGTCACAACTATTTTTTAAAAATCCTGGGATAATACCTCGAATAAATGGCTTAAAAATATACCAGCAAAGTACCCACACTTCTCGTTATTTCGTAAAAAAAGCGGTTGCACGTTATACGGTGAATACACCTAAAAGTTAAAAAATGCAGCTTGAAAGTATGGGTGCGCGCTAAGCGTCGAATTTTATGCTATGTGTATGTATGTCACATTTAAAATTTTAATATTTGTTTTAAATAATAAAATTATGTTGAATAGCAAAGCTAATATAAGGGCACTGTAGCCTAGTGGTTATTATCACTGACTCGTGGCTGACGTCTTGACTTTGAGCTCCAGTGCTACTGAAGACCCTGGTATAGGTATCGGATCGTGGCTTGCCTTGTCACGAGTTCGAGCCCAGTACCACTGAAGACCCGCCGTGTAGGGCAGCGATGCACGTTAAATCTGTCGAGAGCTGAAACGTCCTCCCGTTGCTGTGGTGTAGTTGTTAAGAGTGGGGGATGCCAGCTCAGGTGTCGTCCACGTCACATGACCATGGTTCAAAATTACGTGGTTCGTCCCCAAAAGCCCTCGTGCAGCTGAACAGTGCGACGTTAATATTCAATCAATCAATCAAGCTACTGAAGACCCATCGTGTAGAGCCCCTCAGGGGGCTCACCTTCTTTAGGTGGGTACGGGTTTCCCGCTCCCGAGGTGCCCTAGTGATCTTTTTCCCCTTCTCTCTCCCCCTCCTTTTTTCTCCTCAGGGGCTCACTTTCGGTTGAGTACGGGAGGCGAGGTACCCGAGTGAATTTTGAAAAGAAAGAACCCCCCAAAAAAAAAAATATTCGCTTAGTTAGTGTTTCAGTTACAGGTCAATATTTAACGTTCTCTTTAACCACAAAACAATCCCTAACTGAAATAATTTTATTTTTGGTATTTTAAGTTTCATTATTTCTACTATTTTAATTTTGGTTTATTTATTTGGTGTATTTAAAACAAAAGGAAGTTAATTTTTGATTTACGAAATGTTAAGACTGGTTTTTGAGTCTGACCCGCATGTTTGCCGTGTGCGGCGACCCGTACCGGGGGAAAGTGGAGTCTGGGGTTCCTGTTGCGTGCCCTTTGGCCCATGCTTCTCCGTAGACGGGAGGCAGGAGTGAGCCCGCTCCTGTCAATCGGCTGGTGATTAGTTCTGCGGATTCCAATACGGGTTCTTTTGGAATACCAAAGACGGTTGCTTTAGGGTTAGTATTGCAGTTAGGGGTGCCCTGGGTGAACTGGCGGATCACATCCCGAACCTGTACTACTATACTCCAGTACCACCTCTGAGGTAAGTGCCGTGCCTGACGCATGTCAGATGACCGGCGGGCTGCATCCCCTTGTTGGGCTCCATGGTGGGTGGAGGCGTACTGGGGTGAACACAAAAAAACACTCATGGAACCCAGCAGGAAATCTCCTTCAGTGGAGCACCATTCACTTGAATTTTGTGATTCGTTTTGTTTTTTTATTGTTAAAACTCCTGAAACCTTTACGAATATTTCACCTTTCCTAATTGAGAAAGCCTTTGCTAGCAGTATTGGGGAGGTCAAGTCGATTCGTAAGATGCGCTCCGGGGACTTGTTCCTCGAAGTGTCATCGGCGAAACAGGCGACCGCCCTTATAAATCTGAAAAAGCTAGCTCATTTAGACGTTACCGTGTCTCCTCATACTAATTTAAATTTTTCGCGTGGCGTCATTTCGCCAGCGGATTTTCTAAACATGTCGACTGAGGAAATCAAAGAGAACATGAAGGCCCAAAAAGTCTGTGATGTCAGGCGTATCACGATAAAGCGAGATGGACAGGTGCTGAACACAAAGCACCTCATCCTGACCTTTTCTACACCTGACCTTCCATGGACCGTAAAATATGGCCTACATCCGATGCCCAGTCCGACCATACATGACATTCGAAAACAGTCTGCTCTAGATGTGCAGAGGTAGGCCATGATAGCGCAGACTGTAAAGCAAAGGAACGATGTGTCAACTGTAAAGGGAACCATTCATCGTTTTCTCGATCTTGTCCAACATGGATACTAGAAAAGGAGATCACGGCAGTTAAAATAAAAAATAAACGTTCGTATCTGGAGGCTCGGCGCGTTGTATCGTCACGCACGCCAGTTTCTGGAAAAAGCTATACGTCTGCAACCAGCAAGACATACGCATCAACAGCCATTCAAGTAGACGCAAGCATGGCTCCAACATCTGAGACAGCCGAATCTATAAAACCGAAGACTATTGCAGTGGATAGATACACTTAAGACTGTATCCACTCCACGCTATGTCAAAAAAAACAACAGAAAAACACGTGTTAAGGACTCAGGGGTACAAGCAAACAAAAAAAAGAGGTCAAACCTCTCTAAAAAACCCCATGACATCGGAGAGGATGTCATGGAAATTCACGCATCACAAAGCGACGAGAGTCTGATGGAAGATCTGTCGCCAAAACCGCCGCCTTCTAGATCCTTAAGAAGAGCGAATGCGAAGATTTGATGTCCTCCTTTATTTCCTGGAACTGCCGTGGTCTAAGAACTCGACTTGATTATCTCAAATCCATCATTTCCACGTACCAGCCTGCATGCGTTGCTCTTCAGGAGACATTTCTGAAGAGTACCATGACAATGCGAGTGCGTGGTTATAATTGTGTTCGACGGGATGTAGATGGTAATGCATCTCCAACTGGAGGTGTTAGCCTCTTTACGTCCCATCTGTATCCCAGTAATGTCGTCACACTGCACACATCGTTACAGGCTGTGGCTGTACGGATTCACCTCCATTCTTTAGTCACAGTCTGCTGTGTTTATCTACCACCCAACGATGTTATGTCTCAAGTGGATTTTAATCAATTAGTCAGTCAATTGCCAGCTCCTTTTATTTTGCTCGGTGACTTTAATGGACACAGCCCTCTGTGGGAGCATGATGATACAAACTCTCGCGGGCGACAGATCGAACAGTTGATCTCAGATCACTGTCTCTGTCTGCTGAGCAACGACGAGAAGACTTATTTCCATGCACCCACGAGGACATTCTACTCCCTCGATCTAGCCATCTGTTCGCCAGCTCTGCTACCGATGTTGAATTTCGAGGTTGATAAAGATCTGCACAGCAAAGATCATTTTCTTCTCCTAGTGTCGCATGTCAAAAGTGTCGGGACACAACTTTGTCCCCCCACTTATCATTTTCATCGCGCCGATTGGGATAAATTCACACGGCTAGCGATTATCACAGGCACAATGGTTCAGAACAGGGCAGTTGATGATGCCATTTTAAATGTCACTGAAGCTATTCGGAATGCCACCGATGCAGCAATTCCCAAAACATCAAATTCTCCTCGAAAGCTGTGCAAACCATGGTGGAACGCTTCCTGCCAACAAGCCAAAAAGGAACAAAGGAGGGCGTGGGGTATTTTCAGGAGGTACCCCACTACTTATAATCTCATAACGTTCAAACGTGCGAAAGCGTTAGCTCATAGAATACGTCGTCAATGCCAGAGAGAATCTTGGATCACAAGTATGTGTCTTCAATCACATCGTCAACTACCAGCCAACAGTTATGGAGAAAGGTCAAGGCAGCGAATGACCTTTATCGGGAATTTACTATTCCGATATTGGAAACATCAACTGCTTTGTATTCGTCACCTTTTGATGTGGCCAACGTGATTGGCCAAACATTTGCTAGTGTGTCCAGCTCCGATTCATATAGCCCTGAATTCCAGGCGACTAAGAATCATTTAGAGCAGACACTGTGACGTATTGGGTACGAAAACTCACAGCCAGGCTAGAGATATAAATATGTACAATTTATTTACCGAACATTTTTAAAAAAACAACTTACATACAGAGCACGCTTATGCAGTCTGCTCCACTCGGGACCCTCAAAACCGGTCCTCCGCATGTCCTTTCCAGACGAGTCTATCCGGAACGTAGGGGAACGGGATTCTAGTAAACCCTTCTCCCCCACTTCCTCGGAACATTCGCCACAACTCCTCCTTTCTCTAGAGAGAACTTTTTCTGATGAAGGAAAAGTTCTGTTCTTTGAAGGTCCACTAAAGTCACTTAAATTGTCAACAGGAGATATCACTTATACCGTGATATTGAAAAATCTATTATTGCCCTAACCTTCAGTTGAGCTGGGGACTGACTGCTTTCCCAACCCCACAACATGACTACAATATTCAACGCCATCCTGAGCGAGTTCAAATTCCGCTGGCCTGACTGCTAAATGTGTGTTTAGCTCCAATATCCCATCCATGTGGTCTATAGGAAAGTCCCAGCCCTCTGAAAAAACAACCACATTGTCTAAATATGATAAATCAAATTTTTTGTACTCTCGGGGTAGTTCAGGCTGCTGAAATAATTGAAAGAATTTTTGAATGTAAAAGGCATTCGTATAAAGAATAGTAAGTTCCTAATTTTTCGTCCGTTTGGATTTCTTTAGGAAGCCTCTTCTTCTAAAAGTCTGCAACAACGCTTCCACAAGGGGTGTGGATGCTATATCAGACTGACTGATACTGATCATTGGTACTGACTCGTGGTACCTAGGCGACATACACAAGTCAGATAAAATATGTTTATGTCCTGGTATAACAGGAAGGGGTCCTACTCTGTCAACATATAACTCAGTAGAAACTTTATGTCTTACAGGAATCAATTGCATAGAGGCTCCCTCCTGATCACTTGCCTCATCACTCGCGCCATTCTCTGTCCCCCGAATCAAATGGGCTGATTCTTCACTCCTCAGCTGAGCTTCAATAATCTCACAAGCGCTAAGTTTAACCAAATTCCCATTGTCCGTGCCCTCCCCTGTAAATGAAGGCACATAATCCTTCCCATTTTCAACTACACATTCTCTCAATCTAAATTTATCATTCTCATTTTCTAGGCGTGTGCTCTTTTCTGCTTCTTTTTTTTTCGTTGTCTGCGAGTCTGAGTATCATTCCCTATTTCTGGTCTTGATAGACCATTCTGTTCTAAATCCGGTTCCAGGCGTTCAATTGTTTGATCCTCCAAAAAATATTTTCCCCCATTCAAATGTCCCGGACTAAAAATCCCCTCAGGGGGCTCACCTTCTTTAGGTGAGTACGGGTTTCACGCTCCCTAGGTGCCCTAGTGATCTTTTCCTTCTCCCTAGGGGTTTACTGTCTTTGGTAAACTCGGGATTCACGAACCCGGGGAACCCTAGTGATCCTTCTCTATTTTCAGCCCTCTTTCTTGCCATTCCAATTTCCCTTTTCTTTTCACGTCCAGACAACAGACCCACATTGGACACTGAAATTTGTTCTAACTTCATTTTTTTCTGGTAAAAAATTTGATATTTTTTACTACCGTGTTATGGTTTATATTTTTTATTCCGTTCTTTTCCTTTGATTTTCTAAAATTTCTTTTAATATTTTTTGATTTTGTTGCTTCTTTTATGTTCTATTATTGCTTTTTTTGTGTTCAACTTATTATCTTTATTTTTCTGCCAGGAAGTCCTGTGGCAGACCAGGACTGAGTGGAATGAAGTTGTGTCTGATGGTTTTTCACTATTGGTATGATGACACAACGGACTGCTCCCTGGGAAAACTGGCACTTGGAGCGGGGTTTTGAACTTTTGAGGACCTTTGGACTAGTGAGGTGGGGTCTTGGAGGAAGCGGCCATGTAGAGGGTACCGGAGAAAAGCTGAGTTTTGCGTTTCAGGCCGCCAGATAGTACAGGAGCCCGGGACAGCCTAACCAGCATGTCCTGGCTGCTCTATCAGCTGGTGCATAATCCCGCAGAGCGGAGGGCTCTCCCGAGGCTACTACTGGTTGCTGAATCTAGGGCTAGCCCTACCAAACTGGTCCTCTGAAAATCAAAAGGAATTCTCCTCCTTTCTAAAAAAAATCAAAATAAGAAAAACTTTCAAAACGCATCTTTTAAAACCCCCATCTATTTTAACCATAAACATTTTTTACTAATTTTATACTTTTAATGCTTAAAAAGTTGTTTGGCGCAGTTTAGCCAAAAATGGCTCTTGCGCCAATAACGCCAACATTCACTCACTCACTCACCCACCCTACCCAACACATGATCCGCATGTATTACCCACTCTCAACATTGATACTGTTTCTACACATACTCGATTTTTATTAATTTCACTTCCGAACAATGACATGTCAAAAATATCGCCTTTCGCTATTCATAAAACGCTCATCGGAACAGGTTGTGAACCGAAATCCGTAAAACGATTGCGTTCCAGGGATCTACTTACTGAAACCATATCTGATTTGCAAACGAAGTCGTTTCTTCTCACCAAAACTTTTTTAAATTCACCGGTAACTGTAAGTCCTCATAAAACCCTAAACTCAAGCAGAGGTGTCATTTCTGAACCTGACTTGTTGAGCACTCCTGATGCGGAAATACTTGAAGGATTTTCTGATCAGGGTGTCATTCAGGTCAGAAGAATAACAATAAAAAAAGATTCGAATATTATTCCAACAAAACATATAATTCTTACTTTCAATAAACCAAAACTACCTACCACTGTCAAAGCTGGTTATCTAAACTGCAAAATTCGTGCATACATTCCAAATCCTCTGCGCTGCTTCAGGTGTCAGAGATTCGGACATTCACAAACTTCTTGCCGTGGACAACTGTCTCGCTCTAGATGTGCGTCTGCTGGACATTCTTCTACAGACTGTACTCTAGAGCCCAAATGCATTAACTGTTCTCAGTCCCATCCATCGAATTCTCAATTATGCCCAAAATGGAAACTTGAAAAAAAATACAAGAAATCAGAACAAACAATATTTCTTTTATAGAAGCTAAAAAATTATTATCTCCTCAGCTACCTCAAACATATGTCCAAGCTACTAAACCTTCACCAATATCCGTTACAACGCAGACAGATGAAAACATCACTAAAATAAAAAATCAACCTTTAAACTTACTCTGCCACCACTTTCATCTTCTACCAAACCAAATATTTCACTCTCTTCCCCTGCTATTACCAAATCATCCTCATCCCAAGTACAACACTCTTGCCATCCATCTCTTCAATATAACATCTACAGTATCACCAACTATTCTATTTGATGCAAAAGAAAACATTAAACAACAAACGTCTCACACACATTGCGTCGTCTTTCAACGCGTCTTCGCCTACCACCGCAGTCAGTATAGGATGTTTTCAGCCATCTACACAGATGGTTCGAAACGTGCAGATTACGTTGGCTGTGGAGTCGTGATTGAAGATGTTACGCACGGTTATCGGCTAGACCCTTCTTGCGGCGTTTTCACTGCAGAGGCTGTCGCCATTTACCGTGCACTTCAATCAATCGACTCCAATATTCCCCGTAAATACTGCATCTATACTGACAGCATGAGTGTATTAGAAGCGCTTGAAAGTTATAACGATCGGTGTCATCCAGTGGTTTGTAATGTACTCGACATTACGAGTCGACTGCACAGCAAGAGTTTCGATATCGTATTTTGCTGGCTACCAAGTCACATAGGAATCATAGGCAACGAGCAAGCGGACAGCGCGGCAAGGTCGGCGACGACCCATTTGCCACTAGCAGTCCCACTATCAGATATAAAGCGCGTCATCCTGCATCATATTTTTAAGATCTGGCAGGAAGCATGGAGTCTGCAGTTGGATAACAAACTGCACTCTGTGAAACCTGTCATAGGAGCATGACCTGGGATGCCAATGCGAAGAACTGATGTCAAATTGACTCGTCTTCGCATTGGCCATACTCGCTTAACACATAGGCATTTGTTGTTTAGAGAAAACGCTCCTGAATGTCCTTCATGCAATGTCTCTTACACTGTTCATCACATTTTGATCGATTGTCCAGTTTTTAACCATCATCGCATCACCTTTTTTAATTAATCCCATTTAACTTTACCTGACCTGGTGGGGGAAACACCCCACCAAAACCTATTTGCTTTTATCAGAAGAATTGGATTTTTATTTTTAATTTAATTTTTAAAATGTTCTACCTTGAAATTTAATTTTTATATATGTGCATGCCTGCATGCACATATATAATTCTTATGTGTCTATTTTTAATGTGTGTTTTTAAAATGATTTTAATATTTTAACAAACGTGTGGCGCAGTTTAGCCAGGTCTGGCTCTTGCGCCATAAACCTTCACAATCACTCACCCATCGTGTAGAGAGGTTGATGCAAGCAAAATCCGTGGAAGCTCTAAGTTCTCCCTTTGGTGTGATGTGGAAGCTCAGAGAGGGAATTACAGCTCAAGGATCGTCCTGGTCACTTGACCATGGTTCAAAATTACGGTCTGGTTCGAAACGTGCAGATTACGTTGGCTGTGGAGTTGTGATTGAAGATATTATGCACGGTTATCGGCTCGACACTTCTTGCAGCATTTTCACTGCCGAAGCTGTCGCCATTTACCGTGCACTTCAATTAATCGACTCCAATATGCCCCGTAAATACTGCATCTATACTGACAGCATGAGTGTACTAGAAGCGCTTGAAAACTACAACGTTCGATGCCATCCAGTGGTTTGTAAAATACTCGAAATTACGAGTCGACTGTACGGCAAGGGTTTCGATATCGTGTTTTGCTGGCTACCAAGTCACGTAGGCATCCTAAGCAATGAGCAAGCGGACAGCGCGGCAAGGTCGGCGACGACCCATCTGCCGCTAGCGGTTCCGCTATCGGATATGAAGCGCGTCATCATGCATCATATTTTTATAAGCTCTAGCAGGAATCATGGAGTCAGCAGTTGGATAACAAACTGCACTCTGAAACCTGTCATAGGAGCATGACCTGTGATGCCAATGCGAAGAACTGATGTCAAATTGACTCGTCTTCGTATTGGCCATACTCGCTTAACACACAGGCATTTGTTGTTTGGAGAACGCGCTCCTGAATGTCCTTCATGCCATGTCTCTTACACTGTTCATCACATTTTAATCGATTGTCCAGTTTTTAACCATCATCGCATCACCTTTTTTAATTCATCACATTTAACTTTACCTGACTTGGTGGGAGAAATACCCCACCAAAACCTATTTGCTTTTATCAGGAGAATTGGTTTTTTATTTTTAATTTGACTTTTTAAAATCATTTACCTTGACATTTAATTTTTATATATGTGCATGAAGGCATGCA
Source organism: Trichonephila clavipes (assembly GCA_019973935.1). Taxonomy (NCBI): domain Eukaryota; kingdom Metazoa; phylum Arthropoda; class Arachnida; order Araneae; family Nephilidae; genus Trichonephila; species Trichonephila clavipes. The sequence goes on along the minus strand of BMAU01018466.1, from coordinate 8,769 downwards.
CATCTGTAATTCTTCTGTGTCAATTTTTCATGTGCGTTTTTACCCTGTTTTTAATATTTTAACAAACGTGTGGCGCAGTATAGCCAAAAACCCCATAAACCTCTTGCGCCATAAAACCCCACATTCACTCACTCACTCAAAATTACGGTCACTAATAGCTCTTGTGTGGCTTTATAGGGCGACGTTAATAAACACTCACTCACACTAAATAGAATTTATAAATTATTTGTAATATGTATAGAAGTATTCTAATATTTCTATGCATTGTATATATACATAAATCATTTCTTCCTCAGTGGCTCGACAGCCCAGGGTGGGTCTTGGTCTTCTCCAGAAGCCTTTTCCAGGCCAGCTTTGCTAGTGTTCTCCAATTCTTAGTTCTCAAAGCTGGGAGATCTTTTTCTAGGCCATCAATCCATCTATGATTTGACTTGCCCTTTCTTTTTGTGCCAATGAGTTGGGCATTGAGGACTGTTTAGTGGTGTGGTCTACGTTCATTCTGACAAAGTGACCTGCCCATTAAATTCGATGTATTTTGATGAAGTTAACAATCTCAGATTCTTTATATGATTGATAGAAATTTTATCTTCTTCGCCAAGTTCTATTTTCCTGAATTCGTTTAAAAATACATCTTAAAATCTTCTTTATGTCGATACTTATCATGTTCTCATCTGTTCGAGACATGGACCAGGTTTCACATTCACTATTTAATACTGATCTTAAAATACTTTTATATAATAGAACCTTTGTTTTTCTTTTGATTAATTTCGATTTCATATATTTTCGTACTCCATTAAAACATCTATTAGTCATAGTAATTCTTTTTTATATCAGTAGATATAGATAAATAAAATTGTAAAAATAATTAGATTCTTGCATGAATATGATTTAAAAGGCGCTTAGAAGTAGAATTGATTATTTTATTATTTCATTTTTATTATTTCATGTATTTAATTTAATATGTGCAGTAATTTAAAAAAAATGAATACTCGCAATAACTTTTGCAATTTTTCCTACAGTCGGATACATACACATAAAATTGGTACAACTTTTAATAGCTCCAAGAGAACTAAATTATCCACTGGGACCCATGAACATTTATAAGTTAGGTAACTACGCTAATTGAGTTAACTAACGTTTAAAATAATTTCCGCACACACATAATTAATGCAATTTTTTTTATCGAATTTATTAGCTCTTAAAATTACCTTAAGAGATTAATAAAATTCCGGAAAGTTCTTCAGTTCTAGAGAAGAGGTTAAAAATGGATCCCTAGTGTTAAATATATATCTCGAATATTTAACGAGATAAAAATTTTTGCTTTACATTTTTCATGAATGTTTACACAAATCGATAAATAACTTCCAAACCCCACTGGGCTTAACTCATGACGGTCACATGATGAGGACAAATCCGCGTGTTCTTCGAATTCAAAACAGGCATCAAACTAATTGTACTTTTTGTCCTATTTTCATAAAACCTAAATTAAATTTCAAATTTCATAACTGGGTAAAGATGTTCAAATGTAAAGAAAAAATTCTTCAAAAGATTCTAAAATTAAAAAAAGCTATGTGTGCATTTTTGAATAAAATGTATTTTGTCTGCCTGTGGTGCGTTATCGTTAACAAATTTATACTTTTTAAGAAAAAGTTTCAGAACTAATTAGCTGAAAACACGTGATTGTTTTTATCATGAGACTATGACGTCACATGAATTGAGCTAATTCTCTAAAAAAAATTTTAAAAATTATGAAATTGATATGGAAAATATGAATTTTTTTAAATACATGTAATTTTTTAAAATTTAAATTATAAAATTTCAATTTCCTTCCAAGAAACTCATTATCGATCAATATATCAATATCAATCAGAGTTCGAAAGTGGGTTTTTTGATTCGGTTTTAATTTACGTCACACTCTGAAGTAATTCAAGAACTGTTGTTGACGGACCCCGTAATTTTGAGCCATGGACACCTGAAGCAGCACCCCTTCTCAATATTTTTACACCCCGCCGATGGAAGGATTTTGAGCCTTACCATATTTAGGATCCATCAGCCATTTTACACGGTGAGTCTTAAGTGGCGTTAGGTGACCACGACAACCTATTGGTCAAGGTCATGGACTCTTGGTTGGCGTGTCATGAGTTCAAGCCTGAACGAGTGCCTCTGAAGACCATCAGTGTAGAGGAGGCCGATGCACGCTAAATCTGTAGAGGCTCAGTCCCCCTCCCATTGATGTGGTGTAAAAGTTAGGAGGGGGTGCCAGATCAGGTGTCCTCGTCATTTGACCATGGTTCAAAATTACGAGGTCCGTCACCAACAGCCCTCGTGTAACTTAACCAGCGATACTCTACCTGCAGCCCACCGGGCCTTTTTTAAGTGGACCGGTCACGGTCCGTTATTCTGAGAAATTCATTTATTTATGAAAATCAGGTGGGAAATTCTCAGTTGAAAAATCAAACATTTACTTAACTAATTACTAACGTGTTTCTTTGGATTGTTAATATATTATATGTATGTATGCATGCATGCATGCATAAACATGTGTGCATATACTTTTATATATTTTTTTTTCTTTTTCTTTTAACAAGTGTTTGGCGCAGCTTGGCCAAAGTTGTCCCTTGCGCCACTAAACCCCACATTCACTTCCCTTCCCCCCTCCCTCCTTCCATTAAGGTATCTGACTACGTTCGGAACCGTGATTTTGAAAAAGCGCGTAAAAAATTCATATTATTTTCAGAGTTACCACCAATTGAAATAATTATTCGCGCTTTTTTCTTCAAATTGCTCCCCTCTATTATCGTAAAATATGAATAAATCCACTTCTAAGTTATATATTTCAAAAATTCTAGTTCAGCCTCTGAACAGAGGTCTGAGGTATATACAGGCAAAATATTATTCTAGTAGAAGCATTTTTCACCAAAGGGGAACATTTGGGGAAAAGATTATTCTAAGATATTTTTTTGCCAAAATATTGTATTTAAATATTTTTTTTGTCATAATGTCCTTAAAACAATTTTATGCATATATTCTAATCTGAGTGACACTAAATATCATGAAAATTATCCATTTATGCGCTTTTGAAAATCCCGGTTCCGAACGTAGTCGGATACCTTTATTCTCGTGTTTCAGCCCCCGTGAAATAGCCAACATATGTATGCGGCCCGGCAGAAAAAAAGGTTGAGTACCCCTGAGCTTAACAGTGCAACGTTAATGTAACTCTCACTAATTCACTCAATAGCACTAGATTTTAAACACGGGTGTCGACAACGTTAGAGACAAAAAAATCACACATTACATTTTATTTTTCTGAATACTTCTATTATTTAGCATACAAAGGAAAATTATTTTGCAATTAGAATTTTAAAGTAACAATTTTGAAACATTTTAGAGAGAATTTGATATGTGAATTTAAAATTTATCAGCTGCTTTAATAAGAATATCTTTTTTTTAATACAATTTTTTCAAAGAATAGTAGATTCATCTACAAAAATTCTTATTCCCTATAATCAAGAAATATGCAGCTTTAAAATTCTATACGGCATTTAAGGTATCCGACTACTTGCGACAACTTATTTTGAAAAAAAATGGAGGTTTTTTTGTGGTTTTTAGATTTATTTAGAACATTTTAAGAAAGAAAGGCTAAAATTAAGAAGAGAAAAATACATTATTACTACTAAAATGTGAAAAAATGGGTAAAAATTGACAAAAAGAAAATGCTGAAACAGGGTCTACTATGCAAATAGTAAAACAACAAATTCCTAATTTTTGAATTTTGATGAATTACTTTGCTATTCTTTTTTTAAATGACCTGCATGATAAGAGATATTTTAATTTTTATAAAAACTAGAGCACTTTATCGGAATTAATATATGAAATTGCTTAAAGAAAACAGTGATTATATTTACATAAAGAACTGTAAATTTTGTAATAAAACAGTGATTGATAAATCTGAAGGTTTAAACACTTCTACTGTTATATAGGACATAGACAAAAAATTTCAGCAAATTTTTTTCAAAACTTTTTGAGCAATCGCTGACCCCATTTGAGCTTTTTGAAGTAATACATTTCGAGTCAAACGCATTTTAATGCTTGACATCTTATGTAAAGTTATATGACATTTGCTTTTATTAAAACACTTGTAGTTTTTTTTCTAGTGAATGGAAAATAAAAAACTTGATATTTTTATAAAGCTAATAAGATGACAAATTTTTTGATTTTATTTTATATGCCATTTTTTTAAAAATCAGGATTTTAGGTAGTCGGATACCTTAAGCTACGTATTTTATTTCTGTTTGATAGAATTTTCTTCGAGATTCATCTAAAATAAGGATTGATGGGAAAATATCTGAACCTCACAGAACTCCAAAGATCAAATAATTAAATTACAGTGGTTTTTCTTCTATCTTATCTCACTGCAACCATGCCCCCACCTGCACAGTACACGAACCTCGTTAAAAATCAATCTAAAACAGGAAAATCAAAACCATAAACAACGTCAAAAAGCCAGCGATTATTCCTTGTTTATAGTCAGAATAAATGAATTTGGAAGTAATATATGGGTGATGGGTCTTTCGGAATTAGAGATAACTGCCCAAGAAAGATCCCGTTCCAGATAATAGATGAGGTCAAAATGAAGTTTAACTTAATAATCGATGTGGTCCTCTCCTATATCATGACTGATACACAGAGATAAACATTTGGTAACGTGAATTTTTAAATTGTATGTATGTGAGTATAAATATTCTCTGTAATAAACTGTACGTACCGCACCATTAATGTGCATTTTCAAAATGTAACTGTGGATTATAACGGTGGGATTTCGCTTAAAGTTTTCCTAATTTTTCTCAGTTCTATCTTTTATTAGGTTTTGGCGTTCTTAAATAAATCCAAGATTTATTTATTCACACCGAGTAAATATTTGCCTTTTAATTAATTTAATGTCAGACTTTAATAAATTTCATTTCAGAATCAAATAAATTACAGATGCATAAACTGTTTCCAGCTGTAACATTTAAAGCATTCTTTTGAGATTCTCATTAAGTGTATTCAAATATTTAGTAAAATAATACGAAAGTTTGTTTCGATATCTGTTAAATTTAAATGAACATGCGTAACAAGTCTCTACGAATTAAATTTCTAACCACGTTTGTAACATTTGTTAACAATTGGTATGAAAATTTTTAATTTTACTAATAAAATATTTTGAGATATTATTTTAATTAAAAGTAATCTATACGTAAATGTTAATAATTGTATTAAAATTTAAAAAATATTTCCCCTTATTTTAATTGAAAAACTCTGTATAATTTCTTTTTTTAATTTTTACAATAAAAATCTTTAAAATATACTTTTGCGTTGCGTAACATTCCATTTCCGCAAAGCATTTACCTTTAAGCATCCTTTATATAAAATTCACCAATCTTTATCAAATATCTGAAATTGTTCTCAATTTTGTTTATTTTATCCTAATATCTCTTTACTGGCTAAGACAAGCTTAAGAGATATCATTGAATATTATTTTTCAATTTTTATTGGAAAATAAACTCCTTATTTCTCCTTCTAACACAATTAAAATTTTTACTCTAAATAAAAATTATTGAAACAATCCAAACTATAGTACTGGTTTGCATTACTTAAAATTAAAAGTGCTTACTTTAAATTGCAATTTATCAAACTGTAAATTACAACAGAAAAGGAACATATTTGAAAAATTGTTCTCGTCTTATGACTTCTTTTTTTTTTTTTGAAAATTTGCACACATATTAATATTATATGTATAAATAAATACTTTAAAGAAAGAATTTCTCTAAAAAGTTATTCAAAAAAATTTTACAGTTTAAAATGTACATGCATTTTCATCGTTTGGAAGCGTTCGTACCGCGCTATTTCATATATAATTTTTTAACGAAAAAATCTAATCAATTTTTTTTTAAATTGCTCTTCAACGAGTCAACTTGTTTAAAATGTTCCTTAATTTTAGCCTCTTTTTAACGACAGAGATAAGGAAAATGTTACTTGGTTACCCCCTCTCCTTCCTAAAGGTTTTATTAATAATATAAATCAGCTTTACATTTATTTCTCTTTAGGAGCAACATTGTTTCCTCAAAACCATTTATTTCCCAGGCTAATTTCAAAGACCATTTCCCGTCATATTTCATGACTTAAACTTCTGAGTTTTTTTCAAAATTGAAAAATTCAAAGTCATTGCCTTAATAAACTTAAAACCTCACTCTTAAGCGTCTCAAAACACTTAATTTCCCACAGATTAATTTTCGCATGACGCTCCCAATCCCTCTACCAAACATCAAAAAGAACGAATTTTTCTCTCATTCCTTCCAGACCCATATCCCACTTACAACCACAGCAACAACCTTTCCTGAAAGAACTCGGTAAATCCCCCAATTCCAAAATATCTGCTTTTGTTCTTAGGCTGCGCCATCCCGGTCTGATTGATTAATTAATTAAGCCGCAGTCTCTGCTTTAATTCTTCGGAAACAAAACGCAAGAACCATTTCAACAACTGTTGGGGAGAACATATCCTTCCCTTTCACCCGCCCACCACACTCATGATTCATGCCCTATTCCTTTTATGATGGGGATCATAACGGACACTTACACCAGGGCAACATCTGTTGTTGAATATGAAGTAGCCGGAAGACAAAACTGTACAAATATGTCGCCACAAACAGGGAACATTAATCTTTCTTCGTTGAGTTTAATTAAACTACCATCGATTAAGTGCCAGCCACATAGATATATTTATTTCCAGCATCTGCCGGGGGATACAAGGGACAGGGAATAGCATTAAAAGGTTATGTTATGCCCTGTGTTAAGTTTGAAATTCAAGACACAAGTGAACTTCCAGTTTCTTAATTAATCTTTTCTCGCCCGGGAAAAGCTGTTGAGTTTCCGCAGTGTTGGAAGGATTAGTTCTAATTAAAATTTCTTTGAGACCACCCATTGTGTCAAAGAAGTCCAACAAGTTTGTTTCTAAGTAATGTGGAGTAAAAAGATTGTTTTCTTTACTTGGCTATTCCTCATGGTTTTTGTTTGGACTAAGTTCCCTTGTTTGAATAAAGTTTGAATTAATTTTTGAAACTGAAAATCTTTGTATTAAACAGCGTTGTTGGGGTTAGAAAGAAGTGCAAGGATGGAAAAGTTGGGAACTTTTTCCTCAACTTAACTTTTGTTACATAAAAGGTTTAATACGTTTTACGTGAAAGGTCTAAGCACTTAACGCTTGTTAAAACAACCAGTTTCTGTGTTAAAAATGTAAGCGAGATTGTATCGTTAATAAAACATACATTACATCCGACATCGAAATTATGATACCATGTTAAGTATTTTTATGAAATGAATATTAAAAAAATGAAATATATATATATATATATATATATATATATATATATATATATATATATATATAGCTATAAAACCCAAGTATAACTAGCCAAAATAGTAAGAAATATTAGCCATAGTACAATAGCAAACTCCTGTCCTTAGGATCCCAGATTGTAGGTTTAAAAAAGGTTATGCGGCTAGCCAACCTTCACTTGTAATTTGCCTATACTCTGGGCCATAGGGAAAGGAAGTAATATTAAGAGAAATTTAAATATTACAAATAAAATACACAATTCCATTAATATATAACGATAAAATAATAACCTACTAGTAATTACTAATATAGAATTAAAATCGATGCAATAAAACTGGACTACTGGTCATTAAAATTGCTTCACCAAGAAGGCGACATGCCACAAACGGGAAATTTAAAAGACAGGAAGAAGGTGCTGTGGTATGTAAATGATTAGCTTTTCAGCGCGTTCAGACAAAGCAGATGCCGGTAGCAACACCTACAATGTGTATAAATGAGGAAATTGTTCAGTCCGTTTCTCATACACAAATTGCATTTGAATGTTGTTGCCTGGTGAAAAGGTATTATGATGTCTTATAAAAGAGAAGCAGAAATGTGTACCAGCACGTTTCTGGAGGAGCATATGGACTCTCATCTCGAAGAACATGGCTTCGACTACCCTTGAAAATGCATCACAAACAGGTGCGTCTTCAAAGGTGTGATCAACGACGAACCTGGGCGCACGAATGGCAAGACGTCATTTTTTCAGATGAATCCAGGTTCTTTTTACAGCATCAAGATGTCACATCCGTGTTTGGCGGTATCGTGGTGTACGCACATTGACAGCATGCATTCGTCAAAGTCATACTGATCCATCACCTGGCGTGATGGTATGAAGTGCTAATGAATACTCGTCTCGGTCTCCTCTTGTTCACACTGACAGCACTTTGAACAGTGCACGTTACATTTTTGGTGTGTTACGTCCCGTGTCTCTACCCTTTATTCGTGCCCTGCGAAACCCTACGTTTCAGCAGGATAATACACGACCGCATTTTGCCGATATTGTACGAACCTTTCGAAAAATATTTGGCTGTTGCCCTGGCCTGAACGTTCATCAGATCTCTCGCCAAAAGAAAATGTCTGGTCCATGGTTGCTGAACGACTGCCTCGTCATCATACTCCAGTCACTACGGTTGATGAGCTGTGGTATCGTGTTGAAGCTGCTTGGGCATCTGTATCTGTACATGCCATACAATCTCTGACTCAATGTGCACATATATAAGTGCTGTTATTACTGCCAGAGGGGGTTGTTCTGGGTACTGATTTCTCAGGATCTATGTACCCGAATTTCTTGAAAATTTTATCATTTGCTGTTTCCAGTACAATACATTTTTTCAATGATATCATTTTGTTAC